>PVHT021183696.1:34671582-34986825 GCA_004024745.2 Catagonus wagneri | reverse complement strand
TAAATGTTTGATAGAATTCACCTGTGAAACCATCTGGTCCTGGACTTTTGTTTGTTGGAAGTTTTTTAATCACAGTTTCAATTTCAGAACTTGTGATTGGTCTATTCATATTTTCTATTTCGTCTTGGTTTAGTCTTGGGAGATTGTACTTTTCTAAGAATTTGTCCATTTCTTCTAGGTTTTCCATTTTATTGCCATAGAGTTGCATAGAGTAGTCTCTCATGATCCTTTGTATTTCTGTGATGTCTGTTGTTACTTCTCCTTTATCATTTCTAATTTTATTGATTTGTGTCCTCTCTCTTTTTTTCCTGATAAGTCTGGCTAAGGGTTTATCAATTTTGCTGATCTTTTCAAAGAACCAGCTTTTAGTTTCATTGATCTTTTCTATGGTTTTCTTTGTTTCTATTTCGTTGATTTCTGCTCTGATCTTTATGATTTCTTTTCTTCTACTAACTTTAGGTCTTGTCAGTTCTTCCCTCTCTAGCTGCTTTAGATGTAAAGATAGTTTGTTTATTTGAGCTTTTTCTTGTTTCCTGAAGTAGGCTTGTATTGCTATAAACTTTCCTCTTAGAACTGCTTTTGCTGCATCCCAGAGTTTTGGGGTGTCATGTCTTTGTTGTCATTTGCTTCTAGGTATTTTTTAAGTTCCTCTTTCATTTCTTCAGTGATCCATTGGTTATTTAGTAGCATGTTGTTTAGTCTCCACGTACTTGTATTTTTGGCCATTTTTTTCTTGTTTTGATTTCCATTCATATAGCATTGTGGTCAGAGAAGATGCTTGAAATGATTTCAATTTTCTTAAAGTTACTGAGGCTTGATTTGTAACCCAGGATGTGATCAGTCTTAGAGAATGTTCCATGTGCATTTGAGAAGAATGTGTATTCTGTTGCTTTTGGATGGAATGTCCTATAAATATCTATTAAGTCCATCTGATCTAATGCTTCATTCAGGGCCTGTGTTTCCTTATTGATTTTCTGCCTGGATGACCTGTCCATTGCTGTAAGTGGGGTGTTAAAGTCCCCCACTATGATGGTGTTATTGCTGATTTCTCCTTTTAAGGTTGTTAGCAGTTGCCTTATATATTGTGGTGATCCTATGTTGGGTGTATAGATATTTAAAATTGTTCTATCTTCTCCTTGGATTGATCCTTTGATCATTATGTAGTGCCCTTCCTTGTCTCTTAAAATGTTCTTCATCTTAAAGTCTATTTTGTCTGATAGGAGTATTGCTACTCTGGCTTTCTTTTGATGCTCGTTTGCATGGAATATTTTCTTCCATGCTCTCACTTTCAATTTGTATGTGTCTCTAGAAGTGAAGTGGGTCTCTTGAAGACAGCATATATATGGGTCTTGCTTTTGTATCCATTCAGTTAGTCTATGTCTTTTGGTTGGGACATTCAGTCCATTAACATTTAAGGTAATTATTGATATATATGTCCTTATTGCCATTGTATTAACTGTTTGGGGTTTTTGTTGCTCTTTTTTTCTTCCCTTATTCCCTTGTTGTCTCCTCTCACAAGATGGCTATCTTTAATGTTGTATTTGAGTTGATTTTTCTCATTTGTTTGTGTATCAGTTGTGGATTTTTGGTTTGAGGTTACCCTGCAGTTTTGCTATAAGAGTCTATATATAACTGAGGTTGTATTAAGATGTTGGTTTCTTAATTGCACATGCTTCTCCAGTGACCTGCGTTTGTGCTCTCTTCTCATGATTTCTGATTTTGGTAGCATAACTGTGCATGTATGATTTAGTATCTTTACTGTATAGATGCCTTTATTGGTGGGCCTTGTCATTTGTGGTGTTTTTGTTTCTGGTTGTGGCCTTTTCTTTTCTGCCTAGAGTAGTTCCTTTAGGATTTGTTGTAATGCTGGTTTAGTGTTGCAGAAATCTCTTAGCTTTTGCTTCTCTGTAAAGGTTTTGATCTCTCCTTCAAATCTGAATGAGAGCATTGCTGGATAAAGTAATCTTGGTTGGAAGTTTTTCCCTTTCATCACATTTAGTAAATCATGCCACTCCCTTCTGGCCTGCAGGGTTTCAGCTGAAAAAGCTGCTGATAACCTTATTGGGGTTCCCTTGTATGTCATTTGTTTCTTTTCCCGAGCTGCTTTCAATATTTTCTCTTTGTCTTTAATTTTGGTCATTTTGATTAATATGTGTCTGGGGGTGTTCCTCCTTGGGTTTATTTTATATGGTACTCATTGCACTTCCTGGATTTGAGTGAGTGGTTCCTTTCCCATGTTAGGAAAGTTTTCGGCTATAATCTCCTCAAATATTTTTTCTGTCCCCTTCTCTCTCTCTTCTCCCTCTGGCACCCCTATAATACAGATGTTGGTGCCTTTAACATTATCCCAGAGTTCTCTGAGACTCTGACATTTCCTTTCAATCTTTTATCTCTTTTCTCTTCCGCATTAGTGATTTCCACTAATTTGTCCTCCACCTCACTGATTTGTTCTTCTGCCTCCTGTATTCCACTGTTGGCTGCTTCTAATGAATTTTTTATTTCAGCTATTGAATTTTGCATCTCTTCTTGTTTAATTTTTACAGCTTGTACTTCTTTGCTCAGTGTTTCCTGTAAATGATCAATCTTTGCCTCCAGTCTATTTTCAATGCCTTGCATCATATTCAGCATCAACAGTCTAAAGTCTCTTTCTGAGAGGCTGATAATCTCCTCATCACTGAGCTGTTTTTCTGGGCTTTTCTCTTTCTCCCTTATCTAACTTAGAGTTTTCTGTCTTTTCATTTTTACAGGTTTTTGGTGTGGTGACCTTTGTGTCGACAATAGAGTTGTAGCCTCTTTTAGTTCAGGTGTTTGCATCCCCTGCGGCTAAATTTGGTATGGAGGGGCTTGCTGTAGGTTTCCTGATGGGAGGGACTGATGCCTGCCCACTGGTAGGAGGGGTTGATTCCTCTCCCTCTGATGGATGGGGCTTTGTCTCTGGATGAGATTAGAGGTTGGCTGTGTGCCTGAGGGGTCTTTAGGCCTCCTGTTTGCTGATGGGTGGGGCTGAGATCCCACCTGAATTGTTGTTTGGCCTGGGGCTTCTCAGTGCTGATGGGAGGGACCAGATTTTCCCAGAAATGGCCCCCTCCAGAGAAATGCAGGCTGATGAATGTCCCTGAGAGCTTCACCTCCAATGCCCTTCCCCACAACAAGGCACAGTCACCCCTATTTTCCCAGGAGATCTTCCAGGAATTGAAGTCAGGTTCCACCCGGATTCCTATGGAGACTGCTTTGCCCTGGGACCCAGTGCACGTGAAAGTCTGTGTGTTCCTTTCAAGAGTGGGGTCTCTGTTTCCCCAGTCCTGCGGAGCTCCTGCACACAAGCTCCGCTGGCCTTCAATGCCAGATGCTCCGGGGGCTGTTTCTCCCTGTGCCCAATCCCCAGGTGTGGGGATTTGACGTGGGGCTCAGAACTCTCAGTCCTGTAGCTGAGTCTCTGTGCTGCAGTTACTTTCCAGTCTGTGGGGCTTCCCACCCGGGAGGTATGGGGTTGCTTCTATCGTGTAATCGCCCCTCCTACCTCTCTATGTGGTCTCCGCTTTGTATTCTGGAACAGAGTATCTTTTTTGGAAGTTCACAGTCCATTTGGTTGTAGTTTTGCTATTTTTTGGGAGAGAAGTTGAGCTCCAGTCCTTCTATTCCTCTGTCTTAATCCAATCTGACCTGATTTAAGAAAAATTTGCTCTTGAATTTGGTATACAACTTTTGTATAACATAAATATTCAGTCAAAATTTAAAATAGCACTTATCCAAAAAGTCTGAGAACTTGTGCTATAAGTCATTAGAGTCGTGATGCTCCATATAATGTTTCATTAGCCTAGTGCTGTTTCTCATATCCACCAGTTTTATTTGACTATAAGAGAAGGATAACCAAGGGGGAGCCTATTTAGGGCTGAAATATTCAGAGTATCTATTGCAAATACAGCAGATAAGGTTGCAGCTGTTCTGGATAAAGAAAATTGATACAGAATATTCTTCTGAGAACACTGTGTGAAAGAAGGATTATGCTAATATCCAAGAGGAAACAAAGCGGGAGGAATCTTCAAGTCATCTGAATTACAACATATGCTTCATACGCCAAAGAGCAGATGTGAGAGAGTAATCCACTCGCCTTCAATCTATCATCATGTTTTTCATCAACAGTTCCATAACAGTGGAAAAATAAGATTATATTCTGTGTTTATTGACATATGAGATCAAATAAGCATAATGAAAAGACCAAATGAACCTATGTTTCTGGCTTATTGCTCATAAAATTCACAGCAAATGGTCATCAGCAATTGATGGGCAGATGTGGATGTTCTTTGTTTACTATTCCTCTTCAGGGGTAATAGTGGCTTTATTTCTGAAGTTATTGCTTCCACTCTTCTTTATACCTATCTGAGGATTTTATGTTCCTGAATATTGGCAATTAAATCTAATAGTGCCTTTCTGGATATTGCTTCAAAAAACAACTGTCTACCTGTGCTCAAAGTAATGTATAGTCTTCAGTACCTCCCTTAGTATTAGAAAAGACTAAAAGTCTGACATGACTTTTAGTATAAATAAATTTTACAATACATATGAATTTTCATATATATATGAATTTTAGTATACATATATATATACAGCAATAACTCCCAAAGAATAAATATAGATTTTATAGATTAATAATAGAATTCACTTCAACATATATTCTAAAATCTTTCACTCTGATGCTTTTCAATAGCTATTTATCCATAAGCCTTTTTGCTTGTTCTGTTTCATTAGAATGTTTGATTTCCCATCGTTATCATAGACTTGTCTTTACTACAGGTATAAGAAGTGTGCATGTGCATAATATATGAATCTATATTTATAAAAATATTAATATATAACTTACATTAATATAAATATTAATACATGAGAAATTATATGTCAACATTTCATTTCTGATTCAGAAAAGCTAACACTCTCAATGAGTTGCTTTTTACTATGTCCATGAACCAAATCTTATTTAAATGCCAGTGTATCAGAATTCTTGGATCCAACACTGATCTATCTTATATTCTTTGTAATTCATTACATGTTTGTGAAGATTAATTAGTATCAAATGTTTATATGACACTGATGAATTTGCATTTGCTGCTTGAGCTGCCTTTCATACTTAGAGTTATTCAGTACTCACCGCAACCCTACGTAGGTTCTTTTCCTCATCAGACAAATGAGAAAATGTACACACAACAGGGTTAATGTCTGTCCCAGGAAAGGACTGAGACTCCATATAATCTGTCTCTCATCAAGTAAAACAATATCCTTAAAATGCATTTGGTATATTTGACATCAAGATCTTTCCAACAAATGCTATTTTTCCTCTGCACTTGTTCTCCATTTATCTTCTCTTCCTTTTTAGCCCTAAAATATACTTTTATCTTATTTAACATAGGCAAAGAGAACAGAAAGGAAAATTTCTTTTCTTTCTTTTTTTTTCTTTTTGCCTTACCTAGGGCCACACCCACATATGGAGGTTCCCAGGCTAGGGGTCTAACAGGAGCTATAGCCGCTGGCCTGCACCACAGCCACAGTAACGCAGGATCCGAGCCGCATCTGCAAGTTACACCACAGCTCACGGCAACGCCAGATCCTTAACCCACTGAGCAAGGCCAGGGCTTGAACCTGCCACCTCATGGTTCCTAGTAGGATTTGTTAACCACTGAGCTATGACGGGAACTCCAGAAAGAAAAATTTCAATAGCATACTTTGTATATGCACATTATAAAGCCTGTCTTAAGATTAAAACTATCAGTGGTAGTTTTAAATTTCATTTTATATTCTCTTTGGCACTGTAAAACAGACTTTGATATTTTAACTTATGTTTTTGGCTCTTTCTCTAAATTATTCTGCTCCCCCCCTTTTTTTAGGGCCACGCCTCTGAGAGATGGAAGTTCTCAGGCTAGGGGTTGAATTAGAGCTACAGCTGTTGGCCTAGACCACAGTCACAACAAGGCCAGAGGCCAGATCCAAGCTGTGTCTATCACCACATCACAGCTAAGGGCAATGCCAGATCCTTAACCCAACTAAGCAGGGCCAGGGATCAAACCCTGGTACTAGTTGGGATCATTTCTGCTGAGCCACAATGGGAACTCCCCATTTTTAACTAATCTAGTTTTATGATTAAACTTTAAAAAAGTAAGCAAATACTTTTGATAGAATTGAAAAATTCTTATCAATTATATTGTTATATATTTTGTCATACCTCTGACAGCTAAAATATTTTCATCCTAAAAATAATCTAAATTTTTTCACATATTAAAATAAGAACTAAGTTTAGGATTTTAAAAAACTGTAGAGTTATAGTAAATATCCAGCTATGATTTTGGCTACTCTGTACCCTTATGACAAGGAAGAAATTGAACATCCCATATAGCAAATTTAATTATACATATCTATTTCTTACTTTAAATACTTTATAAGTATCAGATAAAATGCATAATGAATTAAAATGACAATTTAATAGTTGCACAATGGCAGCTACGGTATACAAAATTAAACATCTTTTATAAGGCTGCCGTTCTTAAACAAATAGATCTGTTAAACCAATAAAATGTTGGCAAAATAAAATTATCTACTTAACAGGTTTCTGATGTGATTTGCTAAATTGCCCTGACTCATTTGAAATCACGGAGCTTGAAGTTTTCAAAGAGTTAATGATATGAATTATCATCTGGGATATTTAAACCTTTTTATATTCAGTACAAACAATTCAGTGTAAATCTTTATGGACATGGTTTTATACTTTGAAGCAAGAACAAATGTTTGATTCTCAAAATCTCATTTAAAGAATGAAAACTTTATGACTTGTGTTCCAAATGGTCGTATATTATTAAATTAGCCAAGTTAAATGCTTAGATAAGAAATTCTTGATTTAACAGACAGCTTTGGATCAGAAATGGAAGAGAAAATGATTTTCACTCCTTATGCCTTTATTTTTAAAGGAGCCAATATTCTGAATATTTGAGATCTCTCTTAACATATGATAACTTCAGAATTTCCCTACCACCACATCTTGAGAATGACATGTAGCTGTTATTGATAAAAAGTATGTAAGGACAATGTAATTATTATTTCTTAAAGTAGGTCATAATGAATGGAAAATGCTCTTTGATCATCATTTATCTCTATATACAAATGGATAAATGCTTCATTATATCTGCCAGACCTTTTTGGAGACCACCAAAGGAGAATTCATACCAAGCGTTCTGTGGTTAATTTGTTTCCCATCATGAAGTCACAGCACTGAGTCATTTGCTGTGTTTATAGCCTTCAAAACTCTTATTGGAATATTGTTCTGCCAATTTCTAGTGATTAGACTTAGTTTTTTAAGGAAAAAATAAAGCATTTATTTAGCAAAATTGGGCAATGGCTAAATCTTTATCATCTGCTTTTTTTGTCTGATTTTAAAATATCATATAGGAAAAAATATTCGATTACTTTGGATCAGAATATACAGAGGGGTGGGTTTCTCTGGATGCAGATAGGTGATTAAACACACACATTTCTTTCTACTTTAATAAACTGATGAAATGATAAGAATAGAGATAAGAAGTATAAATCCAAAGGGCAAAAAGTGCAGGAGGGGAGAGAAGGGGGGACAAAAGATATCCAAATTTAGAATATGGAAGTGCGATGAATTTCCTTTGATGGAAACTCTCAAAGGAAATTGCCTCATCCAGTGCTGCAGGTCAGTGGAGATCCTGAAAAGAGACTGAGTGGCACACAAAACTCGTTTACATTTTAGAAAGTGGGGACCAGGAGTCACTCTGTTTCTTAGAACAAAGGCCCCTAGGCTTTAGCCCACATAGCTTTTATTAGAGAGGGTAACGTATTTAGGTATTTAGGTTAGTGGGCAGAAACAGGCACAGGCAGCTTCAAGGTTGCCTCATCATGAGATTACAGAAAGCTACTAGCAACAAAGTCATGGTTGCATTTATGTAGGTCACAATGCAGTTGCTTGCAGGACAGCACAGTGATTGTATTAGTCCCTATTTTATCTTAGAAGGAGACCCTGTACTTTAGAACCTGCGTCAGCATGTATACCTATCTCACCATTGCCAGTATAGGCATTCCTTGGCTCATTGTGCCTTTGCGTGAAGTCTGCCTTCTGTGAAGCTCAGCAGTTCAGTGGTCTCCAACAGGAAATGTTAACTGCTCCTTTGATTCTTTCTTTTGGCCTCTGGACTGCCTGAAGTTTGGATGCTCTTATAGGCAGAATTGTGTCCCCTCAAAATTCAGTCTAATTAATTTAAATGTTGAAGTCCTTAACCACAGTACCTTAGAATATGACAGTATTTGGAGGTAGGATCTTTAAAGTGAAAATTAATGTTAAATAAGGTTTTGAGAGTGGGACTTAATTCAGTATGACTGATGTCCTTATAAGAACAGATTAAGACCCAGACACCCAAAGACTGAAGACCATGTGAAGATATGAGAAGGTAAAAATGGCCATCTACAAGCCAAGGAGAAAAATCTCAGAATGAAAACAGATTTGCCAACATCTTGATTTTGGACTTCTAGCCTCCAGAACTGTAAGGACACAAAAATTGTTTTTAATTCACCCATTCCATAGTACTTTGTTATGGCAGCCCTAGGAAAATAATACAGATATTTACATTCAAAACATAGCTTAAGGAATATATAGGATTATACTAAACAGAAGAAAAATGAGAGTTCTCCTGAGTTTGTTTGTACTGAATCAAGCCTCTGTACTTAGATTTAGGGATTAATTGGCTATTCTCTAATTGATTAGTAACTCTAATTAATAAGTAACATAAGTAATGAGATTCAGCAGCATCAGAGAAAGAATGTGAGTGTCCAGATAACTAGTAATATAAAAGATGAAGGGACCCCAGAGCTGGTGGTTTCCTGGAGCTGAGATGATTCATACCCACTCAGTATCATCTCTTATAACCAACTTGGCACTCACGAGACCTTGCTTATGCTATTTTACATGCCATGATTCCTCTTTATTCTTTCTTAAACCTAAATAAATTTTGTTCTTGGTGAAGGCTACTGTGTCAATTGAGTTTGAATGAAAAATATAAACCCAAGACCTCTTAGCATAGTGGAAACTGCAACTGGTAGCCTATCAACTCTCCCCAAAGGAAAATGATGAGCAATGACTTCACCTGCCCCATAGAGTAAAGGGGAGGCTCAGGATTTGGTTTGAGTTGTACCATGAAAGAAAGAGAAAGGATGGTGAATTAGGGGACTGAAAACTGGAGGATGGTAGAAATCTGCACTGAGATCAGTAGATCACTGAGACCTTCTCCAACCCACAACCCAGGCAATTTATTTTCACCTTCTCTCCTTATCTCTCACTTCTCCCCAGTCTTTGATTAAAATGCTGTCTTCCAGGAGTTCTCGACATGGCTCAATGGTTAACGAATCCGACTAGGAACCATGAGGTTGCGGGTTCGATCCCTGGCCTTGCTCAGTGGGTTAGGATCTGGCGTTGCCGTGAGCTGTGGTGTAGGTTGCAGACGCGGCTCGGATCCCGTGTTGCTGTGGCTGTGGCGAAGGCCAGCGGCTATAGCTCCTTTAAGACCCCTAGCCTGGGAACCTCCATATGCCACGGGTTCGGCTCTAGATAAAGGCAAAAAGAGAAAAAAATAATAAAAAAAATAAATTTCTATCTTCCAAGGAAGTTAAACCAGTAAGGAAAACAACTCAGAAACCATGGAAATCAAAGATGATTTAGATGGCTGAAAGTAAGTAAATTAAGTAAAATCTGCTTACAAAATCTGCACTCCCAATTTCCAGCTGATCTTAGAACTCATGTAGCCATATGTGATTTCTTTTTCTCATAATGTTATTAGCAAAGACACTGGTTGCAGGAAAATATGTAAGATATTCATATTTGAAGGTCTACAAATAAGGTCCACTTACTATAAGTTTACTTTCCAATAAAGCCTACTAGTTGACAATTTCTTCCCATGTTAATTTCTTCCCATGCTATAATCTCCTCTGTACTCCCGAACAGAAAGCTATTAGAGAATGAGCTTTATCAAAATGAAAAAAATAAACTTAAAAAGAAGAAGAAATCTAGATGGAAACAGGAGGTTCAGCAAAGGAGAACAAGCAGGAGCATTCTTAGATACCAATCTCTGCAATGGGCCAAGAGAACAACTATTTCATATTGTAGCATCTGAGAAGAAATACCCTGAGGTGGTAAGTGGGGGAAGAAGAGAACTGATAAATTATGATTCATTTGATCCTGTAGAAAATAGCACTGAAATTTGTTTAAGAGCTCTACATATGAGTTTAGAAATAGTAGTAGATAAAAAAAAAAGCAAATGCAAAAAATTACGCAATTATGAACTCCAGGGGAAAATTTAAGAAATGGAAGCGTAATCGTAACTCTGCTACTTATTTTGGTTGTAGATAAATTTAATGAGTTGTTGTGGACATTTAATATCAATTTAAACAAAGTTACAAATTACTCATAATAGCAGATGGGAAAGAAAAAGAAGGAGGAGTTTAAGGGGGTTAAAATAAAGTACATAATAATATGTAATAAATCATATCTAAAATTGATGCTGTCAGGAAATAACAATGGACTAGATTGCTTGTTGTCATTTTAACATTAGTTGATTGGTATTATGGCCAAATCATTCCAAGATCTTCTTGAACTAGAAGCTGGAAACTGCATTTTCCAAATCCCTTTCCCCATGTTCTTTATCTAATGAACAGTACTTTTATGAGATTTTAAAGTAAAGAAGGATGGGGCTTTATTTTAAGGTGTCAACTGAAATTAAGACATTGGGCCAATGTCAGATTTTAAGAAACCTCCGGTTGAGCTTTTATGAGAATCATCTTCATCAGTGTTGATGGCCAAGGCACTTGGATAGGAGTGGTCCAGAGTTTCTCGACCTTTATTATGGCTTTGCAGTGAGCATGTAAGACCTACTTGTTTACATGCTTAAACTAGGATCTTCATTGGCTATTTTCTGGATTTCCCCCACAGCCTTTCCAACAATAAGATAAACACCTAATTCCTTGTATTAATACAACTGAAAGATATAGTTTGGCGTCTGTTTTTCTAACTAAATTTGTATTTAACCAGTATTTGAAATAAAGGGAGCAATATGAGAACAAACAGCTAAGTCTTGGGAACAAACAGTTAAGTCTTGGGAAACAGAAGGGAGGAATAAGATTGAATTTCAATATCCGTATTTATAAATATTATCCAAGGTTCCCACACAACTCTTCTAGGGGAGGAGACTATTAATTACACACAGCAAATAAGCATGTGGTTTCCCTGTGCCTCAACTTCTGAACCATGGGGTGGATCAAAGAGATCCAGATGTTATCCTGCATGTACTGGTTTGTACTGTAGTTGAAGAACCTGGATAAAACTAACTTGGGTGCTTTCATCCTTGGAACACGTATATACCTCTCCAGGGGAAAGATGAGATTGTTGCCTTCAGCATTACGGCATCTTCATATTACGCCTTTATAGTTCTAGGTCTCAGCTCCCTGACCTCTCAGATAAATTTCTTTAGAATTATCTATTTAAATCAGTCATAAATTATCTTCCCAAATTTGCCCATGTTACATATTTCTATAAAAATTTACTCAGACAGCTTTAATTATGCAGAAATATCCAAATATTTTCTCTTCCACACCAAGGCAATCACTGTGTTTTAGAAGAATTATGGATCATATGAATATTCAGATTATGTGCATATATTACTATAATTAGTATCCATATTATTATTTACTATTTTTTTAAAGAACAAATGATCTTGGACCTAGATAAGACTTTGATGGCTGTTAAGTATTTACTGCTATAGCAAGAGCAGAACTGTAGTGGCAAGGATCATACAGATCATTACCTGTTTATTATACAGTATATTATTTGCATACAGAAACGAGAGGCTTTAAGTGTTCACATATTTTTTTAGGGATTCACGTGCCTCTTGTATGAGATAATTAAATTATCACAACTCCAAAACCTGCCTATGAAGTCTATAGCTAAATTTAGTGTTTAAAAGACACTTAGTTGTCACCACGCTGTGCAGCAGAGATTGACATGACACTAAATCAACTATACTTAATTAAAAAAGTAACTTTTTGGATTTTGGAACACAAATACAATAATTTTTATAATTTCCTTTTTTTTTTCTTTTTAGGGCCACATTGGCTGCATATGGAAATTTCCAGGCTAGGAGTCAAATCAGAGCTGCAGCTGCCAGCCTACACCCCTACACCACAGCCACAGCAATGTGGGATCCAAGATGAGTCTGCAGCCTATACCACAGCTCATGATAATGCCGGCTCCTTAACCCAGTGTACAAGGCCAGGGATCGAACCTGTGTCCTCATGGATACTAGTCAGGTTCCTAACCTGCTGAACCACAAAGCGAACTCCTTATAATTTCCTTTTTTATATTAGTATTTTTCGTTTTTAAAAGGAAATACTTTTATCAGGTGCACTAGTAATATTTTCCCCCAGCCTCACCCTAGAAACATAGGAATTAACAGCTCTTTTATACTGAGCTGCTAGATTCTCTTTCAGCTATTAAGGGGAAAAACAAACAGCCTCAACAAATTAAAAGTGAAGCATCAACAGTACACTGGCCCTAGAACTTATGGGGCTATTTG
This sequence comes from Catagonus wagneri, assembly GCA_004024745.2. Taxonomy (NCBI): domain Eukaryota; kingdom Metazoa; phylum Chordata; class Mammalia; order Artiodactyla; family Tayassuidae; genus Catagonus; species Catagonus wagneri. The sequence continues at coordinate 34,974,205 of PVHT021183696.1, read as the reverse complement.
CATATAGCTTATGCTATAATTCCCAGAAACGTGTTTGATTTCTTTGCACTCTTCAATGGTAGTATATTTTATTCCTACTGACAGCAAAAGTAATTGCTTTGAGTGCAACAAAAGTAATTGTGTGAGTTCAGCATGACTCTAGTACAGCATTTCTGTAGTTTCTGCATTTATTTTTGCATGTCTAAATGGGAAAAAGCAGATATACTCCTGGTACTTGACAAATGAGAATTCCGTAAGGGCACTATGACATATTTGGGTAGAACATGTGTCATTGTTTCCTATTCTTTTCAGTTTGAAATGCTTTCAGAGTGTACTTTACAGCTATCTGATAATTTGTGTCTTTTTAGAGAATGGCCTAGAATACCAATGATTATGTTTTTAAAAAAAGCTAACATACTGCACGAATGAACCTTTATGCAGAAAAGAAAATCAAGGACTTGGAGAACAGACTTGTGGTTGCCAAAAGGGTGGGGGAGGGAATGGGATGGTAGGGGGGTCTGGGGTTAATAGCTGTAGATTTTTGCCTCTGGGCTGGAAAAGCAAGAAGATACCACTGTATAGCACTGGGAACTATGTCTAACCACTTGTGATGTGTAACCCTGTCACCACGCTGTACAGCTGGGTATAATGTAAAAAAAAATAAAAAAGAATATGAAAAAGGAAAAAAAATCAAAGAATCAGTTTTTCCAGGAATACTCATAGTTTCAGACCCTGTCTGATTTCCAGCATCTGTATTCCTGCTTTCCTCACACCTCTGCTATTTGCCTTCCACTTTTAGCTTCATCTACATGTTGGTCCCTAAAGTGAACCCTAATTAAGAGAAAGTTAATTTGTTTGAACACAAGAGTCTAAAATTCAGTAATAAGCCAATCATCGCATATGTCGGTGTGACTATATGAATTTCTGCTGATGGACACTCACTTTCCCAATGCCTCTTGGATAGCTCCTAGTTAAAGATTCAGACCCTAACACTCCTTCCAGGAGCCATCTCACTATTTACCCTCCAACTTATATAGTTGTTTATCACCCCTTCCTCTCTGTCCACCTACAGATAAATCACATACATTGAAGCAGTTTATATAGCTGAAACAAAGATGAATGAGTATTTGAAGACAAGGAGCACAATATCCTTCTTCACATCTTCTTCTAACACCTAAGAAAGTATCGGGACAAGTAGGTCTTAAGGCTGTTTGTTAAGTAACTGAATGAATAATTTGTAAGATACCTTGAAGATTAGTGAATGAGGGCAGAGGGCTAGTAGCTTGGGAGGCCTTCTGGACTTTGGGAAGTCCTCATCAATTTACTCAAATCGGAGCACACATAAAGGCATGGCAGAGCTTGGGAGAAGTTGTTCAGAGACTACCTCATTATGTTGATTCTAGTTCAGTATTCCTTTAGTTGATCAACATTTTTTTAGATATATCCCCACACACTGAAATTCAGCACTCAGTTAAGATTTTAATTCTTTGCTCTCTCTCTCTCTCTCTTTTTTTGCCATGCCTACGGCATGTGGAAGTTCCCAGGTCAGGGATTAAACCCACAGCAGTGACCTAAGCTGCTGCAGTGACAGTGTGGGATCCTTAATCTACTCTGCCACAAAAGAACTCCTGTTGTCTCTTTTAATAGAAATCTATACAACTGATGCAAGATTCTGCTTAAAGTGAGTTTTAAATAAGTAGATAAAATAAGAAAAAAATTCTTAAAATTTCCTGGATCAAAAAAATCAAGGAAGCTGACTTTTTCTCATTTGATGACTTGAACTCTATCTTCACAAGCTGCAATATTTCTTCTTTTTTATGTGGTATTTTATTTAATGCATAACTAGATCCAGCTGATTAATTTTTGGCAAAAAAATAGACTACTACTTAATTTTACCATTTTGCTTACTGATTAAATCAATTTATTATGAAGTCAAAATAGTCAGGTGCTTATTTAAAACAGTCTCTATTTAAATAATGAAAATAATTAAAACAGATTAACATACACCTCAGTTATTAATTATCAAACTTAACCAGGTAGTTTTATATACTTTATCCTAGGAAAATAGCAGTGAGAAAAATATTTTCAGATCTTTCCAATTTCATCATTTGAAATACTTTGTCTACTCTGTATTTCCTTTTTTTTTTTTGCATATTCTGGAACTATTTTAGCCAAAAAATTCTTACTCTTGAAAAAATTGTTTCTAATAATCATTGTTATTGTATGCTTTCAAATTTTACCTTTTCTTACCTTGAAATACTAATGACATACCCATAAATTCATAATTTTTTGTCAGCTTCTGATTCAGACTTCAAATTCTGAATAATCAAATTACTAAGATATCTTTCATCTTACTAAGTTAAAATCATATGCTCTTTTTGTATTGCCTGAAAAAACTTGCAAGAGATACAAAAATTTGCTCCTTTATCTTTTAAAATAAAGGTTAATAGAAAGAATTGGGTTTGTCTGGACTCCCCCATGTTTTTGTTGAACACATTTAGTATTAAAAAAAAAAACTAATAAATTTAGAAGGAAATTCATTCTTCCTAGATTAATGGTATACATGCAAAATGTGTTAATATAAATATATTATGGGGCTTGTCCTCCCTTGTGGGCCAGTGTTACATGGCAGAAAATGGGGCAAAGTAAGAGCGTTGGAAAAACTCTGACTGCCAGCACAGCCAGAGACCTGAGCTGACCCTGGGAGCTGTCCATGGTCCCCGCAATTCATTGATGGTGGAAAAGTCTCCTTGTATCAGAATAAGATAGACAGTAGCTTTAATAGTGATTTGGTGAGGTGGAGACATCTGATCACTAACTAAAGACATTTTCTGTTAGCTAACAGCCACCAGAGGCTTGCTGTTGTGGATCAGTGGGTTAAGAATCTGACTAGCATCCATGAAGAGGTGGGTTTGATCCCTGACCTCAATCAGTGGGATCTGGCATTGTCATGATCTGTGGTATAGGTCACAGATGTGGCTCAGATCCTTCATTGCTGTGGCTGTGGTGTAGCCAGAAGCTGTAGCTCTGATGATTGGATCCCTAGCCTGGGAACTTCCATATGCTTTGGCCCTAAAAAGAAAAAAAAAATAAGTAAAGAAAGCAAGAAAGAAGGAAAATAGTCTTTAATGATCCCCAGAGTGTCAAACAAACTCTATGTGAAATCAAAATTATTAGATTTGACCATGATTACACTGTGAAGGTGTTTGAAATTCTTGGTCCTGGTGGAAACCAGTTAACAAATGATGTATGCTCTCTTACCAAACTGAACAGTATTTATATTATTCAGAAGTACATGGAGACAGACTTGGCTAATGTGCTGGAGCTAGGGCCTTTACTGGAGGAGGATGCCAGGCTTCTTGTGTATCATGGTCTCAAATATATTCACTCAGCAAACATACTGCACAGAGATCTCAAACCAGCTACTCTTTATATTAATACTGAAGACCTGGTGCCGAAGATAGGTAATTTTGGTCCTACACAAATCATGGATCCCCATTATTTCCATAATATCTTTCTGAAGGATTGGTTACTAAATGGTACAAACCTCCATGTCTTTTACTTTCTCCTAATAATTATGCTAAAGCCACAGACACATGTGCTACCAGGTGCATCTCTGCAGAAATGCTGGCTGGTAAAAACTTCTTTGCAGATGTACATGAACCTGAACAGGTGCAGCTGATTTTAGAATCTATTCCTGTTGTAAATAAGGAAGTTCATCAGGATTGTCTCAGCATAATTCTTGTTTACACTAGAAATGGCATGACTGACCCATACAAACCTTTAACTCAGTCACTTCGAGGAATTAGTCAAGAGATACTGGATTTCCTGGAGCAAATGTTGGCATTTAGCCTCATGGATCAGTGGACTGACCACAGAAGAAGAACGTTTCCATCCTTACATGAACATTTATTCTTTTCCACCGGATGAGCCTATTTCATGTTGACCATTTCATATTGAAGATAAAGATGATGATGTTTTGCTTATGGGTGAAACTCATAGTCACATTTATAACTGAAAAAGGTACATGACTGTCAATTTTCAGAGCATGATTGTCCTATACATAGCAACTCTGATATTGATGAAGTTCACCTTGACCCAAGAGTTCTGTCGATTGTCACTGAAGAAGAAGTCTAAGTCAGTGTTTGAAAATATTTGGATGGAACTTGAAAAAAGTAATTGGAGAGTCCAGCTTTTTGATACCAATTACTATACTGAGCCTTGTGGACAGTACTAGATCATCATGAAAACAAATATTGTGGTCTGGAGTATAACCATACTTGTAACTACAAAACAAGGCAAAATCATATTTAGATAACTTGGTTTGGAGAGAGTGTGAAATTAATCATTACTATGAATCCAAGCTTGTTATAGATCTTTCCAGTTGGAAAGAACAAACCCAAGAAAATCTGATAAGAAAAGCAAGTTAAAATGTGGAAGGAATGGATTGGTTAAAGGCCAGGTGGCTCTAGAGGAAGCATCATGGTAATTGGCTGAAAGAGCAAGGAAATAGAATCAGGGACTTGACTTTGATTTTTTCTTTCTTTCTTTCCCTCTCTCTCTCTTTTGCTTTTTAGGGCTGCAGGTTCAGCATGTGGAGGTTCCTAGGTTAGGGGTAGAACTGGAGCTGCAGCTGCCAGCCTACTACACCACAGCCGCAGCAACATGTGATCTAAGCTGTGTCTGTGATCTACACCACAGCTCATGATGATACCGGATCCCCAACCCACCGAGCGAGGCCAGGGATAGAACCCACATCCTCATGGATACTAGTCAGAATTGCTTCTGCTGTGCCACAACAGGAACTCCTGACTTTGATTTTTTATTGTAGGAACTATTCAACCTTGTTCAGAACATGAGACTTGTGATGTTGACAAATTAAATAACTTAAATTGTCCCACTCATTGTCCCAACTAGAACTGAATTGTTTTATATCAAAGACAACAAACTGAGAAAAAAAATGGGAAAAAGGAATGGCAAATTTGGCTCAATTAGAAGCTTTGTACAAATCTTAGCCAGTTTATGTGTTAGGAGGACCATTTTCTCATAAATCAGTTTTGTTGTAAATTAAGGAAGGATGAGCAAATTGAAAAGGAAAATGCCTATGCTAGTTACTTGGACAAGTTCTTTAGCAGGAAAGAAGACACTGAAATGCTAGAAACTGAGCCAGCTGAAGATAGGAAGCTTGGGGAGAGAGAAAATGAGGAAGGATTTCTGAACAAGAGTGGAACATTCCTCTTTAACAAGCAGCTTGAATCCATAGGTGTCCTATGGTTTCACTGTCCAGCTGGGTCACCACTTAAGTCAATATAGTCCACATTAACACCTTCTGCTGTGAAGAATTCCCCTCGGATTTCTCATGAAACACACAGTAGCATTCTGAAATATCTGAACTAAAACTCTCAGCAGACATTTCTCTTTCTATTCCTCACAATTTTTTTTATTACTAGTGTTTGTCATTTTTTTAAGAAACCTGAATCAGATGGTGTCATTTAGAAAGGGTTTTATTCTTGGTTTTTAAAACAGACTTCTTTTTCTACACATGAGATAATTTTCATTTTAGCTGCCATTTGCTCACAAAAATAAAGAATAGAGCAAAACAGTGCAATGCAGGAGGAGACAAAAGAAATGCCCTAAGACAAATAAAAAACGTTCTCTCATAGAACCCTGATCTGTTTTACAAGAAAAAAAATCTTGTCTTAAAAATTTACACAGTAATACTGTACATAGTTGTATGAAAATATCTATTTTCTTCTAAAACATTTTTCATTCATGAATATTTTCAAGTTTTTCATACTGTACACATTTCTTAAAAACACATGATACCAGCAGCAACTAAACGCAAATGTGAAATTTGGTACACATATGTTTTCTACCTCAAGGCAACAAAAGTATGTGGCTGACATAAACAGACTAATATGTGACCATATTACTAAAACATACCAGAAGCTTCTGTGGATATCCTGCAAAACAATGTCTTCATAACTTGCAACCTAGAAAAGACATTCAAGAAAGTCTGCCCTGAGCCTGCAGTAGATCTCAGGATGTTGATCCTTCGATTTATATCTCTTGATTAGGAGTTCCCCATGTGGCTCAGTGGAAACAAATCTAACTAGTATCCATTGGAATGCAGGTTCAGTCCCTGGTTTTCCTCAGCGGATTAAGGATCTGGCATTGCTGTGAGCCATGGTGTAGGTTGCAGATGTGGCTGGGATCTGGTGTTGCTGTGGCTGTGGTGTAGGCTGGCAGCTGTAGCTTCATTTCAACCGCTACCCGGGGAAACTCCATATGTTGCAGGCACAGCCCTAAAAAGCATAAATAAATAAATAAATAAATAAATAAATAAATAAATAAATCTCTCAATTAAATAGATATAAGTAATATTAAAATTACTATGACAATCAACTATACTTCAATAAATTAAGAGAAAAAAATTACTGTGACTGTCTAAGTAAGAGGGCTCAAACTGAGGATTTGTGGAGAATCTTCCAGGAGAAAATAACCACAGGATGGAGAGAGCCTCTGAATAATGGTATCTAATCCATCAGATGACTGACAGCTTAAAACAGACTGCTTCTGCCCAAGTCTCAGAACAAGGTAAACAGAGCTACAGATTGTTACGCTTTGCTCTATCTGCTTTCTCCTCTACCTTATCTTCTTAGATATTTTCTCTGTCATTTGCTTGTTTAGTATTTGTGATTTTTACAGACATATAATGACTCTTGATGATAATAAGGTCCTTAGCCTTTTTTGAAATTGCAAAATGATTGCCAAAATAATTCCAATTAACATCTGTCACCATGCATATTTGCAAATTCTTTTTTTTTGTGATGAGAACCTTCAACACCCATTTTCAAATATGCAAGACAGTATTATTAACTAGAGTCAACACTCTGTACATTCCATCCCAATGACATTGATTTTATAGCTGAAATTTTTTGACCCTTTCACCCATTTTGCCCATCCCTTCCCCACCTCAGGGATCTACCAACCTCTTCTATATGCCTATTTCCAATACTTTTTTTTCCATTCTCTGTCACTCCTTGATATAGGTCCAATACCTGAACCTAATTTCCTCATGCTTTGGGTAAAGTGTGTAATGAAACAGACTGTTGGGTTTGTACTCTTTCATTTTGATGCCATACAGTTTTCCACTGGCACCAGTTCCTTGTAATAAATCTGCTTATTTTTCAAGTGACTTTTTAGATGGCAGCAACACGACAGGACAGAAAACCAGTAATCTAAAGCCTGTCATCGTGACATATCTAGGGCGGTAGTTTGTTTCTGCATTGAAACAACCCACAGAGACCATTTGTGTTTGTTAGCTTTTTAACCAAACTCTTGAAAATTAGAGCTTGGCAAAGAACAGAGAATTGATGGTGCATATTCTATAACTGGCTCATTCTCAAACTCTTTTACTTTAGATCTCCCTGGTGTTCTTGCTACTACAAAATCTATCTCCTTGTGTCAGACCATTCTTAGTGAGTGATGCCTAAAAATTACAGAATTATTGGACATCCCCAAGTTATTTTTCGGCTGAAAATAGATCTTATTTTATTGTGGCAAGAACACTTAACAGAAGACCTACCCTCAACACATGTTTAAGTGTATGATACAGTGTCGTTGACTATATGTGCAATGTTGTATAACAAACCTTTAGAGCTTATTCGTCTTGTATACCTGGAACTTTATGCTCATTGATTAGTATCTTCCTAGTTACCTCTCTGCCTAATCCCTGGGAATTAAAGTTGCTATCTTTTGTTCTATGGATTTGATGATTTTGGATATCTTATTTAAGTGAAATCATGTAGTATTTATTTGTCTTTCTCTAACAAGACACATTCTACAGTTTAATAGAATTTTATTGTATGCATATTTCACATTTGCTTTATCCATTCATCTATTAATTGAAAATTAGGTCATTTCTACACTGTGGCTATTGTCAATAAAATGGCTATGACCATGGGGGTACTAATATCTGTTCAAGATCCTGATTTTAGTTCTTTTAGATATATACCCCCAAATGGAATTGCTGATCATATCATAGGCCTATTTTTATATTTTGATGAAAATTTATACTGTTTTCCATTGTGGCTGCACCATTTTGCATTCCCAGCAAGAGTGCACCAGGGCTCCAATTTCTGCACATTCTTGCCAATACTCTTTCTTTTGTTTATTTGATAATAGCCATTTTAATAGGTGTGATGTAATATCTTAAAGTGGTTTAGATTTGTATTTCCCTGATGATCTGTGGCATTAAATATCTTTTCATGTACCTTTTGAGCATTGGTATGTCTTCTTTGGAGAAATGTCTGTTCAAGTCAGCCCCACATTAAAACTCTGAACCACTCCCCTTTCCTTGTTCTCCCAAGACATTTGGAATTTGCTTGAGAGCCTTACTGTGCTCTGCACAAAGACTGCAATTCAAGTAATAAAATTTTTATTCTTTTTGGTATATGTGTGGTGTCATTAGTTGCAACATTCAAACCAAATTTTGGGTAGAGCCCATTCTGTATTTATAGAATGACCACAACAGTTGGTATTGATAAGTTGTCTAGCTTTACCTGGATAATGACCAAAAAGAATCATCTGAGACAAGCAGTGTTGACTTAATTATTTGCTCAAAAATTCTTTCTCAGAGAGATAAAATTGCTGACTACTCACAAAATTGTTTGCTTCAGAAAATCTTTGCAAACCAGCTTATCTGAGTTCACTTATCTAGGCAAATAGTTGTCTAATTAGGACAACAGACTGTTCACCTGGACAAAAAGTTTGCTTGTCAGGACAATTGTTATCTCATTGAGAATGGTTTCAAGACTGGCCCCCACTATGTCCACTAATCTTAAATAATCATGTCATGAACTCTGACATGAACTGAAAATCATTTTTTCTTTTTTTTGGCCTTGAAAGTCCTGGAGTCCAGAGAATAAAGCCTATAAATGTCCTTTCTTTTCCTCTTCTTTTGACTATGAAAAGTTTGTAAATATGGAGTTTTCTCTTTCTGTAACAAGTTTAGCAAACTCAGTTTTGTTTTTTGTTTTGTTCTTTTTTTTTGGAAGGGGTGGTTTTTGCAGTGTGTTTAGAATTGGCACATACCACGTCTTACTTAAAACTTTAATTTTTGTTCTAATTGCTCTTTACATGGGTTAACATAGTTTTCATATCACTGCTGTTTCTCTAAGTTGTGGCCATCTTTAATAGTATTCCAGTATTTCATGGATGGTTTTTCTGTTCTGGTATTTTTTTGGCCTCTATCAGGCCATAATCAATATCCATTTCATATATTTTCAGGCATATGAACTTGTTGAGATCAAAAGACTGTCTGCTATCAGTGGCACAGTGATTTACACAGTAAGAACCCCAGGAAATGTTTATTATGTTAATAGACTCTTAATGAGTTTGCTATTGAGAAAATTCTTGACTTCTCTTCAACATATGATTCTTCATATCTTGTGCTAGATGTATTCATGTAGTTGATTCTCTAAACAAGAGGGAAGAACAAATTTGTGTAAATTAAATATAGTTCCAGGAACCAAACATAATATTCTAAACAGGTCACAACAAAGAACTTTCCATACTCTTGTTGCAGAGATTCTATTTTTATTGCCAAAGCCCACAAGCTTTCACTGGTGCTTACTAAAAAAGAAAAAAATGCACAACCTGAAAGATGAGAGTTAAGTTTTATTTGGGGCAAAATTTGGACTTAATCCCAGGAGACAACATCTCAGGGAACCCTGAGAAACTGCTCCAAGGAGAGGAGGGGGGAGCTAGGATATATGAGTTTTTGCAGCAAAGGGATGGTAGCAGTAACAAAGGTTGACAGATAACCATATTTACAGAAAACCAGTTTCTATGGGAAGACTAAAGGTCTGGGTTTACAGGAATCACTCCTTTGATATGCATGTCAGCTTTAGGCCAGTCTTCTTTGTTTCTTTCCTGAGTTCCCTCAGGGCTCACAGCCCCACCCTTAGGAGTTGCTCTTCTCACAGAGGACTGTGACATCTTTTGTTTTGACCTCTTAATTACAGTCCAGGAGGCCCTATTCCAGATAGCTCAGGAGGCAACATTTCAAATGGCTCTGAAATACTGCCCCAAAGAGGAAAGGGGAGTATCAAGATATAAGTCATAGTTCCCATTGTGGCTCAGCAGAAATTAATCCGACTAGGCACCATGAAGTTGTGGGTTTGATCCCTGGCCTTGCTCAGTGGCTTGAGGATCTGGTGTTTCTGTGAGCTGTGGTGTAGGTCGCAGATGTGTCTTGGATCTGATGATGCTGTGGCTGTAGCATAGGCTGGCAGCTGTAGCTCTGATTAGACCCCTAGCCTGGGAATGCCATATGCCACAGGTGTCGCACTAAAAAGCAAAAAAAAAAAAAAAAGGCAAAAAAAAAATATATGTCATAAAGGTGACAGGGGTGGTGCATGCAGCTGTGTACACACTTTATAGGAGATTGCTGCTGGTCTCCTGAAGGTTACTACTAGTCAGAGACATCAGTCATCATGAAGGATTTTTAGTGTTTTTCTAGATATGAGGAAGTGAAAGAATTGGGCTCATAAAATCATCTCCTAAAATAATCTAACTATCTGGAGATCTGTTCCTCTGTTTTCCCAGAGCACAGAATGCCTCACTCCTAGTCTCCACCGTGAGCTCCCCTCAGGGACTGCTGTGGGTTGGCATCTGCAGCAGCTTATGACTTAATCCATGTAGAGGAGGGTAAGTGCCAGACTCTAGTTCACACTGGTACTTTGACAGGCAAATAGTGTTTCCTATTAAGCATAGAATTAAGTAAACTTTTAATGTCTAGTTTTCTTTTTTTTTTCTCATCACTTAAAATGCTAAGATATAACTCATGGTATTTCCACTCTGATTTTGTTTCTTTATACCAGAGGATAATCGTTTTATTTCATTATTAAATAACCCCAACTTCTCAAAACTGTGTCCAAAGTGTTCTATCATGTACTGTATTCATTATCTTTCTTAATTTTGCATTAATCGCAGATTTAGTATTATACTCTAAATCTTTATCTTAATTATTCATGAAATCTGAAATAAACAGAGCCTAAGAGAGACCCTTGTGCCACAATGTAGATGACCTAAAATCGTGATCAGTGACAAGGCCATTTGGTCATATGTGTTTAGACTGGATGCATAAAGAAAATCTGAATAATCTGGAAAGTGAACTCAGACTCTTTTTCATGCTTAGATCAGAGTCTACAGATAACCAATGTTTTTGAAATGAAACCCTGAAAGCTCTGTGGTTTGCTTACAATTCTGAAATCACTTTCAAGTATCATCTTAGACTCACTTTTTCTAGAAATATTTCTGATCATACTTTCTAAGATTTGGTAAGGTGCCTCATCCATGTGCGTTTTTAGGACCCTTTACTGCTGCTCTTACAAAAGTTTCATATATAAAATGTTTTATGGCTGTGCCTATGGCATACAGTTATTCCCAGGCCACAGGATTGATTCTGAGCTGTAGCTGTGACCTAGGCTGCAGCTGTGGCAACACCAGATCCTTCAACCCACTGCACCGGGCTGGGGATCAAACCTCTACAGTGACCCAAGTCACTGCAGTTGATTTCTTAACCACTGCAGGAACTCCTGTATTGTTTATGCCCATGTTTATGTTTCATATTAAAGTGTAAAAACCATGATAGAGGAAATTTTATTTTTTTCATTAGTTGTATCTGCAGTTCCTAGATTTGTGGCTGACATATATTCAATGGATAAAAATTGTCATCCCAAGTACATTCACTTCTTCTCTTTTCTTTTTTTGTCACTCTGTGGCATATGTAATTCCTAGGCCAGATATCAATCCAAGCCACATCTGTGACCTACTCTGAGGCTTGTGGAAATGACAGATCCTTTAGCCCACTGGGTGAGGCACTGAACACACATCCTCACAGAGACAACGTCAGGTCCTTAACCCACTGAGTCACAAAGGGAACTTTGGTAAATAGTTGTATGAAGCATTTTTCTGAGTCATGAAGTCTTCTGGACCCCACTGGCTCAGTGGAGTGGCTGGTTTCTCTGTAATAAAAAAAATTAACTGGTTTTTGTCCCCAGTTCTGGGAAGTAGCTTCTAAACACTTGGAACTTCCCCCGGTAGTAGAGTACCTTGATTTATGGTGGACTCTGGGTGTTTATGATCATGGGTTGACTCATGGTGGAATTGTAGATAGTTTATTCTTGTAATAATTACTCTGAATAGGTGCTGATCAGAAAGACCAGCCATGAGATTAAAGAATTATTACTTTGAACCTTGTGGTATTTGCTTGATCGCTGGTGAGAAGAGGGGAGCTGGAGGTTGAGTTCAGGTGTATGGGCAATGATACAATCCATCATGCCTACATAATGAAACCTTAATAAAATTTTTGAACATCTAAAGGCAGAAGAACATCCCTGCTTGGCAATATGCTGTGCTTATCATGACATACACATGGGCTGGGAGGGTGACATATTCTGACTCTATAACGGGAGGACCTGGAAGCTTTGAGTTTGGGATCCCCTGAGACCTTGATCTATGTGTCTTTTCTTTGGCTAGTCCTGATTTGAATCCTCTCTGCTGCAATAAAATGTTAATAAGTATAACACTTTCCTGAGCTCTGCGAATCATTATAGCAATTATCAAATCTGAGGGAGTACAAAGAAGTCTTTCATTTGTAGCCACTTGGTCAGAAGTGAGGGTGGCCCTGGGAAATCACAGGCTTGTGGATAGTGCCTGAAGTAAGGGTAGTCTTGTGGAGGACTGTGCCCTTAACCTTTGAATTTTTGCCTAATTCTAGGTAGTTAGTGTAGAAGATATTGCATTGTTGGCAGAGCCGGCAAATGCTGAACACATCTTCTAATGATCTTAGTTTTTTGCAGGGTAACTTTGCTCTTATTCAGAGGATTCAGTTAATCTGAGTCCCTGAAAACTATAGGGACCCGAGTGTATTGCTTGAGATTCACATACCCATCTGCCACAGCTTCCGGCTTGCCATTTTTCTCTATCTTATTGAAAGTGGCTGCATGCACTGGAAGGTAGTACTACCTCTGAAATTTCCAGAGTGGATTTTGTGATGTGCCACTTGGACTCCCCTTCAGGACTAGAAGACTTAGTCCCTCAGCTTCTCAGGGGGTTGCCAGCTAACTACTGTTAGATGATATCTTGCTTTAGAAAATGCTCCATACCAGAGTCAGCCTCTTTGCTCCAGGTCACATCCCTTCTTAGACATAGCTTGCATTCAATGATGATAGATGCAAGGATATTAAATCCAATCCTCTTGCTAGAATGAAGGCAAGGCTGAAGGGCCATCAATGCTTCAAAGCCCCTCATAGACTTGGCTAGGGCTCTGTTTGGGCTGCATCATTGTTCAGCTTCTCCTTCTGTCCAATCCTGCCTCATTACATTTCTCTTTGATGTTCCTACACACTCTATAATAAAGTTCTTGCATGTTAATCTTCTCATATTCTGCTTCCTGGGACCACAACCTGCAATCATTGCTGCCAGGAATGGTCAGAGAAATAAGAGATAGAATCCAGGAGCTTAATCATCTGCTAGCTCCCATCTAAGGCCGTTACTAGTGTTCGATGATCACAGATGACTCTGGTACAAGGGAGCAATTATGTCATTAAAACTAACTAGTTCCCATGGTAGCTCAGTGATAATGAACCCAACTAGTGTCTGTGAGTACGTGGATGTGATCTCTGGCCTTGCTCATTAGGTTAAGGATCCGGTGTTCCCTTGAGCTGTGGTGTAGGTCACAGACACGGTTTGGCTCCTGTGTTGCTGCTGTGGTGTAGGCTGGTACCTTCAGCTTCGATTCAGCCCCTGGCCTGGGAACATCCATGTGCCCTGGGTGTGGCCCTAAAAAAAAAGACTCCCCCAACTCTCAGAATAAACTGCATTGGTATATCGGTGGAGAAGAATGCGCTAGCAAGGGCAAAGTCTTGCAACTTTGAGAGACATGGGATAATAACTGACATAAACGACAGTGATATCAAGCGGTTTTGCTAAGTATAATAGATGCTTAGAGAAAAGATAACCAAAGGTTAACAGTGATTAAACCACATTTAAAAATTAAATGTGAAAGCTATGGGCTTCCTTGGTAGCACAGCAAGTCCTAATTGCAGCCAGAGCAGTTGAAGCTGAGATCCAGGCCAAAGACTTTGTGACTAAAGATCCAGAGCTTCAGAGAAAGTTAAACAGTGAACTAAGGCAGCTATCCTATGTAAAGTCAAAGCTCTGAGAAATAAAATAACTCAGTCATATGATAGAGATATCTGTGTATACAGTAAAAAAACCTCACATTTTACAGATTCCGCTAGTCCATCTATTCGTGTAGAAGTAGCCCACTCTTGCTAGGGTTAGCATACTGCCTCCATTATACAGTGTCTTTGTCCTAGGAGTATGTGTGTCTCATCCTCAGGGCCTGTCCTCATCTCCTTCTTGATTACTAGACCCTTGGATTATATCCCTGCCCTGTATACGTTGGCGGCAGAAAGCATTTCCTCGGATAAGGCATTAAAGGGACTCTTACCCACAGAGCTGCAGGAAATAGTATTCCATTTCTTGGGGAGATAAAACAAGACATCTTTCAGAAAAGATTATGAGAGAAAATGGAAATGCATGGCACAAAAATATATTCAGACAACATATTTTTAAATGAAGGAATAACTCACTTCATGTTGGCTCCTTTAAGAATACCCTGTCCTATCAAGGCAGAAGTACTTCCGCTTGCGCATGCCAAAAGCCTCTTATTCACATTTCTATTGTAGGAGTTATTCCATTGCTGTTATTCTTCTGAAACCTGTCTCCTCTAGTACTGGAGGAAATTCTAGAGGATAATGAGTATGTTTGGTTCATCTTTGAATACATAGCAGATAGCTAACAAAATGTCCAACTTTTGAAGTGAAACACCAAAACTTCTGTGGTTGTTTGTAATTCTCAGACCAGTCTGAAGAAATGTTGACTCATTTTTCAAATTGCCTCTTAGCATTGTTTTTTCTTTCTTTCTTTCTTTCTTTCTTTCTTTCTTTCTTTCTTTCTTTCTTTCTTTCCTTCTTTCTTTCCTTCTTTCTTTCTTTATTTTTTTCTTTTTAGGGCCACACCAGCAGTATATGGATGTTCCCAGGCTAGGGGGCTAATCGGAGCTACAGCTGCCAGCCTATACCACGGCCACAGCAATGCAGGATCCGAACTCTGTCTGTGACCTACATTACAGCTCACTGCAATGCCAGATCCTTAATCCACTGAGTGAGGCCAGAGATCGAACCTGAAACCTCATGGTTAATAGTCTCATTCGTTTCAACTGCACCGCAATGGGAACTCCTCAAATTGCTTCTTAAATTAGGCATACCTTTTCTTAAAATGCTTAATAGCTTTTGAATTAGTGGGTAAAAAGATAATTTTTTTTTTTTTTTAATTTCAGTTAAGATGATGACAACCTTTTTTTTTCTCAAAGATACCTGGCTGTTTAAATAACTTGATACAACTGATGCCTGGAGGTGTTTGAATTTGAGCTGACATGACTATACAAAATGATAATACTAGTGGAATTTTCTTTTTCAGACGTTGGTTAGACAAATATTTGTGGGGAGAGGTACTTCTTCCTTGGCCCACCAAAAATACATGAAGTTTGAGAGACTGAGTAATCCTAACCAATTCCTTTTTGTTTCCACCTAGTCATAATAGAGGAATGTTGTCAAAATCCAACCCTGCAGACTGGGGTTACTACCTCCTACAAACACATGTGTTCAAGCTGCCAATTTGAGGATTAAAGGAAATTCTCAAAAGCTAGCTGACAGCATTGTCCCCACGACTGAAGCCAACTAACTTAAAGCCACTTGAAGATATTTTATTGGCATCTAAGGCAGGAAATGTAGCAACGCCACCAAGTTCCAATCACCCAGAATGGTGATGAAGCATCAGGATGTTCAGCTCCAAGTGACAGATGCAAATTCTTGGAACTTGCACTCAGAGGGAGTTATAATCAACTGGCTGCAAGATAAAGAGAATACGCAGTGCTGTGGCAGGACATTCATGAGAAGTATGGATTCAGCTGGTCCTGTTTACAGATCAGAAAAAAAAATGTACTTTTGTGCTAAAATCCTATTTGTGATGTTCCAATGAGAACATCACTATTACTGATAGTGGCATCAGTAATCCACTATCAAAGCTGATCTCCCGACTCTCAAAAAGAGCAATATGAAAGAAACAGTGATTTTAGTCTCCCATTTATTTCATTCTTCCCAATGTTATCTTTGGAGGATTAAGGATGGCTGATGCTGACACACTGAAACACCAGTTTAGACCAAATAATTCTTGAGTCAGAGAAATGACAGATATATCTGGTTTTGCACCTGAACACTGGGAAAATACTGATGAAACTTTGATTTGGGTTTAGAAATGTTCATTTGGATACATCATGTATCTATTTGAATTGTACAGGAAAGAGGGGGGCTATGTGAAATCTGTAGTAAATGGCACATTTGGAGAATAAAACTGGCATTTTTGTGACTATATTTCCTATTTGGAAATTAAAATAACCAGAAACGTACGTTAGAGTATCGTTTATTAGAAGTTGTTTACAAATTTCTTTGCAAAAGGAAAGACGCTTTAAAATGTCCACTCTGTTAATATGCTGCCAGAGTGAGTTTAGTGCCGAAACTATGCTTTTGGCAGAGTCACATTTACTACAGAGGCACCAACACATAGGGAAACCCAATTCTAGCTTCATAATTGAAAAAAATGAGCAATGCCCAATCTCCTGTATTCTCAGACTCTAGCAGAATATCTGGAAAAGGAAGGTATTACTTCACTAATGTTTGCTGGGTTGAAATATATACAAGTGAGGAAGGTCAAGCAAATTGCAGATCGTAAACTTCCCTGGAAAGAAAAAAAAATCCAAGTGTGGATGCTATTGTTAATATTTTTGACTGAATCCTTGAAGAAGCTTATTTGTACATACATGTACACTTTTATTTCTGAAACTGAATGCATTCCCTTTAATTTTAAAAAAAACCTTTCAAATTAAGTTTTCCTAAACCAAAAATTTACTCTTTTGTCTGATGGTGAAGTAAGTGATTAGCAACAAATCCACTTTGATGTGACCTTGAGTGCATGTTGATAGATTCCCCTCAATAAGCCATCATGATATGACTTAATTCTATTTAATATTATATTATCCATTAAACTGATGCATTGGCTGGATGATTTAGTACCAAGAAAAAAAAATGATCTCAGAAGAATTGGTATATTGTTTTTTATCAGATCATGACAATTAGGTAATTTATCATATTTCCATTTTTATCTGCCCAGGTTGCCCTGAACTAAATTTAATGCTCAATTAATGTAACAACTTAGGGATGTGTTGATATATTTTCTTTGACAGGTTTTTATTTTCTCTTTCTAGCCTAATATTTGCATAATAAAACCGAGTAAACCACTGCATATATAATAGATACATAGGTAGGTAGCCAAATATCAGACCAGATATTATCATTATAAAAACATTAAATTAAACAACCTCAAAAAAACTTTGTTGATAAGACAAGCAAGACCTAAGAGTACTCAAGCTGAATAAAATGGAAGGAATGACCTTCGAACTAGGCACTGCACTCTGCTTGTCATTGCAAAATATCACATTATAAAACATTTATTAAAGTCACCAGAATATTGGTCTTTCCTTCTTTCAGTTTCAAAAGAAAAGATTAAATAAACTGTTTAAGATAATTTTAGGTCCAAATGTAACAAAGATAATTAACAACAGCTTTTCGTTCCATTTTATCAAAAATAGAGCATTTAAATACCACCTGGAATTGTATTTTTCCTTTAACTCATTTCTATAGTAATATGTAAATACATTTATTTGTAGGAATTTGTTTTTATAGTGTTTATATAGAGTAACGTTATAGCCTGTAATATGTAGTATATGCAATGTGTATATTTACACAAATCTGTATTTACATGACATATGAAATATGAAGAGTACTGGATATTAGTTTGACTGTTATCGAAGAATCAATAGAAAATGTAATGTGTTTGCGAATCTGTGATAATATTTTGTCAGATTTCTAAAATTGAAAACTGCTCGACCTGGAGTTCCTGTCATGGCTCAGTGGTTAATGAATCCGACGAGGAACCATGAGGCTGTGGGTTTGATCCCTGTGGGTTTGCTCAGTGGGTTAAGGATCCGGTGTTGCCTGGAGCTATGGTGTAGGTTGCAGGCACGGCTCGGATCCCGTGTTGCTGTGTCTGTGGCGAAGGTCGGCAGCTACAGCTCCTTTTTAGACCCCTAGCCTGGGAACCTCCATATGCCACAAATGCGGCCCTAGGAAAAGGTAAAAAGACAAAAAAAAAAAAAGAAAACTTCTCGACTGGCATCTGTGGAATTCTTCTTCAACAGTAAAATTTCACACTACATAAAGAGGTAATGAATGCGTTCTTTAAACAAGAAATCAGTAAACCACCGTTACTCTTACGTTGCAGATTGGTATCAAATAAAAAAGTTGGTTGTGTTGGAGTTCCATCGTGGCGCAGTGGTTAGCGAATCCGACTAGGAACCATGGAGTTGAGG
Organism: Catagonus wagneri; assembly: GCA_004024745.2. Taxonomy (NCBI): domain Eukaryota; kingdom Metazoa; phylum Chordata; class Mammalia; order Artiodactyla; family Tayassuidae; genus Catagonus; species Catagonus wagneri. Next base: position 34,955,664 of record PVHT021183696.1, on the reverse strand, counting down.
GTTCGGTCCCTGCCCTTGCTAAGTGGGTTAATGATCCAGCGTTGCCATGAGCTGTGGTGTAGGTCGCAGATGCAGCTCGTATTCTGTGTTGCTGTGGCTGCGGCATAGGCCGGTGGCTACAGCTCCGATTAGACCCCTAGCCTGGGAACCTCCACATGCCGCAGGTACGGCCCTAAAGTGACAAAAGGCAAAAAAAAAAAAAAACAAAAAGTTGGTTGTGTAACTTTTCCGAGATTTTTCTGTTTACAGAACTGACAAAGCTAGAGGCCTAAAGTTAAGCTTCTTAGCATAAAGATTTTTACATAAACTCATTTCACGTGTTTCTTTGGACAGGATAACATGCTGTGGAGTCTTGCCCTAACCAAAATTTATAAAAGCAGTTATATGGTATGTGAGGGGTTAAGAAAGTTGAGATGTGTAATATACATAAGGAATACTACAGAGGCAAAGAAGACTGAGTTACATTTTTACTGGGTGGGAGTTGTTTTCTGTTCTACTCTATCACCATTAAGAATTCTGGGAAATCCAGATCCCCGAGAGCGGTTTATTGAGATCTCAGGACAATATGTGCAACAATAAAACACATCCGTGGAGCTTTTATGTTTAATTCAGGTAGCCCTTTACAAGGATGCTGAGTTCCACTTCACTAGAAATCAAATAATGACCCCAGCACCACTGGTCTCTGGCAATGCAGAGAAAAGCTAGCAGCACACACGTTTTATAGTCATATCACTGCTTTGAATTTCCCTGTTTAGCAAAGGCAGTTTTGAATTACTCTATCCCCATGTGTGAGATATTTCAAAAGTAGAGTTACTTTTTAAAAATAACTAAACACGGAGTTCCCGTCGTGGCTCAGTGGTTAACGAATCCGACTAAGAATCATGAGGTTGCGGGTTCGATCCCTGGCATCGCTCAGTGGGTTAAGGATCCGGCGTTGCCGTGAGCTGTGGTGAAGGTCGCAGACGCGGCTCGGATCCCGCGTTGCTGTGGCTGTGGGGAAGGCCGGCAGCTACAGCTCCTGTTAGACCCCTAGCCTGGGAACCTCCATATGCCGCGGGTGCGGCTCTACAAAAAGACAAAAAAAAAATAAATAAATAAACACCAATATTTCTTCTTTTTTTTTTGCCCACACCCATGGTATATGGAAGTTCTTGGGCCAGAGATCTGAGCCACAGCTGCAGTCTATATCACAGCTGCAGCAACGTGGGATCCTTAACCCACTGCACCAGGCCCCAGAAACAACACCAGATTCTTAACCTGCTGTGCCACAGTGGGAACTCTCCAATATCTCTTCTAAATGACATTAATTAATTCCTGAAGACCCTACCCCTAAGTGAAAACAAAATAAATGAAAAAAAATTTCGTTTAATTTCAATGAAAAAAAAAAAATGATACATACCAACTTCACCCAAAATATCCAGTTTTCACTGATAGAAGCATATGTAAAAGAAAACAAGCTTATATAAGTTATCTATAATTTATAACTAGACAAATACAGTTTGTAAACAAAATAAAAAATGGCAAAGTTTAACATATTTATTCCACACTTCTTTCTGTGCCATGTTCTTTGCACATTTTCCAATATTTTGGGGGCTTTTGGTTATTTTGCATTCAAATACATTTTATTTATTTATTTTTTATTTATTTTTTGTATTTTTGCCTTATCTAGAGCCGTACCCGCGGCATATGGAGGTTCCCAGGCTAGGGGTCTAACAGGAGCTGTAGCTGCCGGCCTTCCCCACAGCCACAGCAACGCGGGATCGAGCTGCATCTGAGACCTACACCACAGCTCACGGCAACGCCGGATCCTTAACCCACTGATCAATGCCAGGGATCGAACCCGCAACCTCATGGTTCTTAGTCGGATTCGTTAACCACTGAGCCACAACAGAAACTCCTATTTATTTATTTTTTAAATTTTGTCTTTTTAGGGCCATCCCTGCGGCATATGGAGGCTTCCCAGGCTGGGGTCGAGTCGGAGCTGTAGCTGCCGGCCTATGCCACAGCCACAGCAACACCAGATCCAAGCTGCATCTGTGACCTGCACCACAGCTCAGTGCAATGCCAGATCCTTAACCCACTGAGCAAGGCCAGAGATCGAACCTGCATCCTCATGGATGCTAGTCAGATTCCTTTCTTCTGAGCCACGACAGGAACTCCTCAAATGCATTTTAAGATAGAGCCTTACTACAGGAAAATATTTCTGGGCAAAATAAAAGTTAAACACCAAAAACTTGGAAAATCATTTAAAAACAAACATACACGCTAGACCAAAGTCCTAGCATATGCTGTCTCTTCATCACTCCCATTTTATATAAGTACACAGAATAAAAGGGCTTAGGACTTATCTAAACAATACATACAATCCACATTTGTTTCATAAATTATTCTCTGAAAGAAAACCTTTGTGTTGAGTAAACTGATAAGTATGCTTTTGCCTGAAATCATCATGTCAAAATACCACTACTCTGTAGTACTTCTCTGGTGAAGCTTGGAGTGAAAACTCATTAAACAGCAACAAAAAAGGAGATATCATCCAGCAATACAAAATTTCTCTCGAGTTGGTATGAATAAAAACCTAACTACTACAGACTCACCTTCCATCTAAACTGTTCAGTCATAAATATTAAGTAATAACCTTAATTGTATACCACTTCTGAATTTTTGATAGCTCTTAATTTTTAAATTGACATCTAATTAAATTGACACTTTACCTATCTGTGTTTATATTTGTTACCTCCAAAATTAGTTTTTCAAAAGCATCCTCATGTTCAAGATGTCTTCAGAAGTCTTGGAAATACTGATTCTTTAAATACGGTATTTTATGTTAAAAATAAAATTTACATGAAATTCAATAGTTGAAGTTTAAATTGAAGTTCTGACTTCATTCTTGGGATTTTTTTCATGGAATATATTAAACTACTGAGGATAATGAAACCATCAGAGAAAGGATCTTGGGTGACTCTCACACATTCCCCCCTCCACCCAGTAGTTTGTATTCACCAGAGCAATGGTAATTTTTATTATTTAACTTGACACAAACAGAAGTCAAACTGATATTCTTGTGTTGCTCTGCTATTTCACTCCACTTTCATTAGCATCCCCATACCAGTAATGCTGAAGAGGGAAAGACTTACTTTTCTTTCCTTTGAAGGTAGAGAGAGGCTGAAGTTAGAAATTCTGACTTGGTCCGTTATACTTTTATTCCTTTATTCTACCATGAATAAGGAAAAAATGTGGGAAAACATATATATATGAAAAATATATATATATACATATATATATATTCCACATATGTCAACCAATTGTCAGAAATATTGTGGAGACTATTCTTTTGAAACTTGAACTCCTTAATACAAATTTTCAGAATATGTAGATTTAAGTATGTGTTACAGGAGGCAGGGGTGGACAGAAGTGGTGGGTCTATGATGATTAGTTCTCACAATAAAATAAATTATTTTAGCTATTTCATCTGGTCTTGCACACAGGCCATGCTATGAAAAACTGAAAGAGGCAAAAATTGGACCTTGAATTATAAGGAATGAATTTTCTGAAGAAATTGTTCTTGGGCCACCAGTACCTATATTTAGAACATTTGTTTCTTGCTAACACCCTGTATTAGTTTGTTAGGGCTGCCATAACAAAAACATCACACCTTGGCTAGCTTCAATGATATAAATTGGTTTTTTTATAATTCTAACATATAGAAATTCAAGATTCTGAGGCCTCTCTACTTGGCTTGCAGAGGGCAGCCTTCTTGCTGTGTCCTCACGTGACTTTTCTCTCTGCACATGCAATTGCTGCTGTTTCCCTCTCTTCTTCTAAGGACTCCAATCATATTTGATTAGGGCCCATGCTAACAGCCTCATTTTAACACACTTACTTCTTTAAAGTTTCTAACTCCAAATAAAGTCATGTTTTGAGATATTGGGAGTAAGGCAGGACTTCAAGATATAAATTTGGAGGAGTTCCCGACCTGACGCAGTGGAAACGAATCTGACTAGGAACGATGAGGTTGAGGGTTTGATCCCTGGCCTCTCTCAGTGGGTTAAGGAATCCGGCATAACTGTGAGCTGTGGTGTAGGTCGCAGATGCGGCTTGGATCTGGCATTGCTGTGGCTGTGCTGCAGGCCGGCAGCTGTAGCTCTGATTAGATCCCTAGCCTGGGAACCTCCATGTACCATGGGTGTGGCCCTAAAAAAAAGAAAAAAAGGATATAAATTTGGGGAAGACAACTCAGTCCATAACAGCTATGATATGATATGATGTCATATGATATATTATTTACCTTTAAGTAAAGAGTATAAAAAATTAATGTCATATGAAAGCTTTTCAAACATAGGGAAATCTATTCTGAAAACTAACCTAATTGATGGAGAAGTATCCAGCTCAAACGTCTCTAAGCTTGTGCGGACATACAGGGCGGCAGGGGTAGATGGAAGAAGAATACAGTGGGTTCATGATGATTACTTTTTTGTAGTTACTAAGTCTAATGGTTTAGAATTAACTCTTCATACAGAAAAACAGACATCATTTTTTCAAGCCTTTATTTATTTATTTATTAGTCCTTTTTTTGGTTTGGTTTTGTTTTTACTGCTGCACCTGCAGCGTATGGAAGTCCTAGGCTAGGGGTTGAATTGGAGCTGCAGCTACAGGCCTACCCCACAGCCATGGCAATGCCAGATCCGAGCTGCATCTATGATCTAAGCTGCAGCTTGTGGCAAAGCCAGATCCTTAACACACTGAAGGAGGCCAAAGATCAAAGGCCCATCCTCGTGGACACTATGTCGGGTTCTTAATCTGCTGAGCCACAATGAAAACTCCTGTAATTTATTTTATAAACAGTGTTTATTCCAGGCTGGATAATAGATCTAAGCCTAACTGTTAGCATCATAAAATCTGTAAAAGAAAACATAGGAGAGTATATTTGTATCCACGGGTATTGAAAAATATTTTTCAGACAGGATACACAACATTCATATGGAAAATAAATTGGTAAATTAAGCAAGATTAAAGTGATATCATTTCTGCTCCTGAAAGTCACCATTAAGGATATAAATCAGTAGCTTACAATTTATTTACTGATAGAATATATATTTTGCTGGATACATTCATATAAGTGCACACACATACGCAGGCACACACATATCACTACAAATTAATAATAGATAATCAATAACTATAAATCATATTTAGTCTAAATATGGAACCAAATAAAATGTCTGTTTAACAAGAGAATGTGAAAAACACATTGTGGTAAACTCACATAGTTGTGGAAAACTCCCTACTACTCAGCACTAAAGGGAACCCACTCTTTAGTCATGTAACAACATGATGGGTCTCACAGACAAAGAGATGCAAGAACACTTTTTGCAGTGATGGAAATAGACTAGGCCTTATCACATGCATTGAATGGAAGACAGAATCTCTGCATTTTCTTGGATAATTCTTTTAAGAAAAAAGAAGAATATACATACCCACAAAACTTTTTGGGCGAACATCTATTTTATGGCTATTTTATAGTGCTGCATTTAAATTTCTGGAGGAACAGGCCTCAACAAAATAATAGATCATTTTATGAGATAGTCAATAGCTAGGTGCCCAAGAGGAGCTAATTTGGAAAGGGTATGGGGAACAGAAAGATTGTGAGAAGGTAATTTTATTTAATTTTTTTTTCTGATCGAAAGAAAACGAGTTCGCTTATGGAAAAATACACGCAGTCCACACATGGTATGTACAAAAATTCTTAGAATTGTCTTAAAAGTAAGTTAAATCCATTTTGTTATGATTTTGCTCAAGTGTCAGCCTTAGAAATATGTACACTCTATTACTATGCTATAACTTAGCCAATAAAAAGTACAGTAGCAATCCCTTCATCTATAAAAGTCTCTGATGACATGAATTTCATGCAGTTTATACTTTAATCACTGTTCTTGGTAGTAGAGAAGTGACTGTATTACATAGTCCCCTTGACACATGCAGAGGTTATAAAAGAAGGAACTAAAACATAACCTCTATTTGGACCCAGTTTTTTCTTTCTGGGAAGCATATTCTCAGTGAGAAAGGGATAAAGCCACTTCCACAGTTCCCCTAATACTAGGAAGACTTTTAATTATATGAGGGAAGATTTGAACATGATGTTAGGAAGAAAATGTACATCCTTTGGTACAGTCTTCAGAGAGAATGATGGGCATATTCAGTCAAGTATTTGAACCATTGTCAATATTGTGTTTTTATTTCCACTTTGTATGGATTTGTTTGAGTGATTCCAAGCTACCCCTTAGAAATCTAGATTAACATGAGTGAATGAATAAACTGAATTCATTAAGTCATAGAATGGAACATTTAGTACCCTTTACTCATCATGTTATTTTTGTGGAATATTAAATAACATTTAAAAATGTACATGATAAAATAAATAGAAAAATTCAAAAAACTGCAGAAAAATAAGCAAAGGAATAACAAAATAAAAGCTAATGATAGTGACAGATATACTTCTAAATAATTTGATGTAAATTTTTTTGTTGTTGTTGTTTTATAGGGCTGCACCCACAGTATATGGAGGTTCCCAGGCTAGGGGTCTAATCAGAGCTACAACTGTGGCCTACACCACAGCCACAGCAATACCAGATCCGAACCGCGTCTGTGACCTACACCACAGCTCATGGCAAAGCCGGATCCTTAACCCATTTAGCAAGGCCAGGGATCGAACCCTCAATCTCATGCTTCCTCATTGGATTCATTTCTGCTGAGCCATGACAGGAGCTCCTTGATGTAATTTCATAATTTATCATGTAACGTTAAGGGGTAGATTGAACTTACTGGTCATCAATTTAAAGCGAGGTGATTCAGAGTTCCTGTCAGGGCTCAGTGGTTAACGAAACCAGCTAGCATTCATGAGGACACTGGCTCTCTCCTTGGCCTTGCTCCGTAGGTTAAGGATCTGGCATTGCTGTGAGCTGTGGTGTAGCCACAGATGTGGCTCACATCCCAGGATACTGTGGCTCTGGCATAGGCCTGCCACTACAGCTGATTCAGCACCTAGTCTGGGACCCTCCATATGCTGTGGGGACAGCCCTAAAAGACAAAAAGACAAAAAAAAAAATAAAGTGAGATGATTCAACATGGTTGTAGAAGTGTTCTCCAGAGAAACAAAACCACTAATATAAGTAAAAATGTATATTTATATCTATCTATAGTATCTATACTTAATAGTATTTTTATAGATTATAAATTATATAGTCTCATATCTATAAATGTATGTATTTATACTTATGAGTGTGTATACATATATATGAGAGAGAGAAAAAGGAAGATAAAGAAAGAAAGAAAGGGAGAAAGAGAGGGAAGGAGGGAGGGGGAAGGGAAGGATAGAGGAAGGAAGGAAGGATGGGAGGGGGGAAGGAAGGATGGGAGGGAAGGAGAAAAACATGTACTATAATGAAGTGGTTCATGTGACTATGGAGGCTGATAAGTCCCCAGATTTGTAATTGGAAAGCTGGAGACCCAAGAAAGTTGATTGTGTAAATTCCAGTCTGGGTATCTTCTGAAGACTGGAATACCCCAACTTGAAGAGATCATTTTGTCCATTTAAACATTTGGTGGATCGAATGAGGCCCACTCACATAGGAGGGCGATCTGCTTTACTCAGTTTATCCATTCAGATATTTAGTCTCATCCAGGAATACCCTCACAGAGATGCCCAGGATAATATTTAACCAAATATCTAGGCACATCATGGCACATTCAGGTCAACACATGAGATTAATCAAGCAACAGCTGTGTACCTTTCTCCAGCTACACATAGCTATAAGAGTGTAGGTGTAGAAGAGACAGAGAATTTGATTTATTCTGGACTAGGGTTTTACCAAGTAATTAAGACAGAGGGACATTGAGGGAATAGAGAGTAAAATTCAGGAGTGTATGATAATAAACTATGCTATTTAGATTATATGATAAAAAGAGAGTTTAAGGCAGTGAAAGGTATAGGACCATAAAGTCAAATGATCTGATGAGATGGAGGAATCGTTGAGATCAAGGACCAAAGGGAATGAGTTAGAAAGGGCAGGATTAGTGATTGGAGACTGTAAAGCTTGAAACTAAAATCATGGGGTGGGGGGTGCAGTAGTTGTTATGAAAAATAGATGAAGGAACACGCATGAAGGTTGCTGGAGGAAGAATGGGGGATGTCCCATATCTCTGCCCTTAATTATGAAGGAGAATACAAGGTGAAGATAAGACTTTTGTATATATCAACTATTTTATACTTCAGAACATGGTCAGTGCCATTGACCTGTATCAACAGAGAACCAGGTGAGATCTGAAGAAAGAAATAACTCTTGGCTGGATAACCAAGAAGGAGGTGGGTGGGATTTTAATTCCACCCAGGATGAGAAATATTTGTAGACACAATAACTGGGGAGGGAAGGCATACCAAGTAGAGGAAATGCCATAAGTACTGGCATTTGTAAGCTGATATTGGAGGGCTTTTAAATGGCATGTTTGGAAATTTGAATTGATTGGACAGGCAACAGAGTTTTTTTAATTAAAATATAGTTAATTTACAGGGTTCTGCTATACAGCATAGTGACCCAGTTATACACACATATATATATTTTTCTTATATCATCTTCCATCATGTTTTATCCCAGGAGATTGGATATAGTTCCTTATGCTGTACAGTAGGACCTCATTGCTTATCCATTCTAAATGTAATAGTTTGCATTTTGATCAAAGGCATCTTATTATCTCTCATCTAAAAAGAAAGATGAACCCCTGATATTGGGAAGGGTGAATAAGATGAAGCATGTTTGGTGAAAGATTAGTTATCATTGTAATGCAAACATAGCCTAGATAAATATAAAGGATTCTACATTTAGCCATGGTAGGAGGAGAGCATAAACTGTCATAAAACCTCAATGGTACAGCAAGTGTTTATTTTTGTAAGGTAGTTGACTGGCTGGGTTGCTCTTCTGGACTCTCTGATCTTGGCTCGGACCATCTGACTGATACTGATCTGTGATGGCAGCTAGGTCAACTTGACTGAGTTTTATAGGCTTCTCATCCCCTAGCTACATTGTCTTGGCATTTCTCATGGCAATGGCAGAGGGAGTAGAGTAAAGTGAGAAAGCACAAGCACTTTTTTTACAAGTTTCTAGTTAAGTCACTTCTACTCAGTTGTCACTGGACAAGGCCAATGACATGACTAAGCTCAGAGCCAAAGAGATTGAGCACAAAATAGCACAAGAGCAAAAAAAAATACAGAGGAAGATGAAGGATTTGGGTCATTTTTGCAATATATTTACCACAGAATAGAAAGGAGAACAGATTTGCATATTTGAATGTGTCAGCATATGCATGTATATGTGTGTACATAAGTATTAACTGCTTAATCGATATATGTTGGTACACTATGTCACAATTATATGATTTAATTTCCAAGGGAAAGTATGTAAGGGAACAGAGACAGATAGATAGAAAGAGATGGAGAGAGCTTAATACTTCAAAGTTAAGTATGAACTTAACTTTGAAGTATGTTCATGAATTGCCTACAAACAAGAAGATGGATTTGAGTCAATGAAGTTGCAAGACCCTATCCCTGTTTCTTTAAGATTTACACCTGATTTTGAAAATCTGAAACCCAAGCAAAAAATATGCTCCTATAGTAGGATTCAATTGGTTGAAGAAAGAACTTGTTTCCTGGAGCCAGATAAACTGAGTTTGTACTCTATGCTAATTATCACATCTGGCCCTTAGGCATCCATCTGTTAAATGTGGATAATAGTATCTAATGACAGCTGTAATTCTGAGGGTTGAATGAAACATCTGGCAAAAAGACAGATATGTAGTTAGTACTCAATAAATATGTCCATATCTCTCCTCCTCATCTTCTCTTAATTTTGAAGTTACCAAACTGGATGAAATGAAAACGAGGTTGTGAAAAGTTTAATCACCTTGGGATTAAAAACGACAACAAAAGGAGTTCACAAATCAACAACTACTGTCTTTAATAAACTAACAAAAGTGCATAGTTATCTGACAAGTTAAACTCTATAGATTGAAACAGATATAAAGATATCTCTAGGAGTTGCCATTGTGGTGCAGTGGAAACGAATCTGACTAGGAACCATGAGGTTTTGGGTTTGATCCCTGGCCTCACTCAGTGGGATATAGATCACAGTTGAGGCTCAGATCTGGGCGTTGCTGTGGCTGTGATGTAGACCAGCAGCTGCAGCTCCAATTCGATCCCTAGCCTGGGAACCTCCATATGCCACGGGTGCGGTCCTAAAAAGCCAAAAAAAAAAAGGGGATATCTCTAAAACATAGTGCTCCTTTTGTACAAATAGATAGAACAAAAAAATTGCTTTGGAATTTTTTCCATTCCCTAATTGATAAACTTGTAAGTGTATTTAGCATTTATTAGTGTACTTGATGATCTGACTTAACATCATTTAATTTATTTGCTATTCAATTTTGTCCTTATTTTATAGCTAAATACTATACACAATAAGATGACAATAAGGCCTCATGGATAAGTAAGTGAATACTCAGATGAATCGATGGGTGATTCAGTATTATTATTGAGACACTCATAAAAACCTACTCTTTCTAGACTGATGAAAATATTTAAATAAATGGACAAATCCTTATCCACTGGATTGATTTCTCAGGGGAGCAAGATAAAACCTGTGATGACTGATTTCAGGGACACTGAAGTATGTAATTTTATTTTTCAAAATCACTTCTATTTTCTAGAAATTCTCAACATTTTTTTACATGGTGGAGAGAGAGAAAAATTTGCAAAACGTTATTTTAGGTACAAGTAATTCTAGCAGAAATTATTATCGCCGATTATACCGGCTACCTGAAGTTGAGGTAATTTGATGACTTTATTTGAAGGAGACTAAAAAGGGAACACAATTCAAGGCAGATATTTTTCTGGAAATAGGTTTTAATAATGGAAAAAGCAGAGCCCAAGGAGCTGCTCAGCCTCAAACAGAGACATCACCAGAGAAATGTCGCCTTTGTGGTTTTGCTGAGAGCTGACTCCATGTCAGAGGTACCTTAACCGAAACACCTAGAGGCAAACACACGGATGACGTAGACAGTCCTCCACCAATAAGATTTGGAAACTAGAGGAAAAGCTCTGCTAAACAATAGCATGCTTCAATATTTTCTAGGTACCTGAATTGAATAGCCACCATCTTAGTAATTTAAAATGATTGTCAGTGTGACATATTACTCCAGAAGAGTCGTTCTAGAAGAATAGCATTAGCATGAGCAAAATGTCTTGTGTTTGAAATCTAGCTTTGACAGCTCTTTATACCTCTGGGATGATGTAGATACAAGTGTGAGGAAGTTAGGACAAGAGCACTGAAAAGTGGATTTCAGTAATTAGGCAAGGTAGAGAGAAATTAGGATGTGCACCAAAAAGGGCCAAAGTGCACCCACCAGGTGGGTGGTCCTGGTATTTCTCTCTCATTTGCACCATGTTTGAGGTGAATTTACCAGTGAGTTACTAGGGGCTGCACATGGTTTCAAGGAACAGGAAAATCCAAGAGAACGGAAAGAGAAGAAAGGAAATTCAAGGGCATTGAAATGAACAGGTAAATAAATAAATGTTGCCTTCACCCCTCCTTCATCACTTTCCCCTACAGCCAATTATAAGGTTATATAAGCTTAAAAGAATCAATAAAGTGTAGAGAATGATATATGTTCATTAATTTCTGTTAAGATTCTTAAAGTTTATAAATGTTTATAAGTTTTTCCAGAAAAAAAGACCCCCTCTTTTTTACCTAATATGTATAAAGAATCTCTCTCTCTCTCTTTTTTTTTTTTTTTAGGAAGGAAGCTAGATTGCAGGACAGAGGACTAGGGTAGCGAGAGAGACATTGAAAGGAGATCTTTATCACCAAGCAGGAAGGCTAGGTGATTGAATCATTATTTCAGTGACTATTTTAGTAACTCAAAATATGTTTTTATTTTTAACTTTTTTTTTTTTACTTTTCCAAGAGTAAAAAGACAATTTATTATGGAAAATCTTGTAATAGTAAACTTCAACATCAATAAATCAAAAGAAAAAATTTCTTCATTTGTCTTGACAAACGTCAAAATAATCATCTGTCAAAAGATGTTTTTATTGATACACAAATAGGTGATTGGGCAACACAACTTGGTTATAGCTGTACTTGTAATATCTCAGAAAATACACACTGGGCATTCTCTTTCTCATCCCTTGTGTGCTCTCAACTTGAGGTTCTAAGAAACAAATATAAAGAATATAATGTGTAGATTCATATGGGAAGTGAGAATCCTGCCAAAAGCCACTCTTAAATATCTACCAAGAAGTCTCATTTTTCTTGGAGAAATGAAGAGTTATCTTGTTAAACCAAATGTCAATTTCTGGTCATTTATGATCTCTTGGCTTCCAGGAGAGATTAATATCTACAGAGCTGGCTTTGTGGCCTCCCAGATGTTTAAATGAATCCTGTGCATTTGAACGCGAGGAATACTGTGCTGTACTCTCTCAATTCCTTTGCAATCAACTTCTGGCTCAAGTAGCACACAATATTTTCCTCAAGTATTGCATCCATTTTCCTATCTCCACAAGACTATAAGGAAGCCTGTTTGTGTTCACAAAATTTAACTCATACTTCCTTCTTAGTGAACTGACTTTTTAGTGAAGATGAAATTCCTTGACATCCAATGGGCAGGGGACAATCATATATATATATATTTCTGAATGAGTGAAAAGTAATAGTTATAAAAGTAATAAAAAATAGTTATGCTTCTAATCCATATCATTTTTTCACCTAAAATTATCTAAGAATGTGCATTTTTTTTTTTGCTTGTTAGGCCTTCACATGCAGCATATGGAAGTACTCAGGCTGGGGGTCAAATTGAAGCTGCAGCTGCAGGCCTATGCCACAGCCACAGCAATGTCGGATCTGAGTTTCTTCTGCTACTATACCACAGCTAATGCAATGCTGGATCCTTAATCCACTGAGTGAGGCCAGGGATCAAACCTACTTCCTCACAGATATTAGTCAGTTTCATTTCCACTGAGCCACAACGGGAACTCAGGATTTGCTTTTTTTTTTTTTTTTTTTTAACTTTTAGGGCTGCACCTGTGGTATATGGAGGTTCCCAGGCTAAGGTTTGAATCAGAGTTGCAGCTGCCAGCCTATGCCACAGCCATAGCAATACAGGATCTGAGCTGCTTCTGTGACTTAGACCATAGCCCACGGAAAGGCTGGATCCTTAACCCACTGAGCGCGGCCAGGGATCAAACCCCAACCTCATGGTTCCTAGTCGGATTCGTTTCAGGGGCGCCATGAAGGGAACTCCCAGATGTGCATTTTTGAAATGAAGAGTGGTAAAACAAATCTGGTCTTTTGCAAATGCTGAAAGAAAACAAAAGCCAGCCTTTTGCACTCAACACATTTCTGATCTCTTACCTTTAATCTTATGCACTGCGGTATCATCAGTGTTGCTGTTTTTGCTATTTTGTCTAGACTTAGCTTCATGATATGCCTGTGGACAATAAAATAAAGACTGATAAATACATTTGCAGCCTTGATTAAAATTGGCCAACATCTCTATCTTTGTAACTTATATGAATTCTCACAAATGGTCTTCTACTGCATCTTTCTTTTACTTAACTTTGTAGCATTCGCTTGAATTTTTCAGTCATGATAAAGATGTGAGTTCAAACCCTGAACATCAGAAACATTTTGGGTGTTTTTCATAAGCAGAATTATCAGTGGAAAAACTAGGTAAGAAGAGAAATTCAATACCATGTATTGAGTCCATGCTAACACAGACTGCATAGTCAGACTCCCAAATAGCAATATGAAGTGCTTTATTGAAATTGCACCTTCAGATAGACTCACTTAATGTCTTTGTAAATTAATGGGATGGTGTTATTGGAAGACAGTTCCTCTTTAATTTCTCATATTTCTATGAGTCTCATTTCTTTTCACGATACTTGTGTAAACAAGATATTCCTTTTCCAAAAGCATATTTAAATTATAGAGTAATAAAGGTAATCTCTCTCTCTTCCTCTGGAGAGGAGGTTGGGATCAATTGGCCAGAAGTGCCTGTAGAAGTTCAGAGGCTTACAAATATCAGTGATTTATCCCAGTGTGGACAGACCCTCACTGAGTTGCCCTGTGAGAAGTGAGGCTCAAAAAACCCGACACAAGATTTTACTCTGGCCCTAGCTGTAGCTGTTTGTAATCAACTGCTCTGCACTGACCCAGAAACCTCACATCTTTTTGTATCTATGAACTGTGACATTTAGTTAGCAAGTAGGATAAGATCTGAAGCATTGTTCCTGAGGTGACAAATTTATTTGAACTTTAGGGAATGCCTTTACAATTTTCCTTGGCTAGATGATATTTTGTCACTGTTTCTAGAGAGATTTGTTTTCACATCATGAAAAATTATTTGATTGCATGACTAATAAATGCTCACAGAAGGAAATTAGAGGGATTCTAAAATAGAAAAAAAAAGACATTAAAAATACCCATCATTTGACCACTTTGACAAAATTACTAATAATATGTTCTATATATGTTCTTTAGGCCTCCACATTTTATGGGTACACACAGACATATACACACTCACACCTAGAATATAATTTTATAATTTGGAACCATACTATATATGTTGTTATATTTTGTGCTCTAATTCTAGAACCCCATATATAGGTTCTTACTCATAATTCTTTATATGATACACTATTATTATTGGGTTATAAAATATGCCACTTGATTTTAATTTATTTTTCTTATTATCTCCTTTGTTTCTCATCCTGTCTTCCAGTTTTCAAAATTATATTTTAACCTAACATTTATAGGATACTTGCCTAGCTTGTACAATCTACTAAAAGCTTTATATGTATTATTTTGTAATAATATCAAGAACCCTAAGAAAATATCATTAATTTATCTTTCTATTTTACCGGCTATTTATATCATACTTAGAATTTCCTCATTCTAAGATAAAACTTTGATAGTCTTAAGTATTTACATTTAAAACTTTGATAGTCTTAAATATTTATATTTAATACAAATCAATCTAGTAAGGAAGTGGTCTAGTATTTCTCATGATTATGCTATTTAACATTTGTTGGATATTTACTACGGTCAAGTGCTTTTTTTAAGCAGTGTGTATATATGATGCCATTAAATCCTCTTAATCTCTTTAGTCAGTAGAACTGTTATCCTCATTTTAAAGATAAATTAACTGAGGCAGAACAAATTTAAAAAATTTTTCAAAGCAGTTTGTACAGGTAGGAATAACATTGTGCAGATCTGATTCCTGAACCCTCTCTAATCAATGGTAATATTCTGTCCTCCAGAGTTAACCAGGTATCCTATCACTGTTTCTTGAAACCCCCAGACTAGGTGGCTTTAAATCCATAAATATTTATTTCCTGCACTTCTCTATACTAGAAGTCCAAGGCCAAGGAATGGGAGATTTGGTGTCTGCTGAGGGCCTGCTGCCTGGTTCATAGAGGGCTGTCTTCTTTCTGAGTCATCACATGGCAGAAGGAAAGGGGGAGCTGTCTGGGATCCCTTTTATAAAGACATTCATCCTGTTTGTGAGAGCTCCACTCATGAACCAATCACTTCCTCAAATCGGCACATCCTAATACCAACTCCTTGGATGTTAGTATTTAACATGTAACGATGAGGGGGTCATAAACATTCATCTATAGCATCCCAGTCTATAGAGAAGGAGTGATAAGAATTCAATCCACAGGGGATAACAGAATCATGAAATCGTTGCTGAGACTGATGGAAAACCATTCTTTGGGTTTCCTTGTTTGCAGCACGTTATCTTTAATTAGGTCATCATACTCTTTTCCTCTTTATGATCATTAAGCACAGAGGGGTCTCTTGTCAACACAACCCTGGCACAAAAGCGTGACTGATGCAAGTTTTCTAAACTCCCCAGATAGCATTTGATCCACCGCCAGTCTCCCTAAATTTAGAGCAGGATGCTGCTTTAGAATTTGGCAAGTATATTCCATTCCTGCCATTTTCCTGGAGCCACTGCTCTCTTTTTTTTATATTTAGAAACACTTTTATTGTTAGCTTGTTTATGTGGCACTTTCTGAGATTTCTATCTTTTTCGTAGCCTGTGGTGTGAGGCTGAAAGGCTTAGAAAAAAATGCTTATTTTTCACAGAGTCAAATTAAAGATCCTTATACATTGATTATGGATTATTTCCAGAAATTATTTACTAATTTTCATGCTGATCACTGTAAGAACTATGTCTATTACTGAAATAATGGTTTACATTTTCAGATTTGGATGGAGAAAAAAATAATACTTCCAAGCATAATTTGTATACATATTTTTGACTTTTCATATGCATTTTGCAGAATGCAACCTAAAATTTATATGTAGACATTTTCATATGAAGGGGAGCATTACTAACTACTTCATTATGTTTTAGCTAGAAATTCCCCTAGGTTTTTTCCATTCTCTAAGATGTGTACATTCTATATGAAATGACTCCTAAAATGTGCCTTTAGACAGAATCATTTACCTGTTCTTGGGCTATTACAAAGGGGTTGCTATACCAAATTCATTCTGTAGTATGTTAGGGAGAGGCGTGGAACAAGTTTTGGACTCTGGCCTGACATCACACAGTCATAACCACCACTACTACGTGTATCTATTTGCCTCTATTCTTGCCATACAGTGAGCATAACTGGTGTTTAAGTTGTGGGCACATCACACATGAGTTGTTATTCATGTTGTTTAATACTGACTATGGTAAGATATTTTGAATGTTAAGTTGACAAATGTTTTTTCTTATAAAGTCTGAAGATATTTCACCTGCATTTTTTCTTCTCTCTAGTTTGTGTTAATTTTAAGACCTGAATTGCTTATGAGAAGTAGAGAACTAGTCATTTAGTTAAGTATACTATTGATGTTATTTTCTTCATTCCAAAAGACAAAATTTTTGAAAATGACTGCTTCCAAGAGAATTCAGTTGGGGACAATCATAGATGATTTTTTCTTCTTAAGGAATCAGTTTGAAACATCATATGCCGTATTAATGTATACTGTTCTCTATGATTCCCTTTTTGGAAAATAAAAATTTTACTGCCATGTTTGAAAGTGACTATGACATCTACATTTTTATTTCTCAAAAAGATTTATAAAAATAAGTTATAACTTGTTTTAAAAATTTAAACGTGTTTCAAATTTTTCTATCTTTCAATCTTCCCAAAAAGCTTATTGGGGTAAGTAAGCCTAAGAAGATGCTTCCATTGTATAGGTGAAGAAACTGAATCAGGGATAATGAGTGATAGATAAAGCCACAGAGGCTTGGTTTGGACCTATTGTTTGGTTTGGACTTACTGCTCCACAATATTTTAAAATTATGTTTTTTTTTTGAGCTATAGTTGATTTATAATATTATATTTAGTTTCTGGCGTACAACAAAGTGATTCAGTATTTTTATAGATTATACTCCACTTAAAATTATTCTAAAATAATGGCTAAATTTTCCTGTGCTGAAAAATATATTTTTTATTATTATTTTTTATCTTTTTAGGGCCACCTATGTGGCATGTGGAAGTTCCTAGGCTAGGGGTAGAATCAGAGTTACAGCTGCTGGCCTACACCACAGCCACCACAATGTCAGATCCAAGCCACATCTGCGACCTACACCACAGCTCATGGTAATACCAGATCCTTAACCCACTGAGCAAGGTCAGGGATCAAACCTGCATCCTCGTGGATGCTAGTCAAATTTGTTTCCACTGGACAACAACAGGAACTCTTATAGCATATTTTTAAAATTTATCTCACATACAAATCTTCAACTACCTTTCTATAGACATTGAAATTAGCTGTTTTTAAGTTTAACATATTCTCTGAATTGAGAAAAGCAACATATCATGTTTAACTTAACATTTGTACCTTCTCTCAATGATTTTCTTCTTCCACACCATCCTTTTGGACACATTGAGCTCATCTACTGAAATTCAGAGAGAAAAAAAAAAAAAAAAACTGGTCACAGCAGGAGAATAGTACAATGAAAACTTCTTGACCCTCAATATCATCTGATCTCTCACACTCAACAAATCTAAACTCGGTAATCTCATAGCCTTTCACATTTCAAAGATACCATTAAATTCATTCAGTTTCTCAAATCAAGAAGCTTGGAGAGAGGAGATGTGAGTGTTTGACTAGAGAAAAGAGAGGAGAATTTTGGGATGCTGGCCATGTTCTCTATGGTATCCCAACAGTGGATACATGACATTATGCCTTGGTTCAAAAACCAGAGATCCTCATGCCATAAAAACTAAATCTAATATAAGCAAATTAAAAAATGTAATAAACCAGAATATCAGGGGATACTAGGAAGGATTTCAGACTGTGACAAAATAATTAACTATATTGCAAATGAATGACACATCTTCACTGAAGTGATGAGGGGTGAAGAGGCTGACCTAAGTAACACTGGAAAATGATATTTTGACTATAAACTATAAGATTAAAGATAAAATAGTATGCATCACTCTACTCTGGTTGGTAAAATTATTTCTCACAGAAGTACAGGTTAATAGTTCTGAAAGAGTTGTACATGAATTCCAGGACTGAACAAATAAGTAAATGGATGACAGATGGAATATGCTGGGTTTCTCACTGTTGGAAATGGAGATTACAGATTAGCAGGGGAAAGAGGCCAGAAAAAAAAACATGTGATACTGTCTTTGAGTCAGAGATATTTGAGTATGCATTCACCTTTAGCTTAACATAGCTATGGGTAGTAAGACACATAAATACTTATAGATAAGTATGTGTACTTGGGTTAACATACATACGTAGTTTTCTAGATTTGATTGCTGAAAGAATCTACAAGAATGACATTCTTATAGCAATGAACACACTCAGTGTCTAGATCTTGGTTTCTAATTCCATTCTTCAATAAAAATAAAAGAGGCCTCCCTGGAGAAATGACTGATTCTAGAGATAGGGCAAGAATATACAAGGTGAACCTGGCACATATTTCTGTAACAAAAAGTCAGAATGTTCTCAAGCAACAAAAATATTTGTATTGTGATGGGGACATAGGAACCAAGGTAAAACAAAAAACATTATCTAATGGCCAAAACTGGAATAATATGAGCAACAAAATAAAGTGGCAGTGGGTTATATCTCAAAGTATAAAATAGGTACTCGTGAGCGCATAATGATGTAAATGAATAGCTGAATACGTAAATACATAGAATACTGTCTTTCATGGAAGAATTACAAGTACTTTAGGCAGATAATCTCCTCTTAAAGTGATGGAACCCCACCCTTGACAATGGGCTGTAGTGACTTGTTTACAAAGGGAAGAGCATGCGAAGGAGGAGGTAATCTTATAGTGGAAACACTTGGATGACTACTTTGGCAGATGATTAAGATTAACATGATCAAAGATAAATATTACTGTGTATCCTTGATATGATGTGATGAGAACAATTTATCTCTGTGACATTCCTCTCAAAAAACTTGTAACCCCAGTCTAACCATGGAAAGGTCATCAGACAAACCCACATTAAAAGACATTACTTTAAATACCTGACCAGGACTACTCAAAACTGTCAAAATCATCAAAAATTTTTAAAAATTACTATACACCTAATGAGGCTAAGAAGATGATGCTTAAGTATAATGTGGCATTCTAGGATGGACTCCTGGGTAAAATAAATTTTAGGGAAAAATGAGGTAAATTAAATTAACTGTAGTATCTAATTAATACTACTGTACAAGTGCTGTTTTTTTTTTTTTTCTGGTTGTGACAAATATATCTTAATGGAGAGATGTTGGTGATAGGGTAATGAGTGAGGAGTACACTAAAAATCTCATACAACTTGCAAAAATTCCCTGTACCTCTAAAAATATTCTAAATTACAAAAAAGATGTTTAACTTAAAAAAAAAAGCTTAGTGATTACTTTCGTAGGTGTTTCTTTCCGTTTTCCCAAATAGTACTTCATCAAAGTTTATGGATTTCATTTCATCTCAGTTCTATGACACAGCTTTGTTCTGGTCTATTTCAGTAGCTTCCTAACTTGTTTCTTTGTTCTGTTCCTTAACAGACCAGCCTCTACTTGTACCAGTAATATTTTAAAATTAATTTTGTCATCACTCACATTATATCCATGTATTCTGCTGTTACTGAACCAAACTTGGGTCCACTTGCCCACATGCAATAAAAAGCTAATCTACTTGCAGTGGGTTGTGGTAAGGGAAAGGGCAGCCTTTACGGCAAGCTCCAAGCAAGGAGTCCAGGTAGCTAGTACTTAAAAGGCCAGAACTACTTGAAGGCTTTCAGAGAAAGAATTCTAAAGGTAAGGTGAAGAAGGGAGGTTGTGGTGTATATAACTGTTGAACTACATTTCCCAGCCTCCTTTGTAATGAATTAGGGTCATGTAACTGAGAATAACTAGTAAAACACGGTAAATAAATGTTTCATGCCACTTCCTAGCTTAATCCATGAAGACCTCTTAATAATTCTCCATGTACTTTTCCATGTTTTGAGTTAGGAGCCACCAGCAGAAGCAGACTGAGACACAAAATTAGCCTTTTTTTTTTTTTTTTAACTAACCACGTTCTTATAAGAAAAGCTGTTTTGGACTTTATGTGGGTAAAAGAATAAATGGCTATTGTTTTTAGCCACTGAAAATGTTGGGTTTATCTGTTATAACAGCATTACCTAAACCAGTATAGTAAAGTATTTGGATTTTACTCTAATGGCAATAATGTAACTGAGCAAGAACCTATGGGGTCTTCCCTTGGACAGACCCCGCCCCAGGTCCCGTGTCTTCTGCCTGTCTCTTGTCTGTAGAAAACTTTAGGCTCCTAGCCCTTCCCTGAGTTCTAAAGAATAAATTTAATCAGAGAAGGGAGAAAATGCAGAAAGAAAAGGAAACAGTCAAGCAGCCAAAATAATAATACTTCAACCATTAAAAAAGGCAAGGACTTTTAGTCTACCTCAAGAACTATAAATAATACTCTGAGCCATACCCTCTAAGCTGTTTTGGGAAACTGAAAACTCTGCCAGGTGGAAGAAATTAACTATATGCTGCCCACAAGTGCTTAGACCTCAGACTGGTTGAAACCAGAAGGTTGATGTTGTTGACTTCTAATTACCTCACCATCAATCAGTCAGTAGAGGGACAGGGTGAGGTAATTGGTTATAAAGATAGCAATTTCTTCCTGACTTGCCGTAGCTTCTGCTGGTCCACATGAATGGGGTTCTGAAGATAAAGTTACTTGTCTTGTAACCACACTGGAAGTTCTTTTATTTGGTATTCTAATTCCAAACTCCTTAGATCTTTACTTGGCCATTTTCTGTTTCTGCTACATTTTTGGATTATTTATAAAATGTATGCATCAGATTTAAGATCATCTTCCCAGGAAGAACTTATTTAACATTGAATTCAAAATAATTCCCAGTTCTTCTCAATTTTAGCAAAGGCTTTTATGTATTTCCAACCTCTATCACATTCATCTTATCAAATTTTAAAAACTCATTTATCATTTGCTTTCCTGCTTCCCTGCTAAGCTCCATGGGAGCAGGACCTTCCTTTCTTTTTCACTGCTCTGTCATTGGTGCCAGAGAAAGGTCTGGTACTTAGTGAAAAAAACTTTGAATTAATGAATAAATGTTCAGAAAGAATTTCTCTTCATTTCACTGAAAGGACTAGAAGAGAAAGCTAATTCTCCTTTGTGGAAGGAATGAAGGAAACAAGAAATGATAAAACGCACATTCAAAAATTTATATAATGAGTGAAAGTTAAATTTCTAACAGAATATGGAGTTTCAGATTCCTTATCTAGGCTCCTATTAAATCATAAACCTTCATTTCAGAATTGTGCAACAGCTCCAAGTAGTGATCAAACATTCCATACATAACGTGGTGTAGTTATTCAGATGTATCTACACAGTTCCTTCAAGGATTCACCAGTTCTTCCCCAACTACTTCTCTATGTCTTTTACTTTTGACAAATTGGATGACAAGCCATTTAAGTGAAGGAAGCAAACTTGAACTCTAGATGTGAATCATGCTGTTGTAACATCCAACTCTTGTTTTCATATTTTCCCTTTTACTTTTTTCTATTTTTTTTGTGTGTTTAGGCATGCTTTAGTAAGAGCCTAATAAATAGAAACCCCTTGCTAGATGACATTTTTGAATAAAATATAATGTAAGTACTGCTTAGTGTTTTATTCACTAAAATGACATTTTGATGTTATGAGTAATTTGTTGAGCTGTGATTTTTTTTTCAGAAAATGCTATTTATTCACATACCTGCAAATAAAAACACATGTAGTCTCTGCTTCACAGAAATATACCCATTAAGCTCCCTATTGTTATTCAGCAATTTGACATTTCTTGAAAAGCTAAAATGAAACTTCTTGCAACAAGCTATGACAGAAGAAACCAGCTTTAGGAAATACTTTATAAACAAGTCATATTAGAACAGTAATCTTTAACTGTCTTTTCAAGGTCTAGTTAATAACTTCTTTCTTTTTAATACAGTGAAATTTCACTATATTTCGTTATTTCTAATGAAATAATATGAATAGCCCCAATAATTTGCCTAGTCCCTTGGACCCTATGTAATTGAATTGTAAATCTATTCTAATGGGATTTACAGTTTTCACATTTTGAACCATTTTCTTCCTGAATTGGCATCCCTTTCAGTTCATATATATTTGCAAATAAGATTTTAGAGATGTGAAAGATTATGCAGCCCCTAGAGTGTGGGTACTGTGTAGGGTAAATTGTACTCAATATTATATCTCAAAATCTCAGCCAGTATTTTGTTTCTAAATCTTCCAGTCCATTGGAAGCCAGTAATGAAAATTTGTGTTAGAAAAGAGGAAAACATTTGTGTGGTAGAAAGAGTAAAATCTTTCAGGGTTTTGTACAATATAAATTTGGTTATGAATGTGTAGGAAGATAAAAAAGTATACATTCAGACCCATTCTTCAACATCAGCTAGGTTGCCACATGGAGAAATTCAGAAGCTATGCTCTATCCGTGCTTGAGAAAAACTGGGTTCTTGTTTTACACTGTAGAAGTGTGGCCAAAAGAAATGTCCACAGAAGCCAACTGAAATAAATCAGTGTTGTAGGTTACTATGAATAATGCCAATGAGGTCTTTATGAAGTGAATGCCTTAACGAAATTGGGCAGACATGGTGGTGCTTTATGAAATGAGATTTCCTATAAAACAGACCTGTGTTTAAATCATAGCTCTTGCCACCTCCTGTGCATGTGTCCTGAGGCAAGTTACTTAACACTTCTGATTTCCAGTTGCATTATGAGTAAGTCTGGGATTGATAAATCCAATTTAAAGATGCTGTTCATGCTAAATTAAATGTGTTAGTAAATTCACTGGGCAAGCACATTGTAACTATGACGGAGTTAATGATCTCTAGGGTCACATGGAGTAGAGCCTTCCTGAGAAATCTATAAACGTAGTTAACTTATCTATTTAGATATTTCAAGTTATAGATTACCCATGTAAATATTGAATATCAATGTAACTTCATCATGAAAGTCGACATATTTATAAAATTCATATTTTTGCTTTGTAGGGAAGAAAAACTGATTTAAATAGTAGTTGTCTTAACTGTAGAGTGTTGAAAATACATAATCTCTGTTATACTATTTACTTGAAAATTGTTAGCATTTATCTTTTATTGACCCTGATTTAGTTATACAATGATATACCTATTTCATAAAACCTAATATATAGTTTGTGTCCATTAATTGGTACCAATGTTACTCAAAACTGATCTACTGTAATTAAAATGATCTATGCAGGCTTCTGACCTAGGAAGAATTAAAAAAAAAAAGACATATCTCTGGACAAAACCCACATTACATGATAGCATATTTGATTTTATCCACTCTTTGGATTGTTTATATCTTTTTTTTTGATAGGCAAGAAATAGATTTATTAAATAGACAAGATGCTTGTGAGAGAGAGGGCTCTGCCTGTTTATATCTTTGACATACTACTATATAGACATTCAAGAGTTGGTTTCTGCCTTGTTAATTTCATCAACCACTATAAAGATCAATTAGCTTTCTCAGTATGATCACTGACTCAGTGAAATTAAAAGTAAGCACCAAAAGGCTAAGCACTTTGCTTAATCAGATGCTGCTGGTACTGAGGGCATCTCTTATATTCACACTTAAGAAAATCTACCAAAAGTTGATGTAATTACAGAGGGAATTGAGTAGTCCTCTGTTAAGAAAGATGGCAGTTGCTCCATAGGTGAAAGAGAAAAAAGAGTCTGGAAGAAAAGGATCAAATGACTTGCCATTTGGGAAAAAAAGCATGGGTCGTTCCCAAGTCAATATCTGGAAAAAAACTGTGTTTAGGGGGGATTAATTTTGCATATTCCTTACTCATTTCGTTTTGTATACTTATTTATTGGTTTAGTCAGCAATCAGTTCATTCAATATTAACCTCACTAATACAATTTTAAATATTTTTTTTTCTGCTGTTTATTTGGAACTGTAATGAGTGGTAAATAAGAGTGTTTCTTGAACATTAAGCACTATCTCAAAAACAAAGATAAACACATCCTAGAAGTCTAGAAAAATTTGAATTATGAAGATGTTTCAAAATTTAGCATGCTTTTGCTCTGTAGGATGACCTCATTCCAAATGCTACTAATTAATCAGCAAATTAATGGTAAATAGGTGTACTATTTTTGTTCTAACTTTTTGCTCTAACTTTGTAATTACTTACATGTAAAATGTGTGACTCTAGTCATAGCAGTATCTATTAAAATTTTAATTCCAGCTAAGTTAATGAGTACATGAGGAAGGAAATGCTTGCAAAATTATTATAATTAATTTGCTTTAAATGGCCACAGTTTGAGAACACAAGGAAATGAGTAGTTAGTTCCCTAAAGAGATAAGTGAACACACTGTAAGTAGCAAAATGCTCTTTAACATTTATAGCAATTTCTTGCTTTTATCACTCCAACTTCTGTGATTGGAGTTAAATCCACCTTGAGATGACACATTCAACTTGAGAGAAACAATTCACTGCACTAAATTGGCAATGAAGGAACAAAATATAACCATTTTTCAAGAGAAATTCAGTTCTGGTTACCACAAACTTTAGGAAAAA
This sequence comes from Catagonus wagneri, assembly GCA_004024745.2. Taxonomy (NCBI): domain Eukaryota; kingdom Metazoa; phylum Chordata; class Mammalia; order Artiodactyla; family Tayassuidae; genus Catagonus; species Catagonus wagneri. Next base: position 34,930,490 of record PVHT021183696.1, on the reverse strand, counting down.
AAAACACACCAGTATAGTCTGTCTTTTTGAAAGTTACTTTTCTTATTATTTTTATCTCATTACTCCAAGAAAACACCACAAAAACGGACCTTTTAAAAGTTCAATACTCTTTCAAAGATCTCGTAAAAAGAAATGTTAAATGAATAGTTTTCAGAAGATGTTTCAAAAAGAGAACAGTGAGAAAATGAAATTCAGGATAGTCATATGCACAGATTTTTATTTTCCTTCATTGGTGTTGTCCTGGAGAAGTAGGACTGTGAGGTTGGAAATACTAGACTGAATTATGAAAAATGGAAATGTGTAGCCTATAAATTAATAAAGCTATTTTAGGAAAACCATTAACATATCACTCATCGCCAAGTTGCAGACCGTATTTCAATACAGGCAACATTTACCACCTTCTTGTATCTTTTATAACTCTTTCTCAGTTTCCTTCTTTCTCGTGCTTCTGGATATACAGGGCTATATAGCAAAAATGGAAGTGTCTGACTGTCAAAATCAACCAAAATTTACTCTATTCAATCTAAATTTCCCATTTCCTTTTTCTGATCCCATTAATATTAGGTTCATACTTGGTATTTCTTTGGTTATTTTCAGCAATTCCAACTAAAGCATAGTCAATGATGGAGAGTGAATTCTTCATCCCTTTTCATCTGGATCTTTCAGATATTTCCCACTTTTGGGTTTTTTGGGATGTCATTCTCTATATCCTGTCCTCCCCTGCAATGGATTGGGAAGAAATCCAGGCTCATCCAATATAACTCTGCATCTCCATGGAAGAATGATTGCTGAGCAAACAGGTATGAGGACTTAGCTATGCCAATTAAAATCTTCTGCATTTTGTTTCCATCGGGAATCATGGAAAAGGCTATCTATCTTCACTTTGTGTCACTAGGTGGGAGGATAGCATTTGGGGACTTGGGGATGTCACCTTTCTTGGTTTTGAGAAATGAGCCTCTCTGAAGCAGCCATGTAGGAAGCTGACATGAAAAGAGAAGCAAAGATGACTTGAATAAGCAATGGGGAGACGGCCATGGCACCAGTTGTTTGAGCTCCCCTCTCATCTGAAACAAGCATCCTTCCTGAACCTCTTAGTTACGTGAATTAATAATACCCCTATGTGTGAGCTGATTTGAGTTAAGCCTCTGTCACTTTACAGCAGAAAAAATTCTGTTAAATTCACAAGAGGTCAATATGCTTTACCCAACCCAGACAGCTATATTGTTAATTAGAGTGGTAGTCATTGGAAGTAATTTTTGTTGCTAATAAGTATGAAATACATGTAATAATAATTTATGTTAAATTAATATGACTGACACAGCACTTTATGTAGTTTTCAAAGAGATCACAACCATTACCTCACTGGATTCTCACAATAATATTTTAAGTTAGGTAGGGGCAAGTATTTTTACAGTTTACAAATATAGGTATTTAGTTAAATTAATTGCTCATAGTAACACAGATTAATAGTTGAGCTTAGATAAATACTCAAGAATTTTGTGTTAATTTAGGGTTTTTTTTTTCCCCCAACATGAAAAACACCTCTGCTCTTTTGTGCTCCTTATCTGTTCTGCCTTTTCCCATCCTCTCATCATCTCTTTCTAATTTCCTGGAGGTTTGACACGGCAGCCATACTTCATCTTTCTGCTACCCTTCACAACCTCCTCACTTCAAACATTCACGTTTGTAAGTGGAGTCATAGTTCAGGCAGTGTGAATTGCCAGGGGGATGGTGGAAATTCAGAACTCTAAATCATGACTATGTAGCTGAATAATGCTTCTTGCACAAATTGCAAAGACTTGGTTTTCTGATACCCTGTAAACATGAAAAGGGATGCTCTAAGTAGATATATTTTAAACAAATCTCTCACTCTGTCTACTTGTGGAGGTCGTGTTGCTACCTATTTAGTAGATATGAGATATAAATGACCCAAAGATGTGGTTCTCCAGTGTTAGCATGCCTCACAGTCACTTGGAGGGCTGGTTGAAACACTCTTAGATTTTCTGATTCTCCATGCTTGAGAAGCAGCCCAGGAATTTGTATTTTTTATAAGATCTAGGTGTGCAAATGCTCCTGGTCCTGAGATCACACTCTGAGAATAATTTACCTGAAGAAACACCTGTTTTAAGTAGATAGAAGTAATCAAATTTTACTGTATTCACAAAGAACCTTACTTTTCCTTCTTTCACCTTTCTTCCAGAATTCATGACCAAAACGAGTGTACATCCCACTCTTCCTTATAGGACAGTGATAGATGTATCTTTTGGTGTCAATTGTTGAGACTTGGGATATATGACAAGAAGTGAAGACAGACAGCATGAGATAGTGGTTGATAGTATGAGAGTTAGAATGAGACAACCCCAAGTCTTAGAGCTTCTGTGATTTTAAACACATTAATCCTGTTCTCATGCTCCTCAAAGTAGGAATGATGGTATTACATAACACTGTGTTGTGGTGAGCATACATAAGATGATTAGTGGAATACTCCAAACCATGTGTGCCTTGAATAAGCACTATTCATAATAATTTATTAAATTATCTAAAATGTACGTCGGTAAATCAAAATATGATCACTGGCAGTATACACTGGTATAACCAAACTGACTTCCAAATGAGTTTGGAAGCATAATGTGTTTATAATTTGATGACTGTGTAGATAAATGATGCTTGGGACCTCCATAATAAACAATCTATACTGTTTTTCTCTTAGTCACTAACATATAAGGGCAGGCGCAGGCATATTTGGTTGTTGCTTACTCTGTTCTGATTTTTCCCTGTAGAAACAAGACTTGTTGAAGGTACCACAAAACTGAGAATGTTAAAGCTATAGCCTTCAGTGACAGCCTTTATTACACACAGAAGAGTGATGTTCCTAAGACTTGATCATGTACATTTTATGTACAAAAGGTACACTTTGTACTTTTTGTACATTTATTTGTGTCTACCTGAAAGAATATTTCTACTTATCCTTCTTGCTTAACTGATTCATATTCATTTTTAAAATTTTACTTTTCATTTTATTCTAAGTGTGAGTCTGAAAGCATCTTATGTATTTCCTAATAAAACATCAAGTATAATACATCTTAATTCAATAGTTTAATGTTTATATCCACTATTAGAGTCAAAGTTCCAGGATGTAGAGACAATCTGTACTTAACTTATGGAATTAACATTGACTGAGGGTCTACTGTGTAACAGAATAAATGCTAGGGATTAAGGAATAAATGAAACTCTATTTCCTTATGATACCAAGATGTATGAGTAGATGTAATAATCAGATGGAATAAAATTTTGAATTGGAATTAAGGGAAAGTCTTCCTTTCTTGGAATTTAAGTTGAACTTTAAAGATAACGAAGAATTAGTCACTTAGATAGTGTCATGAAGAGCATTCAAGGCACTATATATCTATGAAGAACCTAAGTTGGGAAAATTCTTGGTGAATTCCAGAAAAGAAGAGAGCAAATTTGACTGGACCACGGTGAGCAAGGATAACTTTGATTGCAAAGTGAACCCAGAGATGTGATAGAAGTGAAGTCTAAGTTTTTTGGTAAAGTTAAAGACCTTAAATGACAAGAGGAAAACTAGAGGGTGTTTTCTTATAGACTGAAAAATAAGAGGCTTTTTTTTTGATGATGTGGAATAGGCAGAAATTAATTTTGCATGACTTGAGGAGTGATTGCAAAATCAAGAAGAGAAGATATACGAAAAACCCTGAGGATTTTCCATCATAACTCAGTGGTTAATGAACTCAACTAGTATCCATGAGGATGCGAGTTTGATCCCTGGCCTTGCTCAGTGGGTTAAAGATCTATCATTGCTGTGAGCTGTGGTATAGGTTGCAGACGTGGCTTGGATCCCGTGTTGCTGTGGCTGTGGCATAGGTTGGCAGCTACAACTCCAGTTCAGCCTCTAGCCTGGGAATGGCTCAGGTGCAGCCCCCCCACCCCAGAAAAAAGACAAAAGACAAAAGACAAAAAAAAAAAAACCCTCTGTGAACAATCCTGATTCATTGGAGAAATAGGATGCTAGCTGGAAGAAGGGGATCAAGGGTTAAAAAAGGCTTTGTTATTTTTATTTTAAGTGGGAAACTTTTTTTTTAATTGGGAAATACGCACCTAGAACATGACCAAGTAAATGTCAACTCAATATTTTAATATTATTTAAGATATCAAAGAAAGCTCCTTGTCAAGTTAAATTGAAAATCTGGATCCAGACATTTATTATAATTAAAAGCCACTTATTTTACAGTTGTATGCTCTAGTCTTAAGGTTCAATGGTAAGCAGAGCCTTTTTCTATTTTTCATACCTAATACCTAAAGTCTAATCCCTTACAAGTTACTTTAGAAAATCTAAATGTCAAGAAATATATTTTTTCAGTATAAAATCTTGTTTTATTCTTCTTTAAACTTTACAGATGTGGTCACTTCCCATAGATGCAGAAAATTACTTCTGCTCTGATGTCAGTATTTCCAAGTCCTTTAATTACTAAAGCTATGAACTTTAACAACACACAATTTTTTTTTTTGTCTTTTTAGGGCCACATCTGCAGCATAGTACCCAGGCTAAGGGTGTAATAGGAGCTGTAGCCACTGGCCACAGCCACAGCCACGTCAGATCCGAGCCGTGTCTATGACCTACATCCAAGCTCATGGCGACACCAGATCCTCAACCCACTAAGTGAAGCCAGGGGTTGAACCCTCAACCTCATGGTTCCTAGTCAGATTCATTTCTGCTGTGCCACGATGGGATCTCCCAACATACCAATTTTTAAATCAAGAAAAAGTTAAAAATAATAAATAAAAATTATAGCATAATAGTGTTTTTAAGATTAGTTCACTTGGAAAAATATCATGTCAGAAAGAAAGGAGTATTATTTTTTGGTAAATTAAAAAGACGGCCATAATTTTCAATTTCATAGGCATGATCAGTCAGAATGGAGTGCTGAGTTTCACAAATAAGACAAAGACCTCCACCGATATGCTGATAATCCTTCAGGTGAGAAAAGCAATTTTTTCCTCACTTTTCTCTCATAGGTTTTCATTGTGAGAAAGAAAATTTTCTGAACAAAAATCATGCATCTCAGTAGAAGCTGAAGGTCAAGGTGTCACCAAAGTTGGTAGCAAAAACCGTGGGCTTTTTGGTTGTTGGAGTGGTTACTGACTGGAGTAAAGACAGAAGAAAAATTATTGTTTACATACCAAGAACAACAAATTCACCAGTGTTGTTTTTAGAAGTGAAAACTTTTTCTTCCCTTCTTCCTCCACTTGTATATCTCATCTATCAGATTCCGTGCGTTTCTTTTTTGATGCTGGTGAGTTCAGTTCTTTCTCTCAGTAGAGTTTGACAGTGCATTAATCAGGTTTAGGGGCCACTGCCTACCACCTAATGGGACGAGATGACTGGTCCTATTTTCTCTCTTTCCTCTGCTCAAAATATGATGCAAATGTAAAGTGAAGACCCCAGAAGCTTCATCAAATCATATTTCACAGGGCATCAAATAGGTACTTTTGAATATATTTGACGCCACATAAACAGTATAAAATCAGTTTCTATGACTCTAATAATGTTTCCTCTCAGTGAATGAGAAAAACTTCCCCATGAGAAAGTTAAAAATTATTGCTCCTAGGAGTTCCCATCGTGGCTCAGTGGTGGCAAACCCAACTAGGATTTATGAGGATGTGGGTTTGATCCCTGGCCTCGCTCAGTGGGTTAAGGATCCAGTGTTGCCGTGAGCTGTGGTGTAGGTCACAGATGTGGCTTGGATCTGGCATTGTTGTCGCTGTGGCCAGCAGCTGTAGCTCTGACTCCTACCCTAGCCCGGGAACTTCCATAAGCCGTGGGTGTGGAAAAAGCAGAAAAATTACTTTTCAAACCCAGATAAAACAAACAAACAAAAAAACCTCTAACAGGAGGGTAAACTAATCTCTCTGAGGGAGCTGCTAAATTCAGAAAAATACTCCTGCTGCTCCCATCACCCCTTTCGACTCTGCTCCAGAGAATGGATGTCAGGGAGGCTTGCATTTCATTAAAAGTTACTTAAGCTGGATAGTTTTCCTCTTCCAAGATTCTGGAAATTTCTTTTTCAGAGATATTTTACATGAATTAATCATCTCCTCAGAGTCCATTGGGCACCTCCTCAGATTCCACTGGGCATGTCATGCTTGTTTTGCATATTTAGATTCTTCTCTGTGGAACATCCCTTCCTAACAGCCTCAGGCAAAGCTAGAGGCAGCCTTAAAGGGGTTTCTGCCTAAGTAATAAAATCCTCCTTGTTCCCAAGAAACCGTTGTTTAATGTCAAGCAGTCCCCACAGTGAGTGGGACATATTTGCACCAAAAGCAAGACAGATGGGTGAAATTTTTTATTGGTTGTACATAATCAAACCTATCTTTTTAATTATTTCCTTTTATGTGATTCTTTCAGGCTAAAGCCACCCACATCCCTTTTTCCTTCTGAAATGACATGAAATATTAAAGCTACTCAAGTACCTATTTGCTGCGACATAAAAAGCTTCTGATAGGGGAAAAATCCAAATTGTATTTATATTTCAACAGGATGATAATATACTCAGTCCTTTCTGTCCTCTAATTTTTTTTTCCTTTTCTAGTTTAAGCATTGCAGGATAAATAAAAAACTGTGTACATAAATAGTCAAAACTATTCCATTTATAAAAGCATATTTTTCAATAGGAAAATAAAAGCCAAATTCATCAATTTAATATTCAGTTCCTCACCTAAAAGTGCTTTTTTTTTTTTTGCTGTATCCATGGCATGTGGACTTTCCCAGGCTAGGGGTTAAATTGGAGCTCCAGATGCAGGCCTGAACCACAGCTCACAGTAGTGCCAGATCCTTAACCCACTGAGCAAGGCCAGGAATTGAACCCACATCCTCATGGGGTTCATTACCACTGAGCCACAATGGGAACTCCCTAAAATTGTAATTTTGTATTCATATTTTACTCCCTGGAAATGAGAACCAAGAGATTAGGTACAGTGTTGAGAGAAGTATCAGATAATCCATGCAAACAAGATCAGAAAACTGTGTAGAAAATGCTGAGCACAAACCTTCAGACTGTAAAAGGAAATGGCAATACTGATTTTATTCATATTCTGTCTTCTAGATTTTTCCATCTGGGTCTGAGGTAGAACTTTAGACTCATGACCTGCCAATTCCTAATCATGTTACATTCTTTCTCTCTTTCTTTTTATCTTGCAGTCTGACTTGCCCTTTATTTTGTGTTTCCATCCTGCTTTCTTAAATTAACAGCCTCATCATTTGCTTAGCCATCTCAGTTAGAAATTGCAAAGTGGTCTCCAACACTTTCCTGGACCCCATCTTGGAGTATCATTCATAACCATCACGAGACTTTTATTGGGTCGGGTATATCTATCTCTTCCACTCTGTTGGGTCTGTCTGATTTTCTATTTAGATGCTCAGAAACTCTTCAGTGTGTTATAACACAGCTTCTGGCATCCAGCATCTCTTTTATCTGCTACTGCCATGAGGATTATTTTCTAAGACTGCAGCTATATCCAATCAAGTCTCTGATTTTACCAACTGTTTCCTGGATTCTATAGCATAAAACTTTAATACGCATTTTAATCATCATAAAAGACTATTCAAATCCCCGTGAAACTGACAATTTTTAGTTCCCATTTCTATAATTCACACTCCTTTGAATCTTTCAATATAGAGTCCATATTTGTGAATTGCTTTCACTCTTCTCATTGCTCTTTGCTAATATCAGATATCTTTCTGTCACCCTAATGGGATTTGCTCCAATTAAAATTGTCAAAAAAAAAGTATGATTTCCTTTCTCAGTTATTGGGGAAAACATCTAGATTTGGCATATTTTCTCTTGAATTTAAAGAAGAGACCCCCCCAAAATAAAATAGTATATACCACATCAGTTCTTTCCCCCAAATAGGAAACTATCCTCCCTGTTTGTAATATGTTTACACCATGATGCTAAATATTTTCTAGCAACATTTTTGTAGGTGAACTATCAGATTTTTAAAGATATTGCACTACTTTTTAACCTCACACTTTAAAGCCAAATACTCTCTAAGATTTTGCTCTTTATAAAATTTTTAATGATATTCTAAACATAATACCAGCTCTCCTCTAACATTTAAATGTTAAATTTAAGATTCTTTTGGAGAAGTGTCTTCTTTCTAGACTTGTGAATCTTTCATGAATTTTTGAAAACTTTATTTAAAGAAACTTCATTGGAGTTCCTGCTGTGGCTCAGTGATAACGAACCTGATTAGTACCTATGAGGATGCTGGTTCAATCCCTGACCTCGTTCAGTGGGTTAAGGATCCAGTGCTGTGGTGAGCTGTAGAGTAGATTGCAGGTGCGGCTCGGATCCTGCATTGCTGTAGTTGTGACACTGGCCAGCAACCGCAGCTCCAATTTGACCTGTAGCCTGAGAACTTCCATATACTGTGGGTATGGCCCTGAAAAGACAAAAAAAAAAAAAAAAAAAAAGAGAGAAACTTCATAGACCTGAAAGGGCCATTACTCTGCTTCTGTTCATCAAGTTTTTGCACTTCTTCTTCTTATTTTTTCAGTCTTTAGATAAATTATTTTATAAAAGATGATCTGTGTGGAAACAGATGTGAGGTTTCTCTTATGTAATTTGAGGATCTTACACTCCCACCTCCTAGTATATCTCCATTAGCTGGAAATTTCTAAATTAGAACAATGAGATCTTAAAAATAGACCCCAAATGTAGGAACTTCCTTTCCCTAAATGCAGAAATAGGCTTAAAAGAAAAGAGAGTCCTGGGTTTGAGAGAAATGCACGGGTAGGGGAGTGGAGGGTCAGTGATTCAGTTCTGACCATAGAGATGTTTCTGGTGTCCTGCCCACTTCTACCTGAAGGCTTTATAGTGCAAACACATGAAACTCTTTTTTTTTTTTAATTTATCTTTCTTTTCTAAAAAAAAAATTGGGGTATAATTGATGTATAACATTATATTTGTTTCAGGTGTACATCAGAGTGATTAATATTTATGTGAAAAGATGACCACGATGTCTCATTACCATCTACCACCGTAAAACTTACACACAAATCTTTTTTATTGTGATCAGAACTTTTAAGATTCACTTTCCTAGCAACTTTCAAATATGCTTTACAATGTTATTAACTGTAGTCACCATGCTGTACATCATTTCACCATATATCTGGAAGTTTGTACCTCCTGAGCCCCTTCACCCATTTTGCTACTTCCCTATTCCTCTAGCCGCTGGCAAACACCAATCTGTTCTTTGGATCTATGAGTTTTGTTTTGTCGTGTTTTGTTTTATAGATTCCACATGTAATTGAAGTCATGTGGTACTTATCTTTCTCTGACTTATTTCACTTAATACTCTCATTTTGCCATGTTGTCAAAAGTGGCAAGACCGCCTTCATTTTTTATGGCTGAGAAGTATTACATTGTTTCTATATACCATATCTTCTTTATCCATTCATCCATTGATGGACACTTAGACTGTTTCCATGTCTTGGCTATTATGATGCTTCAATGGACATGAGGGTACATATAACCTTTTGAATTAGTGTTTTTCCCCTCTTAGGACAAATACCCAGAAGTAGAATTTTTGGATCATGTGCCAGTTTTATTTTTAATTATTTGAAATATCTTCATTTTGTTTTCCATAGTGGCTGCACCAATTTACATTCCCATTCCCACCAATTCACGAGGGTCTCTTTTTCTCTACCTCCTCACCAACAATTGTTATTTCTTCTTCTTCTTTGTTTTTTTTTTTTTTTTTTTTTTTTTTTTTTTTTTTTTTTTGTCTTTATAGGGCTGCACCTGCAGCATATGGAGGTTCCCAAGCTAGGGGTCGAATCAGAGCTGTAGCTGCCAGCCTACACCACTGCCACGGCAACATGGGATCCAAGCCATATCTGCAAACTACACCACAGATCATGGAAATGCTGGGTGCTTAACCTACTGAGTGAGGCCAGGAATTGAAAGTGCATCCTCCTGGATGCCAGTCAGATTCATTTCCTCTGAACCACGATGTGAACTCCAACGATTGTTATTTCTTTCTTTTTGATAATAGTCATTCTAGCAGGTATACGGTCTCACATTTTTTTAGTAGAAAGCATTCTCTGCCATCTCTCCCTAGCTCTTGTTAAACATCAAATTCTTAAGTATTCTAAGGAGCTAATGGTGACACCTCAATAGATTTTGGTTGTTGCTGCTATTGATCAACTTTCTTCACTTAGTTTCAACCTATTTTTTCAAGGTGATTACTCTTAGTTCTTATAAATATTCTTTTTTTTTATCATTTGGGTTACATTTCTCTTATCAAATTCCCCTGAAATATTCTGCTAAACCAGTAGTCATTTCTCCTTTACCAAAATGCCCAAGGTTTAAATTTATCACTTGATGCCCATGTAATTACCAATGCCTATTTCCTTCCAGGCATAATTCCAGCTCTTCTGGTTTTGCATAATTCTGTCCATTGCCATGGTAACAGTGTCCCTCATATTCCACTTATGTTACTGTGTACTTGAAATATTCTCTGACATGAATAGTAACTCATCTTCTGTTGTCTATTTTAAACTTGGCAAACTGTTTAAGATACAAATCAATTTTTACCTCCTTCTTTGAACTGTTTCAAGAACTCCAATGACATCTTTTTTTTTAACAAGAATAGAAATTCAGCATTCCACTTTATAATTTTCCAGTTTTACTAATAAATATAGGCTGAATTTTGTCTCCATACCATTCATATCCCTCTACCTCAGGATGTGAATGTGATACATCACAGTTTCCTCCATCCAAGTCATGTTACCATTAATATGATACATCACAATTTCCTTGGTCCTCATCTCACCGTAGCAAAGCATTGGAATAGTGGATGATTTACAAATTTATTAAAGTGAAAGTACATTTTCAGAGAGGGAGAGAGAGAACTCATGTGCACAGATGACCCGACTCACTCTGCGATAGTCTTTATACCCCACAGTGCAGACCTGAATCTTCTCATTGGTCTTGGGCAGGATGTCTTCTTTGCATGGGGAACAGGTTATATAGAGGCAGGGAGAGGAATGGGCAACATTCCTTCCTAGGAGGGAGTAAGCGGCTCAGGCTGGTCAAGGTGGGGGAAGAGGCATTACAATGAGACAATGGCCAGAGGCTTTTGGGTTTAATCTTCTTGAAGGGGACTTGAAACCTATAATAGATGTATTTGAAATAGAACTTGAAAGAGGTAATTAAGGTTAAATGAGAGCATATGAGTGACCTTAATCCAATCTGACTGATGCCCCTACAAAAAGAGGGTATTTGGATACATAAGGAGACACCAGTGGCCTGTGTGCAGAGAGATGCAGCAAGAGGGTGGCCGTCTGAAAGCCAAGAAATTTCCTCAGGAGAAACTGGAACTTCTGGCATCTTGACTTTGGATTTTCAGTCTCTAGAATTGTGAGAAAATAAATGTGTGCTGTTTAAGCCACCCAGGCTGTGGCATTATGTTAGGGCAGCCTTGGCAAATTAATACACACGAAAATAACTTAGCTGTAAAAATTTATGAGATAATAATTTAATTTAAATGCATCAGATTAATTGATTATAAGTATTTTATGTTAAATAAGAAAAAAAGGTGACTATTAAACATGGCTATTACTATGTTTACTGTGAGGCACTGGATTTCTATCAGCATTTGTGTCAAGACTATGTAATTCAAACAAATTCTGAATTCATTACTTTTAAAACCCTAGTCAATGCAGGTATTAATGGAAACTATAAACTATTGATTTCTGTAGAAGGATTGCAAGTGTCCTTAGATTGGTTATATTTATTGAAAAGAGAGAATCCTTTATAGAAAAATAAAAGGTTATTGAAAAAGAGAATTAATACATATCCCTCATAATCTTAAGGTACATAAAGAACGTGAAACTCGGGCTAACATTTATGGTCTTGAACCTCAAACATGCCTCATTCACTTTGCAAGAAAGTAGAAAAATAACTTGACCTCTCTGCCTACATTATAATAAACTGGAATATTTCTTTATTCACAATGAAATGTCTTAATACTTCACAGGCTATTGATGGGATAACATATGTATATAATATCACTAATAGAGTTTTTTAGCACATGCAAGCAATCAGTAAATAGAGCTATTATCACCTTACACAGAAAACTGTGAATAAATAGAGATGCGTCATTGGTTGGTGGCCTGAGAAAGAGTCTAAAGCAGTTTAAAGGTCAGGAAACTTTGTCCTTAAATAAATAGCTAAAGTGAAATAATTAGGGAAAATGTAAAGGTATGTAAGGTTTAAAATTATGTACATTAGAAAATTAATAACTATTTAATTGTAGATTTCCTACACTTATGATCCACCATATCACTTTTCTTTTTTGATACTTTTGTCTATTCAGCTGTTTCTTAGTGATACTTCTTTTGTTCTTATATTATTACCTTTCACTCTTCTCAGGTTCCAGTGAAAAATAATACTTTAGAAGTTTTAAAAAATCCATAACACTGCAGCTGAAAGAGTCAACAGTTAAAGAGACTGCATGAGTTTGAGGATGAATACACTTTGTAGAAAAAGGGAAAGTGTTTGAGGTTAATTAGAAGTGAAATGAGGTTAGTTAATTAGAAAACTTAGGAGAAACTGTATCAGCTATTTAAGTAAGGAAGAGAATGAAATGGACCAAACGGGAGAGAGAAGAGAAAGAGAGGGAGAGAGAGAGAGAGAGAGAGAGAGAGAGAGAGAGAGAGAGAGAGAGAGAGATACACAGAGAGAGAGACACAGAGAGAGTAGAAACCACAAGCAGAATTATGGAAAATGTCATTTCCATTCTGGTGATTGCAAGGGAAAGCAGAGTTAAGAACACAAGATTAACCTAATAGAGTTACAGCATCGCCAAAGACTGGCCCTGTGCCAATAACTACTCCCAGTTTCTCTGGAAGTGAAACCCTCACCTTAAGGTGAGTGTAGGAAATGAGAGAAATAAATAAAAATAGAATAAAGAGTAGGCAAAAGGCATGCCACAGTGATCTAATGAACTGACATTTAAAGAAAGTTCTGAGAAGTATCTGGGAGAGGCCAGGGTCATGAACAAGATGAGTTCATGAGAGGGAAAAACTTGACTTATGCATAGAAAAAGAGCCATTATATTTCTCTCGGTAGCTTACATTGGAGCCGGTGTAATCATTCAGTCATCTTATTGCATACACATTGAGTTTCTTCCATCTCTCAGCACCATGGCCTGGGAGCAATGACCAAGTACAAAAATAGCAGAATCTCCTTCTTTGGGCATCTGGGTGATTAGATTTGGAGCACTGGCAACAATGCATTCCTTGGGGCTCACCTTGATTCACTAGTCCTTACTCTTGTCCAGCAGACTTCTGCTCACCTACAACCAGAGAGATGTGACAGAATTAAGAGTCCCATAATGATCTGCATTATGTATACTTAGAAAATAATTTAATTTGGAGTTCCTGTCATGGCTCAGAAACAAATCTGACTAGCATCCATGAGGATGCCGGTTCCATCCCTGGCTTTGCTCAGTGGGTTAAAGCATCTGATGTTGTCATGAGCTGCAATGTAGGTCGCAGACACGACTTGAATTCCCACATTGCTGTGACTGTGAGGTAAGTGGAGAGCTGAAGCTCCGATTTGACCCTTAGCCTGGGAACCTTCATATGCTGCGAGTATGGCCTTAAAAATATAGCTTTGTAACATGTGAAAGGAATATGCATATGCATTTTCAGATCAGTGTAATCTCTTCATCTGTCAACACATCATATCCTGGCATCATATAATGACTGTCCTACAAATAGAAATAATGAAATGTTGACATTAATGAAACTCTAGAAATATATATGCCAATCCAGGCAGGTAAGTTCCTTGTGTTGACTGACAAATTAATATGAAATTCTAGGTTTTTCTAAAGTATGGTTAATACTATAAAATCAAAGTATGATACCTCTGGCTGGTGCAGAATAGAATGGGATATTAGAGGACACCAGTATTAAGTTGAGGACCCTCCCGTGGTGTGCTCAGAAGTGGATGGAAGATACTTTCTAAATCTGGTAAGCTTTCAGCCCTTAGATATCCAGGCTTCTTGGAGACATGTTATTAAACTGTCTCATTAATTCCACAAAAACCCAAGTCTACCTGCCTCTATCCAGCACCGAACACTCTACACCATCATATAAAATCCAAGTCAAATGAACTGAAATGTGTTTGGGGATTTGAAGAACAACTTGATAGCATGAAATTTAGTCTCATACATAATATGAAACCTCACTTCATTTTATTTTAGCAAAAGGCTGAAAAAGGTAGATGAACACAGAGAAGTAGATTGGAATTATTTTCCACAAATCAAGCAACTCTTTTCCCCAGCTCAAGGCGGAAAATTTTCCAATTACATGTTGTATTTTACCCACATATGGTGACTGTTCCTGCTTTGCCTCGGAATATGCAAAATGATTGTAGGGAGCAGCGTCCTCAGAGAAGTCACACTTTTTGGACATGGATTCAAGCTGCGTTTCATTCATCCTATTGATTTTCCAGACTCTGGAGCTCCCTAAGAGAACGTCAATGTCATGTTACTTCCCTTGGGCTTCCCACCATTACTTCATATACCTTAAAATACAAAAATTGTTTGCAGTCATATGTTTAATATCATAAATATCTCTGAAAGTCACTACTACTTATAAAGCTTAAACCTAGTCTAGATATATAAAAGATAAGCATTATGAGATGAAATATTGAAATGAACTCGTAAGTCTTGATAAGAACTTATTAACCATTTTTTTCTTTTTTATTTTGTGGGATGGCTAGTAAGTATGAGACAAAAAATACATTTTCCAAAATAGCATAGATTTACAAAAAATCATGTTTTCTTGGCTGAATACCCCATAATGTTTACACATTTATCTGAGCTGTTGCATGTGTCTCAATTTTGATTAATATGCCTCAAGTGCAGATAGAAAAAACAATTTTTTCTGATATTTAATTTTAAGAGTTCAATACATCATTTCTATATTTTGTTTTTCTTTTGGACAAAAAGCACTTTTCAAGATCAAGGCATGTTTCTCTAAAGGTGGATATCGAGGAGAGTATGTAAACACATGGTTGAAGAAATAAGATAATAGCTTATTTTATTCCTTTGACCTCAAATCATTAAACCACTTGCCATCTGTTTCTATCATTGTCACTTGTCTCCTTCCTGCCTTCTCCTTCTTTCCATTGTTTGAGTGGATATATACCAACATTTCAGATAATTAACCACACAGAACTGTTGTTTAACATGAATCTGCCCTTAGAGAACTTTCAAATAGTTAGCTTCTTTGCAAGTTTTCAAGGACATAGTACATATTGCCAGGATTGTAACCTCTCCAGCTTCCTTGCTTCCTATCACTGATCTAGATGAACCTAGTCTTTCAAGACTTATTTCAAATGCCAATAAGAACAAAGACAGAAGATGGCACTGTTTACTCATTATTAAAAGGGTCAGCAACCAACTCACTCCACTTTAAAGAAAAAAACAAAAAAAAAAAACAACCAAAAAAGCAGTGCTCCTTCCCTGCTAGCAAAAGATACAGTATTATTAGAAATTGCAAGTGAGACTACATATATAATGAACATAATTTTGACCATTGTAATAAGACATATACACTTAAAATTAGACAAGGTAAGCTAAAGCATGGAAAACAGTTTTACTGTCCTCTGAATTTTCAGGAAGAGTTCATTTCAAATGGGATGCGACTGTACTCACATATGCTGGAGGGATAGAGCAGGGACCTGGGTTCAGGTCCCAACTCTGCTATTACAAATCATAAGACCTTGGACAGGTTGTTCAGGACAACTCTCTCTCTGAGTCTAAATAGTCTTACTATAAAAGGAGGGTAATAACACCGATTTTGCAGGATTGTTTTGTGGATTGAATGAGCACCCAGTAAGATTTATTAACAATACCAGTCTGTAAAGTCTTCGGCTATCTTGTTAATAAGACATCTGTCATCACCGAATAGTGCAATGCCTGACCTAGAAAAACAGTGTAAAAATTGATTAAATGACAGAAAATAAAACCCAGAACTTAACTGAATTTTGTATTGGCTTACGGATGATTCTTACTTAAACAAGAAGCAGTGCAAGCCTAGAACATAATTAATTAGTTAGTAATCTTTTACTTTAGAGCACTTGGAAATATCAGTCTTTTCCTTAGAAGAACTGTGTGTATTCCCAGTTAAATGCCTGAAGATATTTCATTAATTATAATGGAAAATTTTATTAAGGTTTTCTGTAGAACTAAGATTATAACCTATCCTATCTATCTAGATAGAAATGAGTATTGTTATGTTTTACTCTATTTATTACAGTAATTGTAGATATTTGCTTGTAACTTACCTTTCCTTTGAAGAATTTAAATGATAAAATAACACATGGTAGAATATTTCACTCCATTGCCTCCCTGAAATATAAAGACATATTATTATTAACATCGCTGTTAATTAAGTATGAACATTTTAAATTAACATGCATTGATAAAGGCTTACTCTATCTTGTATTATTTAATTTCCAGTAATGTTAACTTTAAATATCAAAAGTTTGCATGGTTGTTTAGATAGTGTTATTTTTTTTTATTTTTTTTTGTCATTTGTCTTTTTAGGACTGCACCCACAGTGTATGGAGGTTCCCAGGCTAGGGGCTGAATCAGAGCTGTACCTGCCAGCATATACCACAGCCCCAGCAACACAGGATCTGAACTGCATCTGTGACCTACACCACAGCTCACGGCAATGCCGGATCCTTAACCCACTGAGCAAGGCCAGGGATGGAACCTGTGTCCCTATGGATACTAGTCAGGTTCATTAACCATGAGCCACGACGGGAACTCCTGTTAAGTGTTTAAATATTTGTTCTCCTGACTCTAAATTGGTAGGACTATTCACAAAATATATTTCCTCTTCTGAGTCACACAGGTGTCTATTTCTATGTCTCTAAAGTTAGATGTGGTTGTACTACTGAGTTCTAGACCATGGAATGCACATGGAAGTGATGGTGCCATTTTCCTGCCAATGTTTCTAGGAAGACGGTATGCATCTACTCACAAAAGATCTATTTTTTCATTTTATTGCCTAGATGCAGATGACATAAAGGCCCTAAATGATAGCAGAGCCACAAAAGGGAAAGAATCTGGATGCCTGATTCTCCAAGTAAAAGGATTTGCTCATGGGCCAGTAACTATTTTGTAAGTGGAAAATAAATTTATCTTTGTTCTAGCAGTTAGCATTCCCCAAACAAATGGTCTTATCAAAAAAAGGAGCTGGCAATCACATTGCAGCATGTGGTTTACTACCATTCTTTAAACGTTCTTTGAGAATGGAAAGCTACATTTCTCCAATAATGATGTAAGAGTTGGATGAATGAGAGAAGAGGTACAATCTTAAGGAGAGGGACTGGTAATTTTTAATAAAGTTTGTTGCATTCCTTCGCTTTTGGTGTAATGTATAGTGAGGTCACGTACTGGTTCTTTTCTGTCCTTTGCCCTTTTCTTCCTGCTCTGTGCTCCAGATTCATGTTGAATCTACCTCTCCGATTTCTATTTGGCCTTGGCCAGTGGGAGGTACTTGCAGAAAAGTGGATGATAGAAGGAGAAGGGTGTTTCTTCTCTTTCATCTCTCTGATGTCACTGAAGCTCTGATGTCACTGAAAGCACCTAGATCTGCTATCACTGCTTCCTTCCCTGCCCGCTTCAGGCCTAGGGTGGCAATTGTTCTTCTGTTTTTCCAGTCTCTGATTGTTACTGTCTCCCTTTTTAGTTCTCAAATCTCTAACAGTCTCTTTGTTAAAGTCTTTTCAGTTAAACAGTTCTAAAGGAACTCTTCTGCCAGAATCCTGTTTAGTAGAGTGTTGGTGGCAGTGGTGGTGATGGGGTGTTATAGAATAGATACTACTGAGTCCATCCTTAGTCTGGTTCTAACGTTAATTTAAAGGTCTTTGGAGTTCCCGTCGTGGTGCAGTGGTTAACGAATCCGACCAGGAACCATGAGGTTGTGGGTTCAATCCCTGGCCTTGCTCAGTGGGTTAAGGATCCGGCGTTGCCGTGAGCTGTGGTGTAGGTCGCAGACGCGGCTCGGATCCTGCATTGCTGTGGCTGCGGCGTAGGCCAGTGGCTACAGCTCCGATTTGACCCCTAGCCTGGGAACCTCCACATGCCGCGGGTGCGGCCCTAAAATGACAAAAGGCAAAAAAAAAAATTTAAAAGTCGTTGAAAGCAAAGTTGACATTGAAGTTATACTGATTAACTGACATAAAATGTGATGCTCTTCTGTATCCAAAGAGCACAAAGAGACCATTTGTTTGCATTTAGTGATGCTTACAAACATGTAAACATTGTTAATACAATGCCAGGTGTTCCTCTATTGAAAGAATTTAAACCGATAAACACAAACCAATCTATTTTTATTCAAGCCTCACTTTCCAGCAGCTGCTGAGCTTTTGGGATGGGGAGAGGGTCTATGGCTTCCAGGTTTTAGTGTTATGTGTGCACAGGAGGAATATGCAAATCTTTGGCAGAAAGAAGAGAATAGTCACAGGAGAGAAAACAAACTCAATCAATAATTCATTAGAAGAGGATTTTTGCAGCTAGAAATGACTGTATGTACTTAAGCTGTCTGGGAATGTTTGAGAAATCTTGGAAGAATACCATATGTTTCACCAAAAGTGTTTTTTTTTTTTTTTTGTCTTTTTGCCATTTCTAGGGCCGCACCTGCAGCATATGGAGGTCCCAGGCTAGGGGTCTAACAGGAGCTGTAGCTGCTGGCCTTCGCCACAGCCATAGCAATGCAGGATCCAAGCCGTGTCTGCAACCTACACCACAGCTCACGGCAACGCCGTATCCTTAACCCACTGAGCAAGGCCAGAGATCGAACCCACAATCTCATGGTTCCTAACCGGATTCGTTAACCACTGAGCCACGAAGGGAACTCCCAAAAGTGAGTTTGTTAATAGAACAAATTTAAAAGACAAGTTTCAAGTAATAGTAACTCCAGCTAGTAATTGGTTAAAATGAGTCTAGAATAAAAAGTATACATAGATTTTTTTCCTTAAAAATGTATATGTCCCTTTGCCTTGTATTTATAACTGCTTATTTTAGACTTCCCTTAGATTTACAGAAAAGTTTTGAAGATAGTACAGTGTTCCCATATACCCCAGTTTCTCCTTTTGTTAATTAATATCTCCTTTTGTTTATATGGTGCATTTGCCATAACTGATGAACTGAAATGGAAACATTATTAATTAAAGTGCATGCTCTGTTCAGATTGGCTTACTTTTTCCTTAATGTCCTTTTCTGTTCTAGGATTCTATTCAGGACATCACATGACATTTAATTATCAGGTATCTTTAGGCTCCTCTTGGCTGTGAAAATTTCTGAGGCTTTCCTTGTTTCTGATGGCCTTGACAGTTTTAAGGAGTACTCTTCAATTATTTTGTAGAAAGTCCCTCAGTTGGAATTTATATGATGTCTTAGAACCAGGGTTTTGGGTTTCTGTGAAAGAGAGCACAGGGGTGAAGTGTCTTTTTCATTACACCCTATTAAGTGCATATACAGTCAACACATCTTACTAATGATGTCAGTGCTTTATTTTTTGATGCATATATTCTGGGGTCACTCCTCGACTGCAAACCCTCTGAGACTGGAGACTGTTTTATTCTTTATTACATGTAAACTACATCCTACCACTGCCGAAGAAGACCAGTTTATGGATTTCCCAGCATTTTAGCATGTGAGACATAAAGACCTTGCAGAATCAGGCAGCTTTACCTTCCTCCTACCTAGGTTTGATGAAATTATAAAAAGCAGACTATAAGATAGTGAATGTACAGTTCCTGAAACTTTAAAACCATATTTTCAGTTTGACTGATATGTGTCTCAGGGTGTTCCTCCTTGGATTTATTCTATATTGTATTTGCTGTGCTTCCTGGATTTGAATGAGTGATTGATTCCTCACGCTAGGGAAGTTTTTAGCTAATAGCTCTTCACATATTTTCTCTGGCACTTTCTCTTTCTTCTCCCTCTGGTATCCCTATAATGCAAATGTTGGTGAGTTTAAAGTTGTCCCAAATTTCCCTTAGATTATCCTCATTTCTTTTCAGTCTTTTTTCCTTATTCTATCCCACATCAGTGATTTCCAGGAGTTTTTCTTCCACCTCACTTATTCATTCTTCTGCCTCCTACATTCTGCAATTTTTTCCTTCTAAGAAATTTTCTATTTCAGGTACTGTGTTTTTCATCTTTGCTTGTTTAATCTCCAAATCTTCTATGTCTTTGTTCAACATTTCTTGTAATTTATTGATCTTTGCTTCCAGTTTTTTTTTTTTTTTTTTTTTGGCTTTTGTCTTTTTAGGGCCACACCTGTGGCATATGGAGTTTCCCAGACTAGGGGTCTAATTGGAGCTATTGCTGCTGGCCTATGCCAGAGCTACAGCAATGCCAGATCCGAGCCGCATTTGCAATCTACACCATATCTCATGGCAATGCCGAATCCTTAACCCACTGAAAAAGGCCAGGGATCGAACCCGCAACCTCATGGTTCCTAGTCAGATTCATTTCCACTGCGCTACAATGAGAACTCCTGCTTCCAGTTCACTTAGCTATTTTTTTTTTTTTTCATGTTTCTTCATCTGACTCATATTTCTCTATTTTTTCACTTTGTCTAGCTTTTTGTGTGGTCTTCTTTTTGGAGGCTACAGGCTTTTAGCCTCTTTTGCTTCTTGTATCTGCCCCCTTGTTGGTGAAGTTGATAGAGGGGCTTGGTCCAGGCTTCTTGATGGGAGGGACTGGTGCTTGCCCACTGGGAGCTGGAGCTAAGTCATCTCCCTCTGGTAGGTATGGCTTTGTCTCTGGGTGTGAATAGAGGAGGCTGTGTGAATAGAGGAGGTTGTATGCCTAGGAAGACCTTAAACAGTCTCTTTGCTGATGGGTGTGCCTGCATTGCCATCCTATTTTTAGTTTGGCCTGTGGCTTCTTAGCCGTGATGAATGGGGCTAGATTTTTCCAAAATGGTGGCCTCCAGGGGAGCTCACACAACCATTATTCCCGGGATCTCATTCTCCAATGTCCTGCCACCACAGCAAGCCATGATCACCCCCTGCTTTTCCAGGAGCCCCTCCAAGACCCGTAGATGGGTCTGACTCAGATTCCTGTGGAGTCTCTGCTTTTTCCTGGAACCCACGGCATATGAAATCCAGTTTGAACCCTCCAGGAGTGGAGTCTCTCTTTTTTCCAGTCCTGTGGAGCTCCTGCACTCAAGCCCTGTTGGCCTTCCGTGCTAAATGCTCTGGAATTGCCTCCTCCCAATGCCATACCCCCAGGCTGGAGGTTCAGCACTTGAGCCTCTGTGATATGTTGTCCACACTGTGAGTTGCCCACCAGCTGGTATGGGATTGCTATGTTAAAAGAGTGCCCCTAGGTGGACCCCTGGGTCCTAAAATCTTGATGTGGCTTCTTCTTTGTGTGTGGGTATGTCTTTTGTAGCTTCCAGTCTTTTTTTTTTTTTTTTTTTGGTGGTTGTTCAGCAGTTAGTTGTAATTTTGTTGTTTTTGTGAGAAGAGGTGAGCTTGAGTCCTACTCTGTCTTCTTGTCTCTATCCAGATCGCAATTTCTAAATACAATTCTCGACCAAAAGGAACCACAGATCCTTGGAGAAATGGCTTACTTCAGGGTTACCCTGCTCTTGCCGCTTGAGGATGCTGGAGCCCAGCAAAATGAGCAGTTCCCAAGGAGTGCATGACTCCAGAGACCAGGGGTGGTGAAGGCATGGGGATAGCAACAAACAAAACAGGTTTCACCCAGGAAATGTGAACTTGGAATTAAATAAGACCCTCATACTTGTTTTAACAATATCTTTTTATCTATATATTTATGTTTCAAGTGTAGGATTGACATGATATAAATTTTCTTCTTTTGCATTTATGAGATTTGCTCTATTCCATTAACATTGCTTACTAATTACACTCAAACTCTCATTTTCTTCTTGAAAAGCATATTCATTTTAGATGCCTATGGTTATGTGTCTCAATTCTGTTTGGTCAAGTAAAATGATTTTAACAAATCTATCCATTGTGGGTTAAAGAGAGTTGCTGATTTTTAGTCAATAGGTTGATATCAGGTGGGGAGAGGAAAAGACATTGTATTACTTGCCTTATATAGTAAGTCTTACGTACCATAGCTTAAACATATAGTCCTCTTGCCCTTGGTCAATTTGCCAAACATCATTTGGGGCCATATAAATTTACTCACTATGAACAGTTATATTTATTAATAAAACAATTTTTTTTTTTATTTGCACTCACTATGAGGTAAACATTGCTTTGGACATTGAGTATTTAAGACTAATACGAAACAGACTAGGTTTCTGCTTTCAAGAAGTTTATAGTCTAGTAAGAGAGAGGATATTTTGAAATGGTTATAAACCAGAGATGAAAGTTCAACTCTGGCAAATAAAGCTGAGATATATTATTTATTTTTAAAATTAGTTTTGAGATATAGTAAATATGCAATTTATACTTTGGAAGTACATAATTCAGTGTTTTGTTTTTTTTCTTTCTTTCTTTTTTTATATTAAGAAGACTCTGTAACTATGGACATTATCTAATTCCAGAACATTTTTATCATCCCTTGAAGAAACTCTATCAGTTTTTCCTCTCCCCCTGTTCCCTAACCTGCTTTGTCTTAATGGGTTTGTTTATGTTGGACTTTTCATATAAATGGAATCATACACTATGGAGTCATTGTGTTTGATTTATTTTATTTAGCAAGCTATGTCCATGTTGTAGCATGAATATATCAATACTTCATTTTTTTATGACTCTAAGTAATATTTTATGAATCTAATATTCATTTGTATAGACATACTACATTTTATTTATCTCTTTCATCAGGTGATGGATGTTTATATTGTTTCCACTTTTGGGCTCTTGTATAAATAATATTACTATGGATGTTTGTGTACAAATTTTTGTGTGAACATCTGTTTTCATTTTGGGGAAGTATAAAACTAATAGTAGGATTGTTGGATCCCACAGTAATGCTAATTAGATGGTATACATAAATTTTTGAGGAATTACCAAACTGTCATCTAAAGAACTATACTGTTTTACAATTCCAACTAGTAACCATTAGGTTGCAGGTTCGATCCCTGGCCTCGCTCAGTGGGTTAAGGATCTGGCATTGCTGTGAGCTGTGACTTAGGCCGGCAGCTACAGCTCCGATTAGACCCCTAGCCTGGGAACCTCCATATGCCGTGGATATGGCCCTAAAAAGACAAAAAAAAAGTTCTATACTGTTTTATATTTCCTTTAACAATAAACGAAGTTTGCAATTTCTTCATACACTTTAGAACACTTATATCAGCAGCTATTTACTGCAGTCATCCTGGTAGGTGTGAAGTGTTAACTCATTGCTTTGATTTTCATGTCTTTAATGATTAATGATGTTAATAACTTTTCATGTACTCATGAATCATTTGTATTTTTTTTTGAGAACTATCATTCAAATTGTGTATATATTTTTGCGAACTATTTGCCTGTTTTTAAGTACGTTGTTTATCATTGGACATTGTCTTTATTCTACTTTTGAGTTATTTCCTTAGTGGTTGCTCTGAGGGGTGTGGGTCCAGTTAACATCTTAACTTAGAGCAGATCTACTTATAATTTATAAGATCCAGTTAATTTGAAACAGGCCAGGTTACTAACATGAAACAGGTCATAACTTTACTCATGAACTTTACCCATATAACTTACTTCACTCTCCCTTCCTTTGTGTTACTATTGCATACAAATCCCATTATTATACTCTGTACACCTACCAACTAAGACTTATAATTTTTTCTTTATGTTGTATATCTTAAATGAGATAAATTGCCCGTGGTAAATTCTTTTTAACCTGGGAGCTCTGAGTCACATTAAATGAAGACAACCTTGCAAAGGGGTTCATCCAGAAAATGACCAGACAGGTTAAATAAAATGAGACATTGAAGAACTTCAAACCTGCTCTACCATCTCCAGTGGCTGCCAGTCACAGATTTTCACCATGTTTGTGGGCTGTAGATTTTCAAGATCACTTCAGGACTGGAGAGTGGGGAATGCAATGAGGGTGAATATAAAGCACTATAGTGCTTGCTCTTCTTACCAAGATTCAGTTATTTTTCTTGAATATATGCTCCCTAGATTAGGTAAGTATCTTGTTAATTGCTAGAGCTTTGAAAAAGCTAATTCTGAAAATCTTTGTGAGTTTTGTTATTTCTTTATGGAGGGGAGAAATTTTGAAAGTCTTCACTCAGTGATTTTGACTGACAGCCCCTATTATGCATCTGAGTTTAAGTAGCAGGAAAGGCTAAAAGAAGTCCTGAGATTTAGAATAATGGAGAGAGAGAGAGAGAGAGAGAGAGAGAGATATCCATATGAGGCTAAAGAGTCAGTCTGTAGTCAGGTTATTCAATCTTTTATAGTATACTCTTTATGCTAAGGGTATAGGACTGTCCCCAGAAAGTTTTATGTGGAAGGGAGGCCAGTATGGACTTATAAAGATCAGTCAGTGGGAAGGAGAGATGATAACAGCTCGGCTAAGTATGGAAAGGAGTGGAGATAAAGAGAAGTGGGTAGATTTGAAAGATATTTAGGAAATAAAATGACCTGGGCTGTTGGTGGACTGAAGAGAAAGTTTGAAGAATAAATTCACCAAAAAAACTTGGATTTCTTGACCTCTCATCACCTCATGGTTCTGTTCTCTTGACTACAGTGTCTGATAACTACTGCCAACATTTCACCTTGGATGAATGCACAATGCACAGAGTGAAATTGCCATGAAGTGTAATCACTGTCAGTATGAATACAATGATCTCTCACTACACTTGACAAAATTTAAGAAACTTCTTGGAGGCAGAGAAATTGACAGAAGCTCTGGCTACCAAGAGAAGAGAGATAGATGAAGAGACAGGGGAGGATAGTTAGTGCTTAAATAAAAGTAAAATCAGACTCCTGTCTTTCTCCTTCTCTTAGGGTTTTATGGAAATAAAAACACAAAAGGAATCTATTCTTAAAATAAGATCTTTTTTTTGCATTCATTTTTAATATCTCATATGAGATTTGATTTGTCTAACAGTAAATTATCTTCACTGACTTAAGATTCTCACCCTTTCTGACATAGCCACAAGTTATCTCTTTATGTGAGTCTCTAATCATCTTCTTGAGCTTTACAATAGTGCAGCTATTACTACAACCCCACTCCCAATAATCTCATATGAGTGATTTAACAGTCCATTCCCAAATAGTGCATTTATTGTTTTAAAAGTCTTTCAATGATATACTCAATTAAGAGCAAGTGGAAAATTATGGCAATATTAGAAATCATGAATTTCCAAACCAATTGCTTAATTGGGGTAGAAAATAACCTATACTGGTAGAAGAGTGAAAATATAAGACAGTGGTAAATGTTACTTAAACATCAGAATAGTATCAGGATGTATTAATCACATACAAAGACTTGTTATGCAAATATCAACATAGCATTATTTCATAAATTGAAAAAAAATGCATATATCTTTGACCCAGTATTTCTACATTCAAGGTCATGTAGTAAAGATAAACCATTACTTTTACTAAAAAAAGTATTTGGAATAATGTGATTTCAACATTGTCTGACATAGTAGTGAATTATAAATGTCCTAAACATATCTCAATATGAAATAAAGCTTATCATAAGTCATGAAAAATAATGAGATCATTCTATATCTATTTATATGGAAATATTTTCATGAAATTTTGTTAAGTGGGAAAAGCAAAGTGTAAAACAGTCAGTGTAATGTATTATTATGTGGAAATAAGAGCATGTACATGATCATACATGCAAAGACTACCTCTGAAAAGACCCACTGGCAAATGGTAGTAATAACTAACCTAGCAAGGGAAACTAAGAAGCTGAGAAACTTGGAAAGAAAGGAATTGCATGTGCTTTTTGGTGTACACTTTCTTGTAGTTTTTAATGCTGTGCCTGTAGATTTTTGCATTGGGCTCTATCTATTTATCCATTATCTATATTTTGTACACACATGTACATCAAAATACAATACATTGAATTTTCAGAGTTCTCCAGAGAAACAGATCCAAATATCTATCTATGTCTATACATATATCTATCTATATCTATATCTAATCTATATCTTTCTACCTATACTAATGTCTCTATTATTTATCTATCTATTATCTATCTATCTATCATCTATCTATCATCTATCTCCTACCTGGCTAGAAACTCAGGCAGAGTCTCTAATTTGCAATCTTGAGGACAATTCCTTCTTCTTCAAGAAACTTAAGTCTTTGTTTTTAGGCTTTCAGTTGATTGGATGAGGCTCACCATATTATGGAGAAATCTGCTAACGTAAATGTTAACTGCATTTAAAAATTACCTTCAAAGCAATATCTAGCCTGATTTTTGATCAGTGACTGGGCTCCATAGCTCGTATAAGTTGACACAAAATAAACTATCATACATACACTGAAAATGAATTTAAAAATGAAGAGCATTTCTAGAAATGGGGCAAAGGAGAAACAAATCCGTGAAAAGGTCTCTATGGTCTGTGGATCATTTTTCCCTAATAATACCATCTATTCAAGTAGGATATAAAGAAATAAGGGTAAGTCAGCAGATAAGCAGATCTTTTGCTAAAGACATGTCTTTAGGTAGAAATTCCCTAGTTAGGATAACATACAGCTAACCCTCTGTATCTGCAAGTTCCCATCTGCATAGTCAACTAAACATGGATAAAAAAATATTGAAAGTAAAATTCCAGAAAGTGCCAAAAGAGCAAAACTTAAGTTTGTCACACACGGGTTGGCAACTATTAACATAGAATTTACATTATATTTACAATTATTTATATAACATTACATTGTATTAGATATTGTAGGATATCTAGAGATGATCACAATATATGAGAGAATATCTAGAGGATACATTCATGTGTAGGTTTTATGCAAATATATGCCACTTTACACAAGGACTTGAGCTCTGTGGGTTTTGATATCTGCAGGAGTTGCTAGAAACAATCACCTGGAGATACCAAGGGATGACTGCTATATAAAAATGAATGACATCCCACTAGGAAAAGTAGGGAAAAATGGTGATTTATAACTGAGGGGAAAAATGTTTATAGAAGAGTATCAGATCAACATATTGTGTTTTACACTTACACAATTCTATATGTTACACAGTTTATGTTTACACAGTAAGACTGGAATGAGATAAAACAAAACAAAAAACTGGAAGGCTTTGAAGCATCCTATGAGTGAGACTTCCCTATCTTCTGGCAGTTAGCAGTTGTTTTATGTGTCACAGGCAGTTGGGTTGGTCATGAAGTAAAAGGAACGAGATAACAAGAATGTAATGTAGAAGGCAAGGCAAATGATCCAGTTTCAATTTTCAGTAATATATAGCCTAAGAATAAGCAAGTCTGTGGTTTGGGAATTTTGCAAGGAAAATGGACAATTTAAACAACTCCAAAAGAGCGTATTCCACTGCTTGGGGGTTTAGGAAACAAAAAAAGAACTTTGAACTAGGGGCCTGCAATTCTTTGCGTAGGATTTTCTAAAAGTTTTTTTAGGGGTAGGGGCTATTTAGGGCTGCATCTGCAGTTCCCAGTCTAGGTGTCAAATCAGAGGTATAGCCGCCAGGCTAGACCACAGCCACAGCAACACAAAAGCAGTATCTGTGACCTACACCGCAGCTCACAGCAATGCTAGATCCTTAACCCACTGAGCAAGGCCAGAGATGGAACCCACATCCTCATGGACACTAGTTGGGTTCGTTACTGCTGAGCCACAACAGGAACGCACCTAAACTGCTAACTTTTAATGAAAGATCTGATAATATTCCAGATATTTAAAATGCTATTATATTTGTGGGAAAGTCCTATGCAGTCTACGTAGCTATAAAGATGAACTGGAGATTAAGATGCTGCTGATGGATGAAGACTTGGGTTTAATTTTAGGTAGATTTTTAGAACACTGTGTGCTCTCCATAGCAGCAATGGGAAAACATGTGAGTTGATGAATATTTTAGTATTATGTGTGGTTAAGCAGAAGAAAGATGGCCCGGGAAGTAAATATAGGCATCATGGCTAAATCCGGTGGGGCTAGGCTAGATAACTTTAAGATTTTATGATTCTAAAATGTATATTCTCTGAAACTAAAATATATTTTGTCCTAAATATACCAATGTAACTATGCTCGTGAATATCTGAAGGCAGAATTAACATACATTTCAACATTTTTCATTATATTGAATTTTTGATATCTTTTTAAAGTAGTGTGCAAATAATATGCATGAAGTGTAAGTTTCAGACAAGAGTTTTATGTTCAGTATGCTTTTTCTATGGCATGATTCTTATGTCAAATTCCAGTCATTTCACATTTTGCAAAAACCCCTTCAGTTTTTAGTACACTACATGCAAGCATGGAGACTGAGTTATGTGATAATATTTTTGGCAGCTGGGAAGTAAGCGCATTGCTTCTGAAAAGGAGTTTTACAGAGGTGAAATAAGGAGTTTCATGGGCTTTGATTTCATTGACCTATTAAATTATTTTTGTACTTCAGAGAGAGTGGACTGACATAGGGTTCTCAATGGAGTTTTTGACTAAGTCTATATTAAAGAAAAAACAAAAAAAAAATAAACTAATCGTTCCACCACTTCCCAGAAGAAAGAACTTTTAATACATAAAAACTAATTCAACCTTTGGGTTATATTCAAAGTATTGTACTAGTTGTGTTTATACTAATTGACCAGTCAGAGTAGACTTTAGCTGCTAAGATCCTATGGCAGGATCACCTGGAATTGCTCTCTAACAAGGCCATGAGGAATTTAGAATATTCTTGAAAAGTATAGAATTTCAACTCACTTTCTCAGGATTTTAAGGGAAAGGTTGGTCTCTTAGGAATGAGTTACAAAAAACAGGCATATAATAGTGTAGAGGAAAAATGGGCAACAAAATACTTGATTTCAGCTCTTGAGGACGTTTCAATCTAAATAGAGAAAGATAATATATGTGTGTGAAATTATGAGAAAATAACTTCAAGACAATTCATCAGTAAGTATATTATAGGGGCGTTGGTTCAAATATATGAATGCTAAAATAATCTAAAATAAAGGGCTTATTACTCAAAAGTAATTTTAATCTGAAAAGTCTTCACAAAGTTTTCCAGTGCAAAGTATCATATTTTTTAATCTGTAAGAATATTAATGAGCTTATGTGTTACCAAAAAGTCTTAGAGGCCTGTAATTAAACATTAGATATTTGGTTTAAAGTTCAGAACAGGTTACCATGAGAGTATTCATGGTACATCTTTGCTTTATGCTCATAATGGCATCTAAGGATTCTCACCATACTTACTGGATGCTTTGTAACTTTAAATGCTGTTGCTATTATCAAAATATTCTGTGGTAAACAGGTTGATATATTAGGTATTCAATGAAGTCACAATCATGAACTTACTGGGCATATAGAGAAATGAATATACTTTTCTTTTCTTGGCCCTGCTTTGACATTACATTTTAAAATTAGATTTCACTCAGTGCCTTCCAGATTGGTGGCTTGTATCAAATACTGCCTTCATCAACTGTGTTCTGTTTTTACTCACCTTTAAAAAAACTGGCATACATCCAAAAAGAAAATTAATTGAATTGAAAGGAAAGACATACCTGGCATTCTTTTCTAAAGCAGTATATTAGAAGCCTTATAAGTGAAAATGACTTACCTCACCAGTGTTGGTAACTAAAAAGCTCTTGGCTATCTTGAGATAGCCAAAAGCATCTTTTCTTTTTTTTTTTTTTTTTTTTTTTTTAACAACACAAGTTATTTCAAACAAATCAAATAGCCAATTGTAAAATTTAATGTTTTGGGGTTGTCATATTTTCTCATTTCAGTAGAAACCAGAAATACATGCATTTGTTTACTAGAAGTCTTGCTCTCCATGATAATGATAATATCACAAAGAAATAGATTGTGAACCATTTAAGAAAACTTAAACCAGTGTTCATAAGAAACTTATGGGTCACAGCCCAGAAAACCAAATTTGTTTTTCTGAGGTTTTATCAAAAGGAGACATCGAATATGTCATGGAAAAGTAGACTTAGGAAATTGGAAATCTCTGACAATTGGAAAAAGTTGTCATGAATGAAAGGGCAGCTG
Organism: Catagonus wagneri; assembly: GCA_004024745.2. Classification (NCBI taxonomy): domain Eukaryota; kingdom Metazoa; phylum Chordata; class Mammalia; order Artiodactyla; family Tayassuidae; genus Catagonus; species Catagonus wagneri. The sequence goes on along the minus strand of PVHT021183696.1, from coordinate 34,900,266 downwards.
AATTTTGCAAAGAAGCAGTTTTGGATTGTGACTACTCAAGCATCCAACAAGGATGGAGACTAAAAACTACAATCACTTTTCAATGTAGCAACAATTTACTTGTGAAAATTCTTATGCTGGAATATCAGACTGATAAACAGTAGATAATGTCACTACTTTAGGAAATTATTATTAACCAAATTATTCAAGCACATCTTTTGCTTATCTGGGAAAACAACTTCCTTTTAGGTTAACAGTTTTTCATCAAAGCTTATTCAGGACACTAGACTCATCATGTCCACCAAGTCTAAAACTACCATGTTTTTAAAAAAAAATTTTGTCAAAGTTGTGATAATTTCTGCTGTACAAGAGAGTGATTCAGTTATACATGTGCACACATTCATTCTCTTTTAGATTCTTTTCCCACACAGATTATCACAGAATATTGGGCAGAGTTCTCTGTGCTATACAGCAGGTCCCCATTGGCCAGTCATTCCATAAACCTCAGTGTGCATATGCCGATCCCAAACCCCCACACTACTCCCCCAACCCCTGCCCCAATCTGTCCACTTTGGTAAACATAAGTTTTTCACAGTCTAAATCTGTTTCTAAAATGAAAAGACAGCCCACAAAATGGAAGGAAATATTTACAAATGAAGCTACTGAAGGGAGCTAATCTCCAACATACACAGATACCTCCTGCAAATCAGTATCAAAAAATCAAACACCCACATTAAAAAATGCACAATATAAACAGACATTTCTTCAAAGAAGATATGCAGATGGCCAAAAAACACATGAAAAGATGCTCAACATCACTGATTGTTACAAGAATATAAATTAAACTACTGTCTTGCAGAATTTCTTCAGTCCCACCAGTCCCCTACCTTGAAAAACTTGCCTTAAACTACTAAAGACGAATGCTCTTGCTACACATTTCATAGGTACAATTTCAATAATGTTTGCCAATCCTTCCAGTTTTTAAATTTACCATAGTGTTAGGAAACATTAGGTCTTCTATATTTGTCATTCATAAACACAGACTTCCCATCACCAATAAGACAAATGAGATGATTTAATTAGAAGCTACCCTAGTATTTGCCAATAGATATAACATATAAAGGATGAGCAGACCTTCTATAAACAGCCTTTCACTGGAGTAAAGACTACTCTGGGAGAGACATAAATGATGCATGATGAAAATAACAAGAACTGAAAATGAATAAAGCACTTATCATAAAATATTTTAACAGATGGAGAAAAAAAATGCCACATTAATAATTGCATACTAGATACAAGGGGATGTGTTAATGTTTCCAAGCAGTGAAACCAGTTAAACAAGTACAACTGGAATTACTACTTGGTTAAATTTATGGTTAAATTTACTATCCACTATCAGCCTCTAAGATCTACCTATCTTCTGTACAGAGTACATAGTCTAGTTGAATGGGGAAGTGAGAATCACCACTCTTGTATTTGTCTTTTAAGTTTTTTTTTTTGAGTTGCACCTGCAACACATGGGGGTTCCCAGGCTAAGTGTCAAAGCACAGCTGTAGCTGCCAGCCTACTCCAGCGCCACAGCAATATGGGATCCAGGTCACATCTGCGATCTACACTACAGCTCACGGCAACACCGATCCTTTAATCCACCGAGCGAGGACAGGGATAAAACCTGCGTCCTCGTGGATGCTAGTCAGGTTCGTTTCCACTGAGCCACGATGGGAACTCCTGTCTTTTACGTTCTTAATGTTGGCACTAATCTCTGCAAGGCTTCCAGAAGTACAGTACTGTTTTGGCTTACTATTTTTCTGGGTGGGAGCAGTTCTAGTGGTTTCCTTTCAGCATTTTCCACCATTATAACCCACAGCTCAGGACACCAGTGTGGAAATTCTGCCAGCAGGCATCTTTTATACTTAAACTGCAACATTGGGTTTTCCCTAGATTTCCAGTTTCTGGCCTGCTCTGCAAATTTTGGACTTGTCAGCCTCCAGAGTCATGTGACCCAATTCTTTAAAATCCCTGCGTACCTCCACATGTAACTATATTTGGAGGCAAGGTCTTTAAAGAGGTGATTCCAAAAAGGCTGTAAGATTGTGGCCCTTATCCAATATGATTGACATCCTTATAAAAAGGAGAAACTTGGTCACACAAGGAGACACTGGATATGCCCATGTCCACAAAGCGATGGTCATGTGAGGACACAATGAGAAGGCAGCCTTCTTGAAGCCAAGGAGAGAGGCCACAGAGGAGAACCTAAAACTCACTGATACCTTGATTTTGGACTTCTAGCCTCCAGAATTATCAGGGAAAAAAAATCGTTTAAATTCCCCACCCTGTGGTATTTTGTTATGGTAACCCTCACAAAGGAATACGTAGGGCATTACTGGAATTTTTTCCTCTCATCACCAGTGCTTCTCTTACAGTTTTACTTCAAATAACCCCAGAAAATATTTCCCAACTTAATTGATGAATCTTCTATTTGTTTCCCTCCCCCTTCCCCCCAGGGTTCAGAATTTCCAAGACTGACAGCATAGAAGCATTTTGTATTTCTGCTCCATTCACATAGGGTGTGGTTTTCTCTAAGTTTTCTTAAGAACAGCAAGGTGGGGACAGTAGCCTCATTTCCTAAATTGTTGTTCTATAAACCAGCATCATCTGCCATCCTTATCCAGGTGCCTGTGCACATGATATTCCTCCTCCTTAGGGCAGCAGAGAATAACACGTGTTTTCACAAGTTTATTTTTAAGGTGACTCTATATTATTTTGAATCAGCATTGTGGAAACATGGAGTGAAACTGTAAACCATGAATGTAATTGGAGTATCTTGAATTTCCAAAATATTTCCAAGATATTTGGAATTTATCCAAAAATAAGACATATTCAAACTTTTGAAGAAAAGAATGGGGCAGAAATGTTTATATTTATTTGTTGGTTTTGTGTGTGTGTGTGTGTGTGTGTGTGTGTTTGTGGTGGAGGGGTAGGTACAGCCAAAAAAAAGTAAAGTATAATATAAATTTTACTTAGATCCACATTTTACATGATGATTATGCAAGTTTTAATGCAGACAATTGTTATTAAGTCCTTAAGAATCAAATACTATTAAAGATAATATCAGTAGTAGTAGGAATAATAACAATAGTAATAATAATAGTAATGATAATGGCTTTGGAATGTTTGCTGTTTGATAGACATTGTTCTCTGTGCTTTACATTTGTTGGCTCATACCAATTTTACAACAAGTTACGAGGTAGGAATTGCTATTTTCCCTAATTTGCAGGTGAGAAAACTGAAGCACAGTGTGCATTATAGGCCCAGAGTCAAAGTCAAGAATAGAGGATATAGAAAGTTTGGATCAAACCAGGGGAATCTGTTACTAGATTCAATGCCCTTGATAATGTAACTTTCTGCCTTACCAGAGACACTTCAAGGATTTCCAAATATAATAAAAACATATTTCTGGGCTATTCCTTTACTTCTTCGTTGAGAAATTTTGAATGTTCTATTTTCAAGTATATGGATCTAGATTTATCTCTACATATTGTATATATAGATATTTCTACATGCATATTGATATCCCTTTATTTCAGCTCAAAAAAAAGAAAATTCAGTCCTTGTGGGTGTTTATATTTTTCTAAGTAGTAATAGTTAACTGGAATTTTAAAAGTTTGTGCCACATTTTTCCCTTTGCATTCACTTATTGTAATGCCATACTCATAAATTTTACATTTAAGAAAGGTTTGTGGGAGTTCCCATCATGGCTCAGTGGAAACAAATCTGACTACTGTCCATGAGGATGCAGGTTCGATCCCTCGCCTCACTCAGAGGGTTAAAGGATCCACTGTTGCTATGAGCTGTGGTGTAGGTCTCAGACAGTGCTCAGATCTGGCATTACTGTGGCTGTGGTGTAGGCTGGTGGCTACAGCTTTGATTTGACCCTTAGCCTGTGAACCTCCATATGCCACGGGTATGACCATAAAAAAAGACAAAAAAATTTTTGAAAAAGAAAAGTTTATAAAAAGAAATAGTAATATTAATAACAAGTGCTTAAATACTGCTTGCAGTATGTTAGGCACTCTTATTAAGATACATGTAGTAGCTTATTTAATCCTGGTGATAAGTCTGTGAGATAATGTGTTATTATTAGTATCATTTTACAAATAGGAAGCTGAGCCACAGATAGATTACATAACTTGTTCATGGTCATACTTCTACATTTCAAATCTTGGACAAGAGGCTCTAGAATCCACGTTCTTACCCTTTTCACATTTCTGCCACTCAATATAGAAAACAGAATCAGAAAAAAATAATTAAAAACTGTACAGAAAGATAAGGCCACTGTATATATTATTTCTAGTAAAATTTCAGTGATATTAAGTGCCATATACCTATAATATATGTTTAATCTTAACCTAGTAAAATTAACTACATATTATGATTTCAAAACATACTTAGCTTTATTTACTAGTTGTGCCAGTTTTAAAATAGGTGCACATCTTGCCATCACTCCTAACCAGAGGTGAAATCTGTTTCTTTAGCCTCCTGAAAATTAGCTGGCCCTGATTCTGTTTAATTAGTAGAAGACTGCAGAATTGATGTTGTGTCAGGTGCAGGTTTGAACTTTTCAGAGGACTGGCAATTTCAGATTTTCCCTTTATGACCCCATCAGCCATGTTATGAGAAAGCCCAAGTAGTGAGAGAATTGAGTCACTGGTTAACAGCCCCCACTCAACTGAGCTCCAGTTCAGAGGGTGAGCCAGCTCTGGGCCTTCTTAAGAATAGATTTTCTCCCCAGTAGAGCTCCCTTACCTTCATCTTCCCTACTTGGACTCTCTCCACTAAGCCCTACCCAAACTGCAAATTTGTGAACAAATACATATTGCTATTGTTTTAAGTCATTAAATTTTGTGTTGGTTTGTTATGCAGTAATAGATAAGCAAGACCTTGATAAATTATTTTAAATATTTTATTAAATATCTATCATAGCAATGATTAACAATGATTATTGGATCATCATTATATTTCCCTTTAAAATAAGTATGCATTTCTAATGTTTATCTTTGTTTCATTTAGAATTGTTAACCTGATCTATTTTTTTTAAATTTTGAATTTCACCTATAATAAAAATGGATGGGCTGTCCATTGCTCTTTGTTAAGTGCAACTATGTTTCCCAGAATATACTTTTCTGGGTGGTATTGGCAGAATTGATCAAAAGGTATAGTTGGGTGAATTGGGGAAGCAGAAATAAGGCATTGCCCATTGATTTCTGGAGTTTGGGATGGGAAGTGGCTGTGTCAGATAGATTGGAATAAATCATCAGATTCCAACAGATTCCAGTGCTTGGCATCCAGCTCCTTTTTCCAGCTGCTGACCAAGTAGGCCTATCCCAGGTGTTTGGCTGCAGACTCCAAGTCTTCCCCATAGATTTCTACTTAAATCCGCATGGCTCCATTCCAGGGGCTGGATGTGCATGCCTTCTCATATTGATTGGCCAGTTGTCTGAATCCCCTTAAGACTTACACTTCCCAAGCTTATCCCTCGTAGTACCTCTACTTCCCTAATTGAATCCCAACTGTCACTTGAGTTATAGAGTTTCTGGCTCCATTCCAGCCACTTTCATATTTTTATTTTATTTACTATTATTATCATTATTTTTCTTTTTAAGGCTGTACCCAGGGCATATGGAAGTTCCCAGGCTAGTGGTCGAATCAGAGGTGTACCCTCCAACCTATGCCATCGCCATAGCGATGCAGGATCAGAGCTGTATCTATGGCCTATACCAGAGCTCATGGCAATGCTTGATCCTTAACCCACTTAGCGGGGCAGGGGATTGAAGCTTCATCCTCATGGGTACGAGTTGGGCTCGTTACTGCTGAGCCACAGTGGAAACTTACCATATTTTTAAAGATATGTAATCTTTATAATATTCCATAGTGTATTGGTAGAGGAGAAATATGCAGTGGTAAACTCATTTTATGATATCTTAGCCAGCATGGGCCAAGAAAAAACACAGAATGTAAATGAGAGCCATAGCAACCAATACTACAGTAATGAAGATGGATGTTAGATATCTTAGTTTGTACAATAACTGAATTCCTACAGCATGGCACATAAATGGAATCTTATCATGTTCAGTACATTCAGCAAGTGTACATTGGCAGGCATTCTATTGAAACCGCAGTTAATTAAGTATCAAAGTACAATCAATAAAGAAAAAAAACAAATGCGGTTTTATCTCTCATAGTATTTACAGTATAAAAAAAAGCAATTAAATGAGTTAATAAAAATGAATTTCATAATAGGAGAAGTGCAAGTTTCTTTGAATTTTATAGAATGGGAACCCATACAAGACTCAAAATTTCTGATAGGCATTCCAGGGGGAGTAAAGTTTCAGCTAATGCTTGCAGAAGAATGAGGAAAATTTACTTGACTGGGGCAAGGAGAACCTCTCACCCCCAAAAGGAGAGAGAACTCATAAGATGGACAGCTCTGGAAGGTGCCCCAGGAGGGCTGGAGAGCACAGAGTGATGCGGGAATATAGTGAAAAATGAGGTTTCAGTTGAAGCTTGACAGGATTTAAGTTTTAGGGGTGTAAGTCCCAAATGGGTATAACATTTAATCAGTTTAGGCAAGAGGAACCTGAAGAAATGACATTTAGCCAATAGGGGCTGAATCAATAAAAGGAAATAATGGAAAGAATTGTGATGGGCAGCAGGGGGTGAAACTTGAGGGAAGCATAATCTACTTGATGTTTGTGGAGAGTCATATGTCTGTAAGACTGGTTAATCAGGTGGAACCATAAGGAGAGGCTGGAGCAGTAGGGATCCAGCAGTTCTAGGACATGTATAGCCTCCCATGAGGCTGAGGACACCTGTTTTGGAGGGGTTATTTTTTCTGAGTGTGCCAACCAAATAGGCCAAGGTATCTAGGGACTGATGGGGTTCCATCAAGAAAGACAGAAGGTAACCTTGGAAGATGAGGTGCTGGAGTAGCCCCTAAAGTTCTCTTGACAATCGCTAGGGTACATTGGAGAAATCTGTCATTTTACTGAGGAGAGCAGGACATTAAAGTGGCCTTGGCTTAGATTTAAAGAGACTTTGAATCCGGATCATTGAAGATAAATTGGGGGGTGGGGGTTTTTAAAAAGGGGAAGCATACTATTTTAATAATGAACAATATTATCTATTTAAAAAGAAACCTCAATTAATGCTTGACAAGTTTACTCTGGAAATATGGTCTCTCTTTAAGGGCTACACAGACTAATGATATGATTAACCAGCCCAGCTGTCTTAAACCACTTTATTGAGGTATGATCGACATAACAAAAGCTGTACATACTTGATGTCTATAAGTTGATGAGTTTGAAGATGAGGATACATGAACCCGCCATCCATGCCAGTCTGATTCTTGTTCCAAGAGTACAGGAAGTGAATATATTCCTTAGCTCTCAGTTTCGTATTGGAATGCAATAGCCATTGCTCTTCTTCTCACTTTCTATCCACAAAGTGTTTACAAGTAATTGTGGTCCCAATTAAAAAAATCTTTAAAAGCTTATCTGGGGCTATACTAGCATAATTCTCAAGTGTGTAAGTAACACTTAGATTCCCAGGCTCTTGAAAAAGAGAATTCTCTTTCTCACTGCCCAGCAAATTGCAAATCTAATTTCTTTCCTCAGCCTTAATGGAGGGTTGAGCACCATGAGGAGAGAGAATGGGTGTAACACTTTGTGCACAGGAATAAGGCAGGGAGCAGTTCAAGGGCTGGCTGGCCTTAATGATATTTCTGAAAAATCGTACTTTTCATAGACTCTATTGCAGGAAAAATATCACAGTGGGGTTTAATAAAATCAGAGGTTAGTAACAGAAGAAGCATTCTGGGAAAATAAAAAAATAAATTTTCTAGTCCATAAAATATAACCTTTCCACTGAAATTTCTAGTGTATTAGAGATGAAATTGCAGTTAACTTGAGGAAAAGCCCATGAAGATTATTACTGTTTTTTCGGCTTTTAAAACAGATTGCTTTATCTATTTACCTACTAAAACCTGAATTCAGGGATTAGCTCTTTTCCAAAAGGTTATAGGATCTTGAAATGGTCAGAGGGTTGCATTCTCTGCTGTTCCTTAGGTGTTAGTCAAGAGCAGAATGCAAGGGAGAAACTACTGGGGGAACTGAAAGGCTGATATTTCAACTATATATTAGTAGAATATTTTGAGAAAAACTCATTATTTTCACTTTAGAACATTTTATTTTATTTATTTTAATTAATTTTTAAAAAAATTTATGGCTGTACCTGAGGCCTATAGCAATTCCTGGACCAGGGAGTGAATTCAAGTCTCAGCTGTGGCAATGTTGGATCCTTTAAAACACTGTGCTGGGCTGGGAATTGAACCTGTACCTCCACAACAACCTAGGCTGCTGCAGTTGGATTCTTAACACACTGTACCACAGTGAGAACTCCACTTTGGAACATTTTAGAATTCATTCAGAAGAAAAATACCTGCTTCAATTGCTCTTTCTCATATCAGCCCCTGAGTTCCTGAGAATGTTTTTGCAATCTTCCTAAAGTATACTCTCACATCTCTTCTAGAGTCATATATACCTGTAACTACAGGTTTAGAACAATAAACATAATGTTGAAAATGAACTTTTAAAAAAGAAAATAAATAATGATTGTAGTTATGTTTTTACAACATTCAGGAAAATTAGCAAAACTGATATTTTAAGGCTGGCAAAATAAGATTTGGAATAAGGCAAATAAGATAATGCATCTCATTCATAGCATACGTCTTGCCTGTCTTTATGTCTTTGTATGGTGGGATAGATGAGAAGAAGAAGAGAACTACCGGAAATAAATCGCATTAGGATGAACTTCATGATATAATTTTACAATAAAATATTTCTTAAGAGCAATCAGTTTGTGGAGGATAAGAGGATATTTTGAGCCAAGATTGCTAACATGTACAGGATTAGGATAACTCAGTCTGTTGTATGACCTTTCTGCTGCTGATTATGATTTGGGATTAGCAGACTGCATGAGAACATATGACTGGAGTGCCTGTTAACTACTAGTGCCCAGTGCAGCAGGAGGAAAGATCTCTTCTTACCTCCAACCAGCAGGTATATCCGTACTCACTGTTTGTCAAGGGGTGTTATGCTTTAAATGATTATGTCTCCCCAAATGCATATGTTGATGTACTAACCCTCTTAATGTGATGCTCTCTGCAGGTGGGACTTTTGGGAGGTAATTAGGTTTAAATGAGATCAGGAGGTTGGAGCCCCCATCATGGGATTTGTGTCTTTATGAGAGAAGGAAGAGATGCCATGTGAATCCAAAGGGAGAAAGTGGGTCTCTGAAAGCCAGGAAGACTTTCATCAGGAGCGTAATCTGTTGGCATCTTGACCTTGGACTTTTAATCTTCCAGAAATAAGTATAAACTGTTGAAGTCACCCACTCTAGAGTGTTTTGTTATGGCAGCCAGAGCTGACTAAAATGTGTGGTATTAGTGCTATGGGTGTTTCAGAAAAAGGGTGACTACTATAGATTCAAACTGTGAGAGAAGCCATGATGGCGGAGTGATATGGATAGATGAAGCAAAAGAAGTGGGATGGACTGGGAGACTGGGGTTAATAGATGCAAAATATTGCATTTGGAGTGGATAAGCAATGAGATCCTGCTGTATAGCACAGAGAATTCTATCTAGTCACTTGTGATGGAACATGATGGAGGATAATGTGAGAAAAAGAATGTATGTATATATGTATGACTGCGTAACTCTGCTGTACAGTAGAAATTGACAGAACACCATAAATCAACTATATTGGAAAAAATAAAAATCATAATAAAAAAAACCTTTCCAGAAAGGGAGACAAGCACAAAAACACAAAAGAGGAAAAAAAATGATAAGAGAATGGGGAGACTACACTGATTATTCCATTCTATACATTTACACATTGATTGCCCTATATTCTTAAGCCCTGAGCATAGAGAAACTAATTAATCCTCTTCCATTCAAAATTCCTTTAATTGTTTTCCAAATATAACCACTGAAATTTTGCAAACAAAAACACACACACATCAATTACAGTATACTTAGTAAGTTCCAAAGAAAGGGAAAAAAATAAATTGAGATAGGAGGACACAAAGTGGAGCAACTAATTCTACCTGGGGAAGAAGCGATCAGGGAAGCCTACTTAGAAAAGTCCTTAGCATTAAGAGAAACAGCCCTGTGGGTTGCGATGTGCAAAAGACATTGTGAATCCTTCCTGATGGAAATGGGGCCTGAGATGTAATGAATGCCTGCGCCTAAGAAATCTATTGGTTGTTGCTCATCTTCTCTCCCTGCATCACTGAGGCTGCCCCTTCTCACCATCTTGCACACTGCGATACTGAAACTGCTTTGGAGTTTCACCTATGGAAATGTAACTTGAATTCATTCCCTTTGTACATTTGTGTCCTCCAACTTGAACTTTTGAGGATGCTTTTAAAAGAAATCTGTTCCTAGCCTTCATCTGAAACAAGCAAGTTTACCAATTTCGTCCACTAGATAATCTTTATACTTGATGTATTTATTCATTTAAAGTATTTTATTTTGACATATCATATGTAAGATAGTATATAATATATATATATATATATATACATATACATAATTGAAGAATAATACAAATAAAACAAATAAATACCTGCTTAACAATCTTAAGAAAGAGAACAGATTTTAAAAGAAAAATCTAATTTGATCAAAGCTACAAGAACTACTGGATAAGAAAAGACAAGTGCTATTTTTGGCTAATCTTAATATTGCATCATGGCCTAACACTCAATGAGGTAGAGTTTTTTGTTTTCCTCTTTTATAGTGGTTGAATTATGTGTCATTCCAAAACACTTTTCAAGGACTGTGTGATACATTCCTTTTCCAAGAGGCCTTTTTTTATTAATGGAAGCATTGTGAATTCCATTTTTTATTAAAGAAGCATTGTGAATTCCATATTATGTTATATGTCCAACTGATGTTCAGCCCCCAAATATTTAGTTCTTTCCAAAGTTAGCTTTCTGAAGTCTTCAGTGGGAAGAAAAGTCCATCTCTGATATCCATTCTGAGTTTTCTTAAGACTTCAAAGTCATTTAAAAAAAATCCAGGTGCAAGTAATTTCCACACATATTAACACATCTGAGGAGTTTTAGTCAATTTTCAACCATGGTTTGGAAATACGACCTTAGAAGATAGAACATATCTCGGCAATCATATCAGTTATAAGAAAAAAAAATCCACTGAGCTCATATATTTTATAGTTTTTTGTGAAGGACATTGTGTTAGTTATTTCAGCGTGAAGGCATGAGGAAGACATCTATTTTTTTGAAAGTTGTAATTTAGTCTAGTCAAATATCTGATCTGGAAGACAATTTATTTCCAGAAATGATAGGTTCCTACAACCTGAGTCCTTTCTAATTCCCTGTTATCTCTGACATCATATTCTCAATCCAGCCACTCTGTCCTAAAACTTGTTTATTTTCCTCTGATCATTCATTACCTGTGCAAATACTAGACTATCACTCTGAATTCTGTGTCCTAAGTTAGGCAGAAACTTTCCTTGCTGGTACCCAGTAACATAACTCGAAGGCTTTGGGTTGCATTGATGGACACATACTATTAAGTGCTCTTAGACTATTGATTCTGGGACTTAGATTCTTTTTGGTTTTGTTTCGCTTTACCTGTTTGTTCTGTGTTCTGAAAACCTTTCTTAAAATTGTGTTAAACCCAATAGTTGCCTTGTTTGATTCACTTTATTGACAAGCTGGTAAGCGTGTAGAGTCTCTGAGGTCCCTGTGTTACAGGAAACAGGTAGGTATGAGCAGAGAAGGGGTGCATGGGGCCAGATGGCAGGAAATCAAGCATCTCGCAAACAGCAGCGTCCATGGGCAGACAAAGTAAAGCAAGAACCTCCAGAGTGACAGAAAGCTACATATTTTGGGGTGATAAGTGCTCTGGAATCAGACAGGTGGAAAATGGTGTAAATCTCCAGTCTCGAATGTAACCTATTGGTAGTTATGCACTCATTATAATAAAATTGTAATAAAATTAGCTGTGCAGATAAAAAGTACCCATTGTGCAATGATGCCATGACATTTCCAATAAGAGCTAAATAAGGACAGAACCCTCCTTCCCTTTGAGAAAGTGGAGCTGGGATGAAAATTAAAGGATAAGACCCCTGAACCCCACTTTCCAAGTGAATATCCTGTCCCTGCAATTGGATGCCCCTTATAACCGGAGAAACACAGGGAAGTTACGAGCCTCTCTGCCCTCCTTTATTTATTTATTTATTTTTTGTACTTTTTAGGGACATACCTGTGAACTGCTGTGAAGGTCATAGGTGTGGCTCAGATCTTGCATTGCTGTGGCTCTACTATAGGCCCACAGCTATAGCTCTGGTTTGACCCCTAACCTGGGAACTTCCATATGCCGCAGGTGTGACCCTAAAAAGACAAAAAAAAGTTTTATATATTATTAACATATTTACCATTGCACACTCTAATTCTTGATCCTTTATTTGATATCATTTCTCTTTAGCCAAACAACTTTCTTTCTTTTCTTACTTTCTTTTTTTTTAAATAGCAGTCACAAGCGAGCAAGAATGTGAGGTTGAGAGCATAAGCACCAAGACTGCTGAAGCCAATTTTCAGAAGGCAGGTATTGATTTCATTAACACATTTTGTAGTATGGTTCTGTTAATGCCAAATTCTCTCAAGCTTCTGTTGTTTAAACATATTTGTCTGGATTTCTGGTGGTTTTTGCTGGGTATATAATTCTAGTTTTCTCCCCACACTGCAGAAATTTAAATAGGCTGTTTCCATTTTTTTTTCTTTTGATATCCCTTGCTTCTGATAAGTTATGAATTATTCTTCATGACTTCCACAGCATGTGATATGAATTATTCCCTTGCCTGCTTTCACTATTTTTTTCTCAATCATTAGTTTTTGACATTTTAATTATGATTTACCCTGAGATTGCTTTCTTCATATTATGTTGCCTAGTGTTTATTGCAATTCTTTGAAAACATTTAGATATTATTTCTTCAGTAATTCTTCTCTTTTCTTATTGTTATACTCCAATCATATATGTTAGGCCACTTAATAATGTCCCAAAGATCAATGAAGCTCTGTTCAATTTTTTACCAACTTTTTTTTCTTGGTCTGTTTGCTTTGGATATTTTCACTGCCTGTCTTCAAAGTCACTCAAGTTGACTTCTAGAGTGTTTAACTACTGCCAAGTCCATCAAATAAAATTTTCACTATAGATAATATATTTTTAACACTAGAACTTCCATTTGTTTAATTTTCTACCTTCTATGTCTTTATTGATATTCTCTATTTATCCCTTATTAAGTATTTGTTGGTTACAGTTTCCTGATTTTCTACATGTCGAGAAAATTTTTATTGTTTCTTAGACATTATGCTATAATATCGTGTCTCTATTTTATTGTCTGCCCTAATAGAGTGATGAGTTTGTTTTTCACAGGCAGTTCATTTAGTTGAAGATAGACATGCTTAATAAAATACTATTGTTCAGCAATGTTAGGGCATTTCTAAAGTTAGCTTGACATAGATCTAGAGCATTCCTTCTTACAGTTTAATGTTTTGGAGATATTATTCAATGTCCATAATATAGAAGGTGGTCTTTCAGTTCTGACTGGTTTGTACACAAATATTTTCTGTAATATTTGTAAAGTCTAGCAGTTATTCAGCTCACATTTACAAATAGATTCTTCCTTCAATTTTTGTCTTTTATCTCACCTCATGAAGACTTACCCTGTGCACTTGCACTTATAATTAACCAAAGACTAGCCACAGCTTTACACAAATTTCCATGCACATATTTGGATCTACTTTTCTGAAAATATTTTACTTTTCTGATATCTTCTCTCCCAAACAGTTCTCCTCAGGAACCCCAAACTCCCATTTCTATCTATCTCCACAGATCAACAAGGCTTCTGTGCTCTCACTCATTGCCCCACCTCCACACATAATGGATCATCAAGCTATTGGACTTGTTAATGAGAAAGTGATGGATAACCTTTCAAAAAATAGCTTTAGTGGGGGTATCAGGATGATTCTATTTCATGTTCATAAGTTGAAAAGATGGGGAAGTAGCAGCAGTTACTGAGGACTTCACTGTATGATTCCATGACTGACTCTTGAAAATGTAATAAATACATGTTTTTCTAGAATAAGCAAAATAAAGAATGACCAACCACATATAATATTATAGCTATAATATTATAGCTATAATATTATAGTGATAGCTATAATATTAAACATTAGATAGAAATAGTAATAGGACAAATCATCACTAATAGTGGAAGTGAGGAAAACTCCTTAAATATTATTTTATTTCACTCCTATTATTTTGTTCAAGTGGGTACTTATATATTTAGCACAAGATACTGTCTTATAACTGTATTTTTCCCATTGGGCTATGAGAATTTACTTCTTTGAATTTTCACCCCATAGTTCATGAAAGAGCTTATCTAAGAATCTTTTAATATTTAAGTAGTATGAATTTTTTTAAAAATTAAAGGTTACTTAATACTTTGTTAAATTCCATAGCTGAAATTTAAAACAATTATATAGTTGCTATATAACCAAAAATAACCTGTCTAGCTTTATTTATGGAAAATAGATAATCAGAGGGTTAATGTTATTTATCAGCATTACATAGTATAATATAGTATAGTGTACATACTATAAACTATAATATAACCAAAGCACTGGGATATAGAATAAATCTGTCTTTTGTTATCATTATGATTTATAAGAAGCAAGAGGGAGCTCCTGCAAGGTAGTTTATAAACCAGACTTTTAGTCCTCTATAATTTTGTAGATCTATTTTAATACAAATAAAATCTACCATGCAGGAAAAATCAAACTGAGGAAAGTAAATGTAACAGACAATAAACTGTAGAGGAAAAACTTACATTGTGAAGTGGTACTTTATAATGGTGAGGGCTGCAAAGCAAAAGGATGAATCAATTTTCAAATAGTTTTTTCCCTGCCTTGACACAACTGGGAGTATACTCTGAGGACTCATTGAAGTCTTTGGAATTGGTTGAGTGACTTGTACATAACCTGCCCTAAAACTGGCTCATCACTTAAATAATATGGTAAAGTAGATTTGTCTTTGTTGCTGTAAGTAGATCAGCCTTAGTGAAAAATGGCTAAAGCCTCACAGTCTTAGATTATTATAGCCTGAAATATTTCTTCTCTACTTATCTCTGACCTACTCTGCACAGTGGCTCTGATTATAGGTTGTATTCTACATAGAAAGCTGGATTTGATTGCATGTCAGAAACTTGTTGATTCTCAAGGTAATTCACTATTGATGATAATTAATGACTTGCTTGCATTTAAAAAGGAAGAGAATGCTGCAAGTTGAATTAATATGTATGGTGAGTGACTTGTGCTTTCTTTAGTTTTGAAATTCTTAAAAAATGTTTTGAATTGAAATAAGTAATTCCTTTTTAAATACGTGTCCTTCCTACTGAAAATTTAGAGATGGTTCGGAGCTCAAGCCTGGATAAAAACCTAATGAACACACATTAATGAATTATAAAATTCCATTTACATGAATCATGGACCTCAGTTTCCCCATTTACATCAGATTTTCCGCAGTCACAGAACCTTTATCTGAAATACCATTCACCTTGTTTGCCATGGATTGAATTGTACCCCTCTCTCCAAAAAAAAAAGATGTTTACGTCCTTATCAGCACTATGTTTGAATGTGACCCTATTTAGATATGAGGTCTTTACAGAAGGAAGGTGAGCTCATTAGAATGGACCCTGGTTCAATATGACTGCTGTTTTTATAAGAAGGGGAGAATGGACACAGAGATACACACACACACACACACACACACAACGCACACACACACACACACACACAGGAAAGATGATATAGAGATACATGGGGAGAATGCCATGTAGCACAAAGGCAGAGGTTAGAGTTTTGCTGTCACAAGCCAAGGAACACTGAGAGCTGGAAGGGGTAAAGAAGGAACCTCCACTAGAGGTTGCAGAGGGAGCCTAGACCTGCCAACAGGCTTATTTTAGACCTTGGGCCTCTAAAGCTGTGAGAGAATAAATTTCTGCTATGGAGTTTCCACTATGGCTTAGAAGGATAAGGACCTGACATAGTGTCTGTGAGGTTGTGGGTTTGATCTCTGGCCTCACTCAGTGGGTTAAGGATCAGGCATTGCTGTGGCTGTGGCATAGGCCTGCGACTGTAGGTCTGATAACACCTCTAGCCTGAAACTTCCATATGCCACAGGTGAGGCCCTAAAAAGAAAAAAAAAATCTGTTGTTTTCAGTCACTCAGTTTGTGGCATTTTGTTACAGTAGCCTTTGGACATTAAAATACCATTTAACTCCCCTTTTGTTTTTCATCCTTCAAACTCAATTCAATCATAATGGAATACTTTCCACTTAACTACATGCTGCTTCCAATCCCCTTGCTGAGAATATTCCTATAACCTTACATTGTCCTTCTAACATTTGCTATTTTATACTTATTCACATGATTTTTCATTTCATATTTACTCTCCAGTTGCTGTAACACTGTGACTTCTCTCAGTGTAAAGATTTTTACCATTTTTCTCTCATCATCGTATCCCAACACTTACATAATGGCTGTCACAATGTGTATACTCAGTAATAACAGTCAAAATAAAAATTTAATAATTCATTAAGAAATACTCAAGTCATGAGAATGAAGTGAGATTTTGGTGAGAAAATATACCGCAAAGCAATAGTAAAGATCTGTAAATGTATTGGTTATTATTCTTATAATTTACAACTGAATCATGTAAGGCATGCATTCAATTCTAGAGGCAATGGTGGGGAGATTATGTGATGAGATGGATTGCAACAAAATTTTTTTCTTTCTGAGCTTCATGATTTAATATGCTTCCTATATTGATCTGAAGCAGCAACCTATTATTTAAACTAGGAAAGAGAAATAATGATTGGTAGAGACTTGAGCAATATGTCATCTATGAGAATGAAATGTAGATATGAGATATTTTAGGGCCTGATTTTTTTTTTTTCTGTGCTTGAAATTTCAGGCAATATTAATCTTGAGGGGAATTTGACTCTTTGGCCTGATACTAAAAGATGTGTTCTTCTTTTCTTTTCCTGATTCTTTTTGATGCTTCACATGCAGCATATAGAGTAAGTCCCAGGGCAGGGTTCAAATAGGAGCTGCAGCTGGCCAGTCTACAATACAGCAATACCAGATCTTGGCCACATCTGCAATGTAACCACAGCTTATGGCAATGCCAGATCCTGAACACATTATGTGAGGCCAGGTATCAGACTTGATCCTGATGGACACTGCATTGGATTCTTAAACCTGTGAGCCACCACGGGAACTCCCTTAAAGATGTATTCTATAACTTCATTGGAAAACTCAGTATTTACCCAGTTAATTAGAGTCATTTTGTCATTATTGACAAGATCTGTTTTACCTATATAATACATCTTATGAAAGTAGTACATACTTATTAATTAGTATTTTCTAATTGTTAATTAACAATATGCTTTTCATGTTTATCTCTTTCACTTCTCTTTGTTGTGAATACACTGAAAATCTAAGTTTAGATATCTTTTCCCAAAGAGTTCTTGTCTTTACTTGCACAAGTTTTTCATATATTTTGCTGTTACTCTGAAATATGTTCTGATTCGTTACAGTTTTTCCAATTATTTATACTTAAGTATTGTAATTTTTTTATTCTAGAAAGAAGGCAGTGCTATTTTGTAAGACCAAAACTGATCAAATTTCTTGCTAATAATTAGAAGATTCCAAGTATTTTTATTAACTCAATAATAGGGTTGTATTTCTATGTCTTTTCCAATGGAAACACTTGAATGTAATCAAAACACTCTGAGAATGTTTTATTACTTTAAAGATATATGTTTAGAAAAAAGATAAAGTGCTTTACATACAAATACATCTTCTTCATTATGTAAAGCATAAAATTACTAGAGTTCCCACTGTGGCTCAGGGGTAACAAACATAACTAATATCCATGAGCGCTGGGATTTGATCCCTGGTGCCGTTCATTGGGTTAAGGATCTGGTGCTGCCATGAGCTGTGGTGCAGGTCAAAGATGTGGCTCGGATCTGGGTTTGCTGTGGCTGTGGTATAGGCTGGCAGCTGCACCTCTGATTCAGCCCCTGGCCTGGGAACTTCCATATGCTGCAGGTGCAGCCTTAAAAAGAAATAAAATAAAATAAAATTACAAGCATCATTTTAATATGTTGATATTGATTATGGAATGGGCATATTACAAAAAAATCTCAAGACATTTTTCAGTGATTAGTATTCATTTTAGATTGTAAGTACAATACACTCAGCTGAAACCAAATAATAAAAACAGAGCTGAGTTTCTCCTTGGAGATGTCTAAAATGCAATATCTTCAGTTGCTCAGCTCCTATGCTAAAGACTCCTAAATAGTGGTTTAATATTTTCCTTAAAAAATCTACTTCCAAGAGTACTTCCTTCATTATATTTTACTAGAAACAATCAAAGATTTTAACACTCTATGACAGATCCTTGTACCAATTAGTGTTCCATAGTCTTGCCATATTAAGAAGAAAAAATATGTAAGCAGAAATTCACAAATTATCACCTGAAAGCATCAATTTTGTTTATTCTGTGGTCTAATTAATCTAATAATTGTGGGCTTTATGATAACTACAAAATATAAAGTCAATTGACTTAAATGAAATAAAAAAATGAGAGATATCTTTGGGCATGCTTCTTATTTTGAAAAGATTGTTTAGACATAAATTTCCTCTCCGTAAAGTATAGTAAATCACACTAATGAAATTTGTATTGTAAAGTTTTGAGCAATATTATGATCAAAAAAAAAAAACTCAAATGGAATTTTGAAAAAAAAGATGGCTACCCAACAGGGTAATTACAAAATTACTCTTGGGGAATATTTAGTAAACAAAAATCTCTCTGTGCATCCTTTAAAATATTTTCACTCAATTTTAACTTAACTTCAGTGGATTGCTTAATAACCTTCAATGGCTTTTCTCAGAGTGATGATGAAAACCAAACTCATTACTCTGCCCACAAAGCCCAACAACAGATGGTCTGTCACTTGCCTTCCTTATCTCAGACCACAGTTTCCTCCACTCATTCTGGGCTTTTCATTCTCTGAGCACACCAAGCTTGCCCTGCCTGAGGGGCTTTGCACTTTATAGTTCATCTTTCCCCAGATCATCTTCTAATTTAGTTAACACCTCAAATGTCAGCCCTCTCAAATCACTTTTTAATTCATATCTTAGCTCAAATGTCGCCTCTTCAAAGACATTTATTTCCATGGCCTTTACACTCGTAGATAACATCTGTCCCCTTTTTTCCCTTTCTTTGTAACATGAATTGCTATTTGATGTTATAATTTGCTAGGGCTTTGTTGGGAAGGAAAGACTTTTCCTCCACCTTCTTAGTTTCAATTCCTGTGGACCTGCAAATTAAACTGACAAACTACAATTTAACTGGAGAAAAAAAAGTTTTTTGTACATACATGAGACTGAACAAAAGAAATAGGTAGTTTGCTAAATGGTTGAAGTTAGAGGCTTATAGAGTTCCCTTTGTAGTTCCAGGTTAAGAACCCAAAGTGGTCTCTGTAAGGATTCAGGTTTGATCCCCGGCCTTGCTCAGTGGGTTGAGTTTCCAGTGTTGCCACAAGCTGTGGTATAGGTCACAGATGCATCTCATATCCAGTGTTTCTGCGGCTGTGGCATACTCTGATTCAACCTCTAGCCTGGGGACTTCCGCATGCTGCAGGTGCTAATGTAAAAGAGATAAAAATAAAATTAAAGGCTTATGTGCCTTATTCAGTAGAGAAAAGGTCAGGAGGAAAGGATTCAATGGAAAAAAAAATAAATCAGTTCCTTTACAAAGACTAATGGGTTTTTAGGAGGACAAATGAGAAGAAAATTTGTGATATGTTTGTTTATTCAGGTATGAGTGGTCTTTCCATCTTGTTCATGGCTGTGAAACTTTTCGAGAGAGGGGATTTATATGGTACATTTGCTCTTGGTCTCTCTGCTGGGAATAGATTTTCCAGAGTGGGCATTTACAATAGCCTCCTTTCTCAGAAGTTGTTGCTTTTGATCAGATAAGTGAATCTCTGCAAAATTCTCTGTCTTCCGTTAAATCTCAAATTTTCATTTTAATCTTCACGTCATCTATGAAGTTCCACAGCTGCCATAACAAAATTCCACTTACTGGGTGGCTTAAAAAACAGAAATTTATTATCTCACAGTTCCTCAAGCTGCAAATCCAAAACCAAGGTGTCTACAGGGTTAGTTTCTTCTGAGGCTTCATTCTCTGACTTGCACGTGGCATCGCTGGTGCTTCTCGATGTGTTCTCCTCATCTTATAAAGACACCAGACAGACTGAGTTAGGATCCAACTTTATGACCTCATTTTAAAATTTTAAAGTATTCACCTCTTTAAAGGCCTTATCTCCAAATACAATCACATTCTGAGGTACTGGTGGTTAGGACTTTAACACGAATTTTAGGGGGACATGTTTCAGTCCATAATACATACTATTTACTTTAATTCTTTACCACCTATTTCTGTTTCCTCCAATATAATGTGAGCTCTTTTAGGGCAAGGAAATGCCTGGTGTCATTGCTCTCAACATGTAGAATAATTAGCAGTTATAGGTGGCTATAGTTGGTGGGCAATAAATATTTGTTAAACACCTAAATTAATTATTTCAATGAATAAACATCGATCTCTAATGTTGAGTAGAAAATCTCTGCTAGAATAAATATGAGCCTATTTTACATGGAGAGTCATGGGGAGATACGGAAAACTTTCTCAAATATTTGGAAAATTGATCAGTGTCAAAAATTAGAGGAGTTCCCGTCGTGGCTCAGTGGTTAACGAATCCGACTAGGAACGATGAGGTTGTGGGTTCCATCCCTGGCCTTGCTCTGTGGGTTAAGGATCCGGCGTTGCAGTGAGCTGTGGTGTAGCTTGCAGACGCGGCTCGGATCCCGCGTTGCTGTGGCTGTGGCGAAGGCCGGTGGCTACAGCTCCTGTTAGACCCCTAGCCTGGGAACCTCCATATGCCGCGGGTGCTCCCTAGATAAGGCAAAAAGACAAAAAAAAAAATTAGAAAATATATTTGTTTTATTTTGAAAATATTACCCATAAAATTAGCACACCAAAAATCTAAAAATGTTTTAGAATATTCTTCAAGAAAAAAGCATATTGGAGTTTCCTTCGTGGCTCAGTGAAAAGGAATCTGACTAGTATCCATGAGGATACAGGTTTGATCCCTAGCTTCGCTCAGTGGGTTACAGATTCAGTGTTGCTGTAAGCTGTGGTCTAGGTTGCAGATGCAGCTTGGATCCCGCATTGCTGTGACTGTGGCATAGGCTGGCGACTATAGCTCCCATTCAACACTTAGCCTGGGAACCTCCATATGCCTCGGGTGCAGCCCTAAAAAGATAAAAGAAGTAGAAGAAGAAGAAGAAGAAGAAGAAGAAGAAGAAGAAGAAGAAGAAGAAGAAGAAGAAGAAGAAGAAGAAGAAGAAAGCATATTATTCAAGAACACACCTAAATAACTTACATAGAAAAATGAAGTCATATACTTAGCCAACTTCTTTTCTTGAAAGATGTGTCAGATGTTAATGTGTTAAAAGGACCAGAATGGAATAAAATTTTATATGGAATACTTGCTGAAGTGTGTGAATGGAAGAAACGGGGGGAAATAAGGCCAATTACATAGTAGGAAAATTGGAAATAGAAAAGTCGGGAATAGCAGGCAATAAAAGCTGGTAGGTGAAGGAGTGAGTTGGAGAATTGTGTAGCTCATGGTTTATACATAATTTGAATTAGATCAACTATGGCTTTTCTAAAGGGAAAGTGATGATATTTGGTCAACGTGTGAACACTGGAGATTTTAAAGTAAGAAAGCAAAGGTTACTGCTTCCGTGATGTGTTAAGATTGTAAACCTAGATTGCAGTTGTTGTAACATTTATCATACCTGATATATCATACAGCTGGAAAAATGGAAGTGAAGAATCACCTCCTTTTTTATTATAAGCTTTGGAAACTGCTAAGTTTATAATTATGCTACTATTTACAGTGTTGGAGGAACTAGTGAGAGATCGTGGTTTAAATAATAATGATATTCTTTATTCACGTAGAGTGGTTTTGTAAAGTGGAAAGCAATAGAAAGCAGAACTTCAAATTAAAACACATGTAAATGAACATAGAGTTAGGCGGAGATGTAAATTTCAGAGTCATTAAGGTAGAAATGCTCAAGGAAAGGAGAGAAGTAAAGGCAAAATATCTAATACTTATCTCGAAGAATGACCACATGCAGAACAAATTATATAATTTTCAAGGGAAAAAAAAAACTGCCACAAAAAAAAAAAGGCAGGATAATTAGAAACGGACTGTGTCTGGGTTTAGGAACTTTATTTTCAATGTGGAACAGGGTCAGTTTTACTAGAGAGAAGTGATTTCATGCTTTTTGACCAACTGTGTTTTGGGGAACGGGTTGGTGGGATGGCAGTTTGCTCTAAGTTCTAGTGGCTATCAACTTAAGAGAAGGCAATCTACATTTTTATTAAATGATAATGCTTTGCGATCATGCTTTTTATTATGTAGTAGACAATTTTGTTCTTTTTCTTAATAGATTTTATTTCAATTATAGGTGTACATAAATCATCCCAAGTCAATTTTATAGATTTTGTATCCCAAACCCACAGTGCATTCCACCCACTCCCCAGATTGTCTTATTTGAAAAACCAAGGTTTACCAAAGTCTGTGAGTCACTGTAGCAGACAATTTTGAATTCTCCTCTCTATCCCTGTCACTGCTACGGCTACCAGCCCTGAAACTCATTCTCATCTGGAGTATTCTGCACTATTAATTGGCATAGGATGTAATTTGAGGAATGCTGAGAGAAACACTGAGCCTTAGATTTCAGGGTGCATCTGGGGGGTTCTCCACTTAGTATTTTTAATACAGACACTTCGGGGACAGTTAAACTGTAAATCAACTTTATCTACACCAGGGACCCTGGCAGACGATGTTCCTAGAGAGCATTCCCTGGAGAAGTATTGTGGGGGAGAGGTAAGCAAAAACCAAACAAAATGAAAATAAAAGCAAAAACAAACCTAAAACATTTCAGCTCCATCTTGATAATTTACTTGATTTTTTTCTCTAGCCTCTCATCATCAAAAATATGATGATGATGATGATAAACAATACTGGTGCATAAAACTTCCTCTAAAACTAAGCCTAGACCTGTCAAACAATTTTATCTTTGAATTTCTGTGCAGAAGCAGCAAAATACTGAACGTTTATTAGTAGCACTTTCACCTTTACAACGGGCTGTGCAAGACAGAGACTCTTTTTCATTAGAAAATTTTCCTCCAGTATCTCACAATTTTGTAGAGTAAAGAGTTTCACACATCAGAACAACCAATTCCACCCTAGTGAACATGAAAAGAAACTTCTGGTACGATTTTGACCTTTCTAACTAACTTACCAATTCCTCCCTCCCTTTTGGATTTTTGAGCCAAACTCTCATATTTTCTCTATTTTCATCTTCTACTGTGAGAACTTAAGGTGGAAAGCAAACCCTGAATCCCCAGACACACTGGAAGCTCATTCTATTCTGTTTCCTTTCAGCCATAAGATTTCCCTGCTCACTTTCAGGAATAAACAGTGTCAGGAAGCAAGCTTTACAATATTAATAGCTTGTGGCATTTGCAGTCTCTGAAGCCCAAGCTTCTCTCTAAAGTTTCCGTTTCACCACTTGGGACTTTGGATATTACCATTTGTGCTCTGAGCAAGGTTTTCCTTTACATTTCTCCTTGATTGTTTTTTTCTAAACCAGATAACTTTATATCTATTCTTTTTTATTACTATTAAAGTATAGTTGATTTACAATGTTGTTCCAGTTTCTGCTGAATAGTACATTCTGTGTCAATCATCAATATAAAATAAAATATCAGAAGTATTTCCAAGCAGTTTCTTAACAAACAAGTGATCTGCATATTTCTGAAAACTATTTCTTTAATTTGCCTATACTTATATTTGATACATGCAGCTAGATGTCACACATGATTTTTCTTTTATGAAAAGCTTAGAAGATGGAACATGGTATTACTTATGTGGAAAATAATGCTGTAAGGCAAACATTTGGAGTGGATACAGTTAATTTTCTTCTCAATTCATTGTATGCATTGTCATCAATAGAAGAAATTTTGGGGAATTAAGTTATTAAAATAATTTGCCTGTGGGTATGAGGACATGGATAGATGTGCAAATGTATTGATATCCTTGGAGAGAACTGTACTGCTTCTAGAACGTATGCTCTGATTGAATCCTTTGTAAAGGAATACTGTTCCTAGCTGTGTTCAGTTGTGGTGTTATAAGACAGTGAAAGCATAACTATTTTTTCTCAGTTAAAGTGATATATAAGGAGGTTAATCTTTAGATAAAAGCTCAATTTTTAATTGTTTTAATTGTTTTTTAATCAGTTACTTTGGGTAAACTTGTCTAAATTCACTTTATGAAAGGTGTTATGTTTACTTATTATACTTTAACATTGTGAATATGGTATTCTAGGAATACACCATTCTTTTAGACCTGGATTATGTATTTGATAGTATAGTTCTCTAAACATAATATTTCTGGTCATGAAGCGATAATGATCAGAAAGTAACTTAAAGTTAGGTAGTTCCTACCTTGAAAAAACATTTCATAGGCCATTATTTTAATCACTCCTGTTGTACATTTCTAACAAAGCAGTCTTTTCAACTTTCATTATTGTGACTTATCACGCATTGATGTCATAAAATTTAAAATGATTTCTACCATTTTTATCATTCCTTCATCATTTTGTATATGAGAAACATATTGACATGAGTCACACCATTTTAGACATTTACCTAAAAAAGAAATTGGATTCCCACCTTACCATGGAAGAGCTCCATTCATCACTTGTATTTTTTTTTCTTAAAGTCCAATAGTTGTAACCTTCCTTTCTTTCTCTCCAAATGTTCATAGTAAGTATATATATATTTGGATTATGGAAAAAATATACGTGCATGTGCATGTATATATATGTGCAAACTTGTATATATATAAAGTATATGTATATAAAACAGTGGGATTTAAACATATATATAATATACACATATATAAATATATATATATATATAATATACTGAGGTTTAACAGATAATGTTTCTATATCTCTGTATACTTTCCTATTTAAATTACACCATTTTATATTTCCTGGGGGAATCCAGTCTTCTGAATTATAAGAGGATGAATTTTATATAAATTTAGATTATCCAAGGCTTAATTTCATAAAAATGTTAACTATTCCTGTTTTTATAGTGAATAGAAGTTCACTGGTGGGCAGCAAGGAATAATTTTTAAAAGACGGTTCAAATGAGCAGGTAAATGATAAAAAGAAATCAGTTTATAATAAGTTTCTTTTAAGTGCAACATCCAGCCAAGAGGAAAGGAAATAAATGTCATCAAATATACAGAGGAAATGAGAAATGTGGAAAACTATAGTTTTCATGATATAGTATAATGATATATGCCAAAATTCTTATAAATTTGAAGAAGAATTTTTTTCCTTGTATTTAAGCCTAAAAATGCAGGCGTTCCCAAGTGGTGCAGCTGATTAAGGATCTGGCATTTTCACAGCTGTAGCCTGAGTCACTGCTGTGGTGCAGCTTCCATCTCTGGCCCAGTACTTCTGCATGCCGCAGGTGCAGCCAAAAATATTTTTAAAAATGCCAACAGTTCGATGTTAGAATTTTGCAAATGATGTGAACATTAGTCAAGGAATTCTAGTTCTGAGCTGTCCAATATGGGAGCCACTGGCTACAGGAGCTATTGAGCACTTAACATGAGGTGGATCTGAGGTGAGAGATACTTTGAGTCGAAAGTAAACAATAGATTTTTTTAAATGTGAAATCTTTCAATAACTTTTTATACTGATCACATAATGGAATGATAATACTTGAAACACATTTAGTTTGATAAAATATAGCACCAAAATAATGTATTACTGTGATTCCTAAAAAGAGAGCAAAGCATCAGTGTGCTAACATTGGCCTTGGGGATGAATGCAGAAGAGTTTTCTTAAAATCTGGAGGCCACTTTTAGTTTTTAGAGGCCCGATTTCTAAGATGAGAAAGGTGTCATGTTTTTCAACTCTATTATAAGCTTCTTGCTGGTAAGTCTAATCTTTTTGTCTTGGTCACAACAAATAACACAATGACTTAATATTTCCTTCTACTCTTCTGCCCTAAGTGTTCATAACTACGTTGCAAAATTATCTTTAAAAATGCAGTTCTTATTACATGATTCTTTTATTTAAAACATTTTCCTTTTTTCTAGGACTGTACCTGAGGCATATGGAGTTCCCAGGCTAGGAGTCGAATGGGAGTCTCAGCTGCCAACCTTCTCCACAGCCACAACAATGCCAGATCCAAGTCGCATCTGTGACTTACACTGCAGCTCACAGCAATGCTGGATCCTTAACCCCCTGAGCAGAGACAGGGATCGAGCCCGGATCCTCATGGACACTAGTTGGGTTCATTACCACTGAGCCACAAAAGGAACTACTATTTAAAACTTTCTAATGGTGTTTTAGTTCACACAGAATAAACCTGAAGTGCCTTAACACTGGCATCTCACTGGTTCCTTGTCAGACTCATCTCATTCCTAACTCTCCAGTGCTTGTTCTGCAATATCTCAACCTGTGTTCCTCTCTTCCTTGATTATTCCACATTTGTTCCTGCCTCAGAACTTGGTCACCAGCTATTTTACCACCTAGAACATTTTCCTGACAAATAGTTTTATAGCTGTCTCCTTCCTTTGATGAAGCTTTGAGATGACATTCAAAGTGTCAAGTGTTCTTGAAAGGACAAGTGTTCTTGAAAGGACACATGTTCTTGAAAGGACACTTGATATGGGGTGTGGTGTAGTTGGGTCAGTTCCTATAGTATTAATATTGATTTTACTCCATGGAACTTTCCAATATCCCAAACTAGATTGCTTATTTCCCTATATTACCGAAACACAACAGACAGACAAAAATCCTCTGAGGGAAGAGATAGCGTTATTTGTTACGAGTAAAGTATTTAATCTTATCTCAGCACCTAGAAAATTTCCTGGCACAAAACATGTTCTGATCCTACATTTTGTGAGAAACAGTTAAGTAAAGCATATACTTAAAAATTGTTTGGTAAAAAGAACTGGGAAATTCCCTGATGGTCTAGCGGGTTCAATATCTAGCATTGCCACTGCTACGGCTCAGGTCACTGCTGTGGAGGGTTCAATACCTGGCCCAGGAACTTCCATATGTAACGGGCATGCCCCCTACACCCCAAAAAAATAAACTAAAATATACCTAGGGTTTTCCAGCTTCCATATTCTGACTAAATGCTTACAAAATCAACTGTCTTGTAACCTGGATCTCTAATTATGTACAATTCTGACAGTCAGTCAGTTAATTACCTGACAGCTAGGGGGTATTTTTAATAGCACTTCAGTGCCAGGCTAGGAATGTAGGGGATGAACAAGCTAAGACTAGGAGCATCCCTGCCTCGGGGAGCTTAGAGTCTAACAGGAGAGCAAACTGGAATATGTGCAAACAAAGAAAATAATGACATCAGAGAAAAGGGGTCATGCAGGGGTGCATTAAGGACTCCGGTTTTTAAGTTTCATATTAGGCCATTTTAGAGTTAAAGATTTTAAAAAAGTGAAAATACTGAGATACACTTTAGAAAGATGACACTAGCACTCATCTAGATAGTTATTATTTGACTTTTCATCAAAAATATAATAATTTGGGGTTTCCTCTTGGCTCAGTGGGTTAAGGACCTGATATTGTCATTGCTCCGGCTTTGGTTACAGCTGTGGTATGGGAATTTCTGCATGTTATGGGCATAGCCAAAATTTTTTTAATAATTAAAAAAATAAAAATTTAAAAATGAATACAACTAGGATCCGTGAAGTTGCGGGTTCGATCCCTGGCCTCGCACAGTGGGTTAAAGATCTGGTGTTGTTGTGAGCTGTGGTGTATGTCACAGATGTGGCTTGGATCCTGGGTTACTGTGACTGTGGTGTAGGCTGGAAGCTATAGCTCTGATTAGACCCCTAGCCTGGGAATCTCCATATACCGCCAGCGTGGCCCTAAAAATGTCAAAAGACAAAAAAAGAAATAAAAAACAAAAAAATAAAATAAAAATTTAAATGTGATAATTCAATGACTTGAGGATAATATTTGATTAGCTTTGATTTTAAAAAGTACTGTTATATGTGTTTTATAAAAATGTCCCATGCAGTGTAATCTGGCGTCTCATCTTCACAGTTTGCCCATTTCCATTTTTGTCTGTGTTTCCCTAGTTATAACAAAGCTAAAATATATTTTATGTCTAGAATATTTTCAATATAGATTCTGAGACAATTTTTAAATAAAAGTCCAGTTGGAAAGTAATGACTAAAGCAGTTGTGAAAACACAAAATATAGTATATTTTAATTTGTTTTTTTGGCCACACCCATGGCATGTGGGAGTTCCTGGGCCTGGGATAAAACCCAAACCATAGCAGTGACAATGCTGAATAACTGCTAGGCCACCAGGGAACTCCAAAAATATCTATATTTTTAAATTTCAACCTTAACTAGTTAAATTCTGTATCTGTATATGTTACATTTTCACTTAGAAAATGAAGCAGAGGATTATGACAATTCAAACAAGAGAAGCTGGACAAATTTAATCAAGTGAAGAACTGTGTTACTTCCTAAAATTTCATTCTCCAATGACAAATTGTTGATATATTTATAACCATTCTATGGCTAATATTTTAAATGTTTAATATTAAGATTTAAATCAGGTTGATCCTTTTCCTTATTTATTTATTTAACCAATGAATTACTTTCTTCAATAAAACTTCATCTCTGTCAGAGAATGAAACAGGTCGTGCTACATTGTGTTGTGTTCTCTTGTTTATTTGTTTATCTATTTATTCTTTTTTATTTTTGAGTTTTGTTTTTTTAGGGCCACACCGTGGCACATGGATGTTCCCAGGGTAGGGGTCAAATCAGAGCTGTAGCTGCCGGCCTGCACCACAGCCACAGCAACAATGGGTCTGAAATGAGTCTGTGACCTACACCACAGCCCACAGCAATGCCAGATCCTTAGTCTACTGAGCAAGGCCAGGGATCAAACCTGAATCCTCATGGCGACTAGTCAGGTTCATTAACTGCTGAACCACAATGGGAAACCCTAAAATTATTTTTAAATTGGCAATATGTAGTATTTAATGGTATTAAACCTCTAACCTCAGTTGTACATTTCGATCCATATTATATGTGAAATAAACAGCATTGTAGAGAATGGAATTTTTGTTTTATTTTATTAACGTTAGCTTCTATTTTCAAAAATTGGGGCAATAGCACGATATGAAATAAAATATGAGAGCATAATTATACTTTAATAATAATCAAATATCCTATTCTCAAAAGTAAAATATGCATTACATAAAAATATTCAGCATACAGATAGTTCTGTTTTCAAAATACATACTAGCAAGATTATATAAAGTCTATCTCAGTATTCATACATGTTTGGTAAATTATCTAATAAGGGAAGAAACATGTTGGTTTTTTCTCTTATGTATTTCTTTCTTTTCATTTATCTTATCATTTAAGATTGTCACATTCTTTTTTTTTTTTTTTTGTATTTTTGCCTTTTGTAGGGCCACACTCGGGGCATATGGAGGTTCCCAGGCTAAGGGTCGAATTGGAGCTGTAGCCACCAGCCTACACCACAGTCACAGCAACGCGGGATCCGAGCTGCATCTGCACCTACACCACAACTAACGGCAACGCTGGATCCTTAACCCACTGAGCGAGGCCAGGGATCGAACCCGCAACCTCATGATTCCTAGTCGGGTTCGTTAACCACTGAGCCACAACAGGAATTCCCAAATTGTCACATTCTTGATTAAGAAATATCTATGTATTTATTTGGGATTCAGTGAGTTTTAAAAATCCAAACTGGCTTATTCTTCCTAACTTTCTTTGAAGACTTTGTTAGTTTTGCTTTTGTTTTTAGTTGTTTTAACTGGACCCTGTCTACAAGAGGAAAGAATAGATTCATTGATTTTTCAAATAGGAGTACTTTTGAATGACTTTCCCTTGCCAGTAAACATGACTTGGTGGTTCTTAAATTTAATTCAAAGTTTCTGATACAGTATTGATGAGAGTTTCCTCAATAGCGGAAAGGCCAACACAAGTGATTTTATATTAAGACTCAGTGACCTCTAATAACTGCTTGGCCTCAGATTTTTTTTTGTAACCATAAATGGCACTCAGAGGGGCATAAAACATGGAGGTGACTGGAAAGCTCAGCTTAGGATAGAGTTCAAGATGAGGCTCAGGATTTTTATTGCAAAATAAACTCCAAGTGGCTCTTGAAACCTGACCTTTGCCTGTGTCCTAGTCTTGGTTGAGTTCACTTTGTCTAATCTTCACAAATGCAACTTTTTTTTCACGCTGCTCTGCAATAACGTTGTTTGTATTTGTCACTGTCATTCGGGCTTCCTGGCCTGTTTTTCTTAGTAGTATTCTGTTGGGTGAAAATGTACTGAGATGAGTAAGGAATGAGGGAATGAACTAGGGTTATGAAGCTTTGGGTTTGATTTTGACCCTACCAGAGGGCATTTATTTAAGAAAAAAAAAAAAAATGGATGAACGTATCTCCCCAATCTACCATGTAGTTTTGGACAGTCATATGAGAAAATTAATATGAATGGGCAATGCAACTTGAAAAGCTGTAGTCAAAACTAGTCTTAGTATTTGTACTGTGATCATTATTTTCTGCAGTCTTGTGATGGGCATTCAAAAAGCATTCTCAGAGCAGCTTTGTTTTTGCTCTCCAGAGACAGCTACCTCCTTTTCTCTTCATTTATGCATAATGACAATTTTGTTCTGGGAGGTCATTTTGTTACTGTATCATTTGGCAATAGCCGTGCAACTAACAATAGCTGTGCATTTCGCAACTCCAAAATGCAGTGCTTAAAACAGCAATCATTTATTATAATAGCTTTTAAGTTCTGACTTTGGGGTTTGGCTGATATTTGAGGTCCTCACTCATACCCAGGGTTGAATGATATAGGCTAGCCTTATCTGGGATATGCTCTGTGTTCTTTATCCTCTTTCTGGGACCAACAAGCAAAGCTAGTATGCCTACCTCTTGGCAACAGCAGAAGGGTAAGGCTGAGCAAGCCTGATGTTGCACACCTCTTTCATACTTCTACTTAACGTCACATCTGCTAACATTCCATTGGCCAGAGCAAGCCACCTTGGCTAAGCCGAGGGTCAGGAAATTATGCCTTTCAGCATTCTATGTAGGATGCTTCAGAGTACGTGGCAAAGACAGGAATAGGAAGGAGAGACAAATTGGAGCCACCTTGCAATTCACTCCAGTTGCCTCCCTAGAGCGTGTTTTCCAAACTGAGACAATTGGATGTATGAACATGATCATGTAGATTCATAATATATTCATATACACTAAGACACAAAAGTAATCTTGTGATGAACACACTTTTCCTTTTTTCTTATTTTTATATTTTAAATAAATTTATTCACTTATTAATTCCAAGTATTATTTATTAATACATGAAGCATATTGCTTTTCAAGACCAAATAATATAAACATTAAAATCCTAGGTGGTAAAATGCACACACACACACACACACACACACTTCTCTTTCCAATTTGAACCATATTTTGAAATTTGTAACATCAGATTAACATCCTAGGTGAAATATCAATATACAAAATGTAATTTAATAACTTTAAATTTAATAATTAATAATTAATCGAATAATTAATATTTAATATTTAATAACATTAATAATTTAATGATTGTAGTTTCATGTTCTTTATATCTTTATAGTTCTTATACTTAGTAATTTGAAAAAACTTCTTAGTAGTTCATTTAGTTCCTTATTTCCAGCAGACATTTTAACAGAATAAATTCCCTTTATAGCACTCCTTATAAAATTTGATTTGATTTAAGTTGTATTTATCTTTACCAAATCAGACATGTATGATTTTTATTAGAGATCCTGGGCTTTTTCACAGTATTATATTGCTATTATAAAGTTATTAATATATAATTTGATAGTCTCTTTTAGTAACTGTTATTGCTTTTCTCTAAATGTGCTCTTATCAACATATTTTGAATTTATATTCCAATTGACTTTGCAGAACCTGATATTGTTAGAAAGGGAAAGCTGATAATTATTCTCCAGTGCACACTCTGTCATATTTATGCTTCATTCAGCTCATTAGGATAAAAATTATACTTGGTTTTAGCACGCTCCTCATTTTCTTTGGTGTATGTTTAGGCATGTGATATAATAATTCTAGTAGCTTAAATCTGAATTCATACATTGTCATAGAAATCATTTAAAACCAATCTAATTTGGGCCTATTTAGAATACAGCAAAAATGCTGGCTTAACCTTCTAAAGGAAGCTAAAAACGTGTAGGTACAATAAACATAGACCGGGCTTGTTTCTTTAGGAAGCACCAGAAGTCTGAATTGTTTAAGAAAAAAAGTGTGAATCAGAGTTGACGAGATCTAGTTTTAATACTTATCTGCCCTATGATCTTGAGGAAGACACAAACTCTAGATTTTCTGTTTCCTGATTAAAAAATAAATGAAGACAATAATTATCAACTTACCAAACTTATACCTTTTTGGCATGATTCAATCAAATGGCAGGGAAATGCTAAGCAAAGATTAATGTAATATATTTATAACCCGCTACAGTAGAGATGGGGTAGGAGCTGGCAGTTATTATAAGGCATAATAGAGACTAGGGAATAAGCTAGTAATTTAAACAGTTCTGATAAAATGGAAGCCTCCTCTAAGGTTCAGATGCCTGGCTGGTCAGTGACACCATGGAAACCTTTACAACAGAAAAAGAGCTACATCTCTTGACTTTATGAGGAAAAAAAAAAAAGAAAAGGAGAGACACAGCTATCATGGAAGTGCACTGGAAATATTGTCTCTGTGACTTTATGTGTTGGTTATAGATTCATATGTGTTATGTGTATAAAGACACATACAAACAGAGGCATGTCTAGTGATTTTAGAGGATGAAGGCACTGTGGTTCTGAAAAGGTACAAATATTGGCATGAAGATGATTTTGCACCAGGAATATTTTTTTTTTCTGAAGCAGTGATTAAGATTCATAAATAAAACACCTTTTTAGTGCAAGAGGAAACAGGAAATGTTTATAAGTTTCTGAGCTAGTAATTTCAATGACAAAAGAGTGTTTTAGTCAAATTTATCTGGCAGTAGCCTTAAGAATAGATTGGATGGGACAGAGAATGAAGGATGTGCAGCACTGAGTTTTAGGATGAGAAGAATCTGCAGGAGTGAATGGGGGGAAGATATATCTGAGGGTCATTTCAAAGAGATGATTAGAGGACTGACTGGACATGGAGGGGAACATGGAGGGGAAATAAGGATTAAAATATTTAGCTTTTAGGTTAAATATATGAAATATACATATAATACACTTGTTGAAATTATTATTATTATTATTATTATTATTATTTAGGACTGCACTCACAGCATATGGAGGTTCCCAGGCTAGGAGCTGAATGGGAGCTATAGCTGCCAGCCTACACCACCGCCACACCAATGCAGGATCTGAGCAGTATCCACATCCTACACCACAGCTCACAGCAACGCTTAATACTTAACCCACTGAACGAGGCCAGGAATTGAACCTGCAACCTCATGGTTACCTGTCAGATTCATTTCCACTGCGCCATGATGGAACTCCCATTAAGAAAAATTTTTGACAGCAAGTACTTCCAATCTATCTTAAGGTTAAAACTAATATTTTACCATGTTGAATTTAATTGTCATCCATTTTATTTTGGCTATAACAAAAGTCTATTTATAACCTGACTAAAACACCTATTGGCTCTCATTTGTTCTATTTTTCAAAAAAATCTATTTAATTGAAGACATCGATAAATGTCTAGTCACCAACCAGTGAAATCATAGATCTAATATTCTCCAATATTAAGCATTCAGCTTTGCATTTCTTTCTGATTAAATCTGGGAAAACAGAACTTTCCAGCAAGTAGTGGAATTACCAAATGGAATATTAGTTTTCCTTTGTCTGTCTTATTCTAGTAGCTAGAGTAGGACATCCGGGCATCCTTATTCCGAGGGCCACATCAAGGGCATTCCAAACACTATATGACCAGCTCACGTACTTATTAAGCAGTGTGTTGAAAATTAAAATTAGAACTACAAATTTTTTTCATACCAACGATGTTTAAATTACTGTAGAGGTATAATTTGCATGCATAAAAGTGAAAAAATACTTTTATGAAAAGAGCCAGTAGGCTAAAAATGAGCAACCTTGTAAAATGCTTTCCAGTGACTAAGAAAGATGAAAACTGAAAATAGACATGAGTATTGAAATAATTTTATTTAATAACTATCTTAATAATATCGTGAGAAGGCATTTTTGTAATGTTTTACCGGGTAATATATGACTATGAAATAAATTTCCAATGAGAAAACTTTTATTCATTTTTTTTTTCAAGAGTATATTCTGTTCTGCTGAGAAAGAATAAACAGAAACTTCAGTTACATAGAATGAGGAGGGAGTTCCCTTGTGGTGCAGCAGAAACAAATCTGACTAGTATCCATGAGGATGTGGGTTTGATCCCTGGCCTTGCTCAGTAGGTTGGGGATCTCAAGTTGCTCTGACTGTGGCATAAGCTGGCAGCTGCAGCTCTGATTTGACCGCTAGCTTGGGAATTTCCATACGTCCTGGGTGTGGCCCTAAAAAGCAGGGGGTGTGGGGTGGGGTGGAGTGGAGAGAACAGAAGGAAGAGCTCTCGTGCCCTGTGACAATGACAGCGCCCGAGAGAAATAAGGAAATACATTTTTTTTGGCAAGGACTCAGCCAATGAACATCATGGACTCTGTTCACTGCAGCCCTCCCCACCCAACTTCTTTTCCCATCTGTATCTGAGTTCTCCTTCCCTTGACAGCGACTTGCACATGGCTTACCATGTTTCAGACCCCTGGTTGCAATTCTCTGTTGATCTCTAATATACCCATCTTTGATAGAGAAATGACTGGAAGTCTACTTGTTTCTGGTCAATATTTTGGCAGCCTCTACAAGGACCAGAAAAGACTCTCACTAGCTCTAGGGCTAGTGGTAAACAGGTGCTGTACCAAAACTGAGCACATTGTCCTTCCTGCTTTTCTCACTGACCCTGGAATTTGAAGATACTTCTTTCTCTTGGTTCTGAATTCATGCCCCCTTTGCATTTGAAGCTCTCCAGGCTTTATTCAGGATCAACTTAATAGTTCCTCTTTCTCATTAAGGTCTTGATCTGTGTACCAGAAGTCACTTGGCACTTAGCTCTGATCTTGAGATCAGACTGTTTCAACTGAAGCTGGCTGAAAGTGTGGACCCGTTCCCTTGGGAAGATGCTTCTTCAAATGCAATGGAGCCATTTTAGCCTTTGGCTTATTCCTTTGAAGGGCTATTCTTTGGAAACTGGCTGAAAAAGCTTTTAGCTTGACTACTCTGGGACCAAGCTGTTTCTTTCTTTTCTTTTCTTTTTTTTTTTTTTCAAGCTGTTTCTTTTGAATTGGCTGTGGCTGGCTTGTAAGTTGTTGAATTGAGTCATTTTTGATGTGCACTCTTTGAGCTATCTGGAAATTATTCTTTACTCTAGAGAGAAAACCTCCAGAAAACGGGATCTCAGTTATCTGAGTCTTTTGAGAGCAACCCTCTTAAAGGATTCCAGGTGATTTTCCTTAAAAAAAATAAACAACAAAAGAAAACTATGTAGTCCTTTCTCATGCTTATTTCTAATAATTGGACCTACTTCACCAAAGGAAACTTAGATTATTGGTGGCCATTACAGGGAAATTTTGAAATTCCAGGACTTATTTTACTTAAAAATGAATTGGGCGGTGAGTTCCCACCATGGCTCAGTGGAGATGAATCTGACTAGCATCTATGAGGATGCAGGTTTGACCCTGGCCTTGCTCATTGGGTTAAGGATCTGACATTGCCATGAGCTATGGTGTAGGTTGAAGACATGGCTCAGATTCTGTGTTACTGTGGCTTAGGCCAGCACCTATAGCTCTGATTCATCCCCTAGCCTGGGAACCTCCATATGCCACATACGTGACCCTAAAAAAATAAAAAAGACAAGGAAGAAATAATGAGTTGGATTACGATTGCTCAGAATTTTCCAGAACTGAATAGAGTGCCTCTTTTAATTGATATTTTGAGGCTTCTTGATGTTATCAGGAATCTAAAATTACCACTCTGCAAAATGAGATTTAAGGTTAACTGAGATGTGAAATTCCCACTGTGGCTCAATGGGTTACAAAACCTGAATAGTATCCATGAGGATACAGGTTTGATCCCTGGCCTCACTCAGTGGGTTAAGGATCCATCGTTTCTGTGAATTGCAGTGTAGGTTGCAGTCTTGGCTTAGATCCTGCATTGTTGTTGGTGTGGCATAGGCCACAGCTGCAGCACTGACTGGACCCCTAACCTGGGAACTTCCATATGCCAACAGATGCAGCCCTAAAAAGCAAACAAAACAAAACCAAACAAAAACCAAGATCAACTGAGGCAAGAAAAAAAAATTAAAGGAAGAAAAAAATGTCCTCTGAAGCCCCAGACACCTCTTTCTTGGCTTCTTTGTCTCAGTCTCCCCTTCCTTAGAGTGATCATCTCTAGGTTTTTCCATGTTGCTGCAAATGGCATTATTTCATTATTTTTTTATGACTAGGTAATATTCCTTTGTAGGTGTGTATTTTTTCTAAGTTTTTCTCAAGATTGTGATGCACATAAATGCACAGTCTTGGAATATCAACTCCAGACTTATGCTGAGGCAATGACTGTCCTCCATGTATTCTGCAATTGGCTTTCCTCTCTTCTCATAGGTCATGTCCCCATGATTTTAATTTTTTAATTTATTAAACTACTTTTTAGATCACTTTTAGATATACAGAAAAATTGATTGAAGAGAATAAAGAGTTCTCTTAAATTCCCTGTTATTTCCGACTCAAATTTTCCCAAGCCACAGACCCCACCAGAGTAGACATTTGTTATCTATGTTGACACATTAGCATGACCCATGACTTGTAGTTTATATAAGGGTTCAACCTTAATGTTGTACATTCTGAAGGTTTTGAGAAATTTACAATGACAGGTCTACATTTTAGTGGCCCGTGCTGGGATCAGAGAAGACTCTTAGATGAGTTGAGCCCTTTGAGCTCAGTGCTTTGTTCACTGACACTGAGTTTAAAGGTACATCTTTCTTCTGGTTCTGAGCTCATGCCTTCTTTGCATTTAAAGATCTCCAGGCTTTATTTGGGTTCTATATAAAGATTTTGTCTTTCTGGCTAAGGTTTGTTTTGTTGGTACCTCAATCTGATCTTCAGATCAGAATGTTTCAACCAAAGCTGGTTGAAAATGCCATTGGCTTGTTCCTTCAAGAAAGGGCTGCTTCGAATGAAACTGTGCCAGTGCAGCCTTTAGCCTATTCCTTTGAAGGGATGTTCTCTAGAAACTGACTGACAAACCCTTTGATTTGGCTTCTCCGAGACCAAGTTTGTTTTTGTTTTTGTTTTTTCAATTGGCTGAGATTGGCCCTCAAGCTGCTTGAACTGAGTGGGTCTGATCCCTGGCCTTGCTCAGGGGGTTAAGGATACAGCATTGCAGGCACAGCTTGGATCTGGAGTTGCTGTTGCTGTGCTGTAGGCTAGCTGCTGCAGCTCTGATTCCACCCCTAGCCTGAGATTTTCCATATGCCATGGGTGCGGCTATAAAAGCCAAAAAGAAAAGAAAAATTGTTCTTTACACCAGAGAAAAAACTTTAGGAAATGGGATCCCAGTTATCTAAGTACTTTGAGGGCACTCCTCCTAATAGGAACTTAAGACAATTTTATGTTTAAAATGTGTATTTCTAACTAAATGGACAGATCTGACCAGAAGTTATTTAGAATATCAATGGCCACTATGGGGAATATTTGAAATTTCCAAACATAATTCCTTTAAATCTAAATTGGATTAAAATAGCTCAAAATTTTTCAGAATTGAGTGCAGTGATTATTTTGAGTCTTCCTAATGTTATTAAGGGTCTAAAGTCACCACTCTGCAAAACAATGTGTTTAGGTTAACCGAGAAAGAAAGAAAGAAAGATAAAATAGCTCCATCAGCTTCAGGAGTCTTGGCTTCTTTGTCTCAAGCTCTCCTTCACTGCCATTTTCTTTTCCCTCCCTTTTACACAGTCACCTAGGACTCCACTACACCCTCAAACCCCCCATACTACTTCATTTGCCATACTTCCCCTTTTCTCTGATACTCTCATTACTTGCCTTTCTTCACACTGTTTTACATGGTGGCTGAACAATTTTTTTATATTCCTATCGACAGAGCTTGAGGGTTCCCTTTTCTTCAAATCCTCCACTAACACTTTTTATTAGTTGTCCTTTTGCCAGTAGCCACTCTGACAAGTGTGAGGTGATATCTCATTGCTATTTTGGTTTACATTTCTCAGATGATTAGTGATGTTGAGCATCTTTTCCTGTGTCTGTTAGCCATCTGTGTATCTTCTTTGGGAAAATGTCTATTCAGGTCCTCTGTTTATTTTTAAATTAGATTTTTTTTTTTTTTTTTGGTCATGAGTTGTATGAATTCTTGGTATATTTTTATATTAATCCCTTATTACATATATCATTTTCAAATATGTTCTCTCATTCACTAACTAGTCTTTGTTTTCCTTTTCTTTTCTTTTTGATGTTTTTCATTACTGTTCAAAATCTTTTTAGTTTGATGTAGTCTTATTTATTTATTTTTGCTTTTTTTTTTTTTTTTTTGGCCCTTGCCTGAGGATACAGAAC
Source organism: Catagonus wagneri (assembly GCA_004024745.2). NCBI lineage: Eukaryota > Metazoa > Chordata > Mammalia > Artiodactyla > Tayassuidae > Catagonus > Catagonus wagneri. Next base: position 34,861,228 of record PVHT021183696.1, on the reverse strand, counting down.
CAAAACTATTGCTGACACTAATGTTAAAGAGTTTTTTTGCCTATATTTCTTTCTAGGAGTTTTATAATGTTGTGACTTAAATTTAATCTATTTTGAGTTTTTAATCTATTTTGAGTTTATTTTTGTAATGGTTTAAGGAAGTGATCCAGTTTCATTCTTTTAAAGTCTCCTCAACACAGTTTGTTGAAGAGAATGTCTTTCCCCATTACATATTCTTGAATCCACTGTAACTGATTAATTGACCATATAAGTATGAGTGTATCTCCAGGGTCTCTAGTCTGTTCCATTAATATATGTGTCTGTGTTTGTGACAGTACCATATTGTTCAATTATTAAAGTTTTGTGATATAGCTTGAAATGAGGAATGTGATGCCTCCAGAATTTTTTCTTCTTAAGATTGGTATATTTGGGGTCTTTTGTGGTTCCTTACAAATTTTAGGATGCTTTATTCCAATTCTGTGAAAAATGTCATTGTTATTTTGACTTTTGCCCATTTTCAAAATCAGTTGTTTATATTTTTATTTTCGAATTATAGCAATATTTGAAACGTGCGGAGATTCCTTGTAAGATAGATGAATATTTTCCCCCAATCTCTGGCTAGCCAGTTTAGTTTATTAACCATATCTGTTGGATGATCAGAAGTTTTCATTTGATGGACTTCAGTTTCTCAAAATAATGTATTTATATCTGAGCTTACTCTAGATTCTCTAATAAATTTATGTAGACCCCAAAATGTCATGAAAAAATTTCCTAGGTTTTCTTCTAAAATTCGTAACTTTAGGTTTTATAATTATGAGTAGACTTATCTCAGAGTAGTTTTTTGTGCATTATATGAGGTGAGTGTTGAAGTTTCTTTTTCTCCATATTCACTTGCTTCCATATCTTTTTTTAGAAATTCGCTTGCATTTGCTTTTGGCATCTTTGTGAAAAAGCTATAAAATCACCTAAGTTTGGCTTATTTCTCTGACCTCTCTTTGGTACCATTGATCTATTTTTGTCTTGTCTTTAACCAGTACAGTGCTGATTTGACTACCCTTGCTTTATTTTAAAACTTGAAGTCAGTGTAATTTCTCTAAAAGTAGTCTTTTCAAAACTGTGTTGGCTATTCTAAGAGCTTTGAATTTCCATAAACATTTTAGAACCAGCTTGTCAATTTTTATTTTTAAAAATCTGCTGGTGTTTGAATTGGGATTGCATTGCATCTATAGATAAATTTGAAAAGAAGTGACATCATAGACACTGTCAAAATTTCCATTTATTAAAGTTGCATATCTCTCAGTTTTGTTCTGTAGTTTTCACCATAAAGGTCCCATATGCCTTTTGTTAAACATATCTCTAAGTATTTCATGATTCTGGATGCTATTATAAATGTATTTAATTTTTTTAATTTTCCATTGCTATGCAATAAAGTATATGTACATAAATATATACACACACACACACACACATATATGTGTGTCTGTGACTCTATCTCTATCCATATTTATCTCTATCTATATAACCATCTATTTCTCTATCATCTATCTAATTTGTTTAAAGCCCATTGCTCTGAGTTGGATAAATTACATTTCTAGTCCATGTCAGGAGTTCACAATTGACTTATGTATAAAGTGTATATTTCATGTATATATGAGTGTATATATATGTGTTATTAGTAATGTAATAGACACCCATTAATCTGCTTCCAAAAATAATATCTTGGTTGACAATAAGCTATATCTAACCATGCTCCCTCTCAAATTTTCTCCCTTGCTCCCTATATTTGTGTCATTGGCCTGAATTTACCTGAGTTTACTGGATCTTTCCTTTGCATTTAGACTTTAAGTGATGTTTCCTTAATTCTATAATAAGTATAGTCCAAATATTGATTTGTTCCTGGGATATACTTTTATAACTGGAAATCTTATGTTCAAGTATGTCGAAAGGCAATACTTTTAAAAAAGATTTTTTCAGTATATTTTAGCAGAAAACTTCCAGAGTGTTTGTAGCAATTAACTCTTCCACAAACAAGACTCATTTTGCTTGTTTTAGAGTACCATGGTCTAGGCTTATAAATGTATTTTTTAAAAACTTTGTAAACTTGATGAGTAAAATTTCATTTACCCTTAATTTCGTTTTTAGAAGTATATCCAATTCCTTGCACATTTTCTATTTTAATACTAAATAAAATTTTCAGATGATACTATACATGTGTTTCTTTTTTTCTTAATGAATTTTATTTCAATTGTAGGTGTACAAAAATCATCACAAGTCAATTTGATAGCATTGCCTAATATGTTTCTTTTTAATTTTGGTATACAGCTTTTCTGATACACCCTACACATTTTAAATTTTTATGGTCAAATCTGATCCTTTTGTCTCTATTTTTGTTGATTTTATACCTTCCAATGCCATGTTCAAGTAGATGCTAACTTATAATTTCTTGTAGAAATTCTTGTACTTCTGTTTAATTACATTAAATCCGCTGTCATATAAAAAAGTACTTTCTATTGCCAGGCACTGTGTTGTTCTTTTTTATGCATTGCAAATCTGAAACTTCAGAATTATACTAGGAATTTATAACTCCTGATTGAGGCTTGAAGGGGTAAAAAGTTGCAAAACAAGTCCATCATGGGTTGGGATCTTAACCCAGAGCTCATTTCTTATTTGTTATAGTACCATATGGCTATAGGAGAAGCTCTCACCTCTTTTATCTTTTGTTTTTTTATTTTCCCCAGTTACCCCAAGTCATCTACTTGGTAATTCCTTTTTAACATTATTAACTGTAATGTTTCTTTCACTATATTCAAGGTTTCTTATGTACTATGGTCTGGTTTTAAGGTGTGTCTTCTCTTTGGTTAGTTTTTCATTCAAATGTTCTTCCAAAATAATATGCCATACTATTTTAATTATAGATTTATGGCATGTTTAACATTTGGTAGTATATGTTCTATACATTCTGCATACATGTCTCATCTTTTTACATCTTTTTATTTTACTATATGAACTTTTTGGTAGTCACTTTTTCAAGATATGAGAAGAATTACAATATATTCAATCATTGCAGAAAAACTTAACTTACCAAACTGACTGTTTTTTGACTTAGAAGAATTAAGTAACTCCCTCCAGGTCTTCTTTTTATATAAATCTCTAAATGAAGTTCCGTAATTTTCTTCTAAAGGTGTTGCATATAAGTAGTACATAGAAGAGTTATTGCTTTTTGCATTTTCATCTTTAGAACCATGTTGAATTCTTACTATCAGTTCCAGATTCCTGCTCTCATGTGTGTTCAGCATTGTCAGGGCGACTCAGAGAATTTATCACATGGCACACTGAGACGGCTGGTCTGAAGGAAAAGTCTGTATTCTTAAGGGAACAGAGGACACAACAAAGTGACCTTTATGTGGGATCAGGGAAAGATGTGAAGGACATGAGACTCCAGGAAAGATGTGAAGACTCAATGGACATGAACAAGGCAGAAGGCATAGTTGGTATAAAGCCTGAGAGACAAGAGAGGACTTGGCAACTTGTGCAGCACCTGACTGGGTGGAGGGGGTACAAGAAGGGATAGAGAGCATAATGTAAGAAGGAGCAGCAGACGGGCGGATTTGTGCTGAATGGATGTTAAGCCGAGTTGGGACAGTGAGAGCACATTGTTTTCACTTCAGGAAGATCACTCATATTTCACTAGATAGACTGGATTTTAAGAGGCCAACGGATTTGTGAGGATACAAGCTATTCTAGAAGAACATATAACCCATGGCAAGGTACAGATTCAGTGCAATTCCTATCAAAACAATGGCTTATTCCTAGGTATTTTATTCTCTTTGATGCAGTGGTAAATGGTATTGTTTCCTTGATTTCTCTTTCTGAGAGTTCATTCTTAGCATATAGAAATGCACTGAATAAGGCATGAAGGAAACTAATTTGACATGCATGAGATGAAGCTGTAGCCAAACTTTACTCTTGGCATTCTGTCTCCTGGGTCCTGGTCACAAATAGCAATGCCGAGCATCATGACATTGGGCCCTGGACGATTCTGGGTGTACTTGGTTTGTGTCTGTGTATTATTGGTGGCTTGCTTTTCATTTGCAAAATCGCTCTAGTTATGACAATAAAATATATGGTCACAAAATTAACAAGTCACTTGAATTCAAACTTTTCCAGAGAAAAAAACAACATATATGTATATACATACATACAGCTCAATATAAAAAAAATAAACAAAAAATGGGCAGGGAGTTCCTACTGCGGCATAACAGAAATGAATCTGACTAGTAACCATGAGGGTGCAGGTTTGATCCCTGGCCTTGCTCGTGGGTTAAGGATCCATTGTTGCCATGGCTGTGGTGTGGGCTGGCAGCTGTTGCTCCAATTCAATGTCTAGTCTTAGAACTTCCACATGCCACAGAGCTGCCTTAAAAAAAAAAAAGCAAAAAATGGGCAAAAGACTTAAATAGACATTTGTCCAAAGACAGATAACCAAAAAGCACATGAAAAAATTCTCCACACTGCTAGTATTTAGAGAAATGCAAATCAAAACCACAATGAGATATCATCTCACACCAGTCAGAAATGGCCATCATCAAAAAGTCTGAAAATAGCGAATGCTGGAGAGGGTGTAGAGAAAAGGCAACCCTTCTACACTGCTGGTGGGAATGTAAATTGGTACAATCACTGTCAAGAACACTATGGAGGGCCCTTAAAAACTAAAAATAGAGTTACCATATGACCCTGCATCCCACTCCTGCTCATATATCTGGGAATGATGAAAACTCGAATTTGAAAAAATACATGCACCCCAATATTCATAGCAGCATGGTTTACAATAGTCAAAACATGGAAATAAACTTAATGTCCATTGACAGAGGAATGGATATAGAAGATGTGGTACATATATATGTATAATGGAATATTACTCAGACATAAAAAGGAGCAAAATGATTTATGCATAGCAATATGGGTGGACCTCGAGATTATCATACTAAGTGAAGTAAGTCAGAGAAAGAAAAATATCATGCAATATTGTTCATATGTGGAATCTACAAAACTGGTCTAAATGGAGTTGCTTACAAAAAGGAAATAAACTCACAGACATAGAAAACAAACTTATGTTTACCAAAGGGGAAAGGGAAGAAGGGAGAAATTAGGAGTTTGAGATTAACTGACATACTCTGTGATATATAAAACAGGTAAGTTACAAGGATTTATTGCATAGCTCCTGGAGCTATTTTCAATATCTTACAATAATCTATAATGGAAAAGAATCTGAAAAAATGTATAAATAAGTGAATTACTGTGTTCTACATCTGAAAGTAGCGCATTGTGAATCAACTATACTTCAATAAAAAATTTTAAAAATCAAGGGACAAAGTGCTGAATGTAAAAGAAAAAATGGCAACAAAGGGTCTTATATATAGGAAAGCTTTCTTTAAAAAAATAAGAAATAGGGAATTCCCGTCATGTCTTAGTGTTTAACGAATCCAACTAGGAACGATGAGGTTGCAGTTTCGATCCCTGGCTTCGCTCAGTGGATTAAGGATTCGACGTTGCTGTGAGGTGTGGTGTAGGTTACAGATGCAGCTCAGATTCCACGTTGCTGTGGTGTAGACCAGCGGCTACAGCTCCGATTAAACCCTTAGCCTGGGAACCTCCATATGCCGCGGGTGTGGCCCAAAAGAACAAAAGGCAAAATAAATAAATACGTAAATAAATAAATAAATATTTTCTAGATAAACAAGAATATATTATGATTCGACATTCCCTCTCCTTTCACTTCCAAGACATTTAAAAAGCAACTGTATAAAACAAATATACATAATTTTATTATTGGACTTACAACATAGATACGGAATACATTGGACAATAACAACTCTAGAGAGGTGGGTGGAAACAAATTAAGGAGATGACACTAAATGGTAGAGTAAAGTCTCAGGAAGAAAAACAAAAAAGGTTAAATAACAAGTTTAATACAACAAACTATAGACAAACATCAAGAAAAAAATTTTGATCTGATTGGATTTGAACAACACAAATTAATGAAATTGATTTAAGAAAAAATTGACAATCCAAGTAGAAATAAAAGAGGTAAAGAGAATAATTAATACTGAAAAAAAATACACTGCACACAAAAAAAGCCCAGGACTAGATATTTTCACTAGTGAGTTTTACCAAACATCTAATACCAAGTCTTCACAAACACTTGAAAAATACAGAAGAGGAAGTTACATTTTCCAGCTCATTCTATGAGGCAAGTACTGCTATGAAACCCAAACCAGACAAAAACATTACCAAAAAGAAAACTACAAACCAATATCTCTTATGAATATAGATGTAGGAATCCTCAACAAAATATCAGTAAACCAAATCCAGCAACATAAAAAAAAAAATATACACCATTATCAAGTGTGATTTAGTCCAGAATGCAAGATTAGTTAATATTCAAAAATCTAATTGCATAATAGGCCATATTAACAGAATTAAAAACAAAAACCACATGATCGTCTCAATGGTTTCAGAAAAGGCATCTGATAAAATCTAACAATATTTATTATAAAAAATTTCTCCAGAGCTCCTGTTGTGGCTCAGCTGTAATAAACCCGACTAGTATCCATAAGGATGTGGGTTTGATCCCTGGCCTTGCTCAGTGGGTTAAGGATCCTGCATTGCCATGAGCTGTGGTGTAGGTCACAGACACAGCTCTGATCCTGCATTGCTGTGGTTGTGGTACAGGTTGGCAGATGCAGCTCTGATCGACCCCTAGCCTGGGAACTTCCATATGCCACAGATGTGACCCTAAAAGCCAAAAAATAAATAAATAAATAAATAAATAAATAAATAAATTAAATAAATTAAAAAAAAAGGAGAGAGAGAGAAATTCAGTAAATTGAATAAGAGAACTTCTCATCCCCATAAAGAGCATCTGAAAAATACACAGGTAACGGCATATAAAATAGTAAAAAAAATGAATGCTTTCCCAATACGGTTTGGAGCAAGATATTTTCACCTCATCGATTTCCATTTTCACCTCATCTATTCAGCATTGTACTATATGTTCTAGCCAGGACAATGAGGCAAGAAAAAGTAATAAAATTTATCTAGCTTGGAAAGAAGTACAATATTTACCTGCACATGACAGAATTTTTTTTTTTTTTTTTTTGGCCACCCTGCAGCATGTGGAATTGCCAGCCCAGGGATCGGATCTGACTCACAGCTGTGACCTCTGCCACAGCTGTGGCAGTGCTGGCTCCTTTAACCCACTGTGTCCACCGGGGATCGAACCTGCATCCTGGTGCTGAAGAGATGTTGCCGATACCCTGGGAACGCAGTAGGAACTTCAACATAATCTTCTATGGAGAAAATCCTAAAGAATCCCTACAAAAAAAAAATAGAATTAATAAGTGCATTCTTCAGGGCTGCAAGGTATAAGACCAATATCGAAAAATCAGTTGTATCCCCATTCAGTTGCAATGAACAAACCAAAAATGAAATGAACACAATTCCATTTACAGCAGCATCGAAATAAAATATTTAGGAGAAATTTAATACAAGAGGTGTAACACTTATGCTCTGAAAATTACAAAGATCCATTGAAAGAAATTTGAAAACATTAAAAGAAAGAAAAGATTTTCCATGTTTGTGGATCAGAAGACTTACTATTGTTAAGATGGCTGTGCTCTCCATATTGGTCTACAGAGTCAGTGCAACCCCTGTCAGGATCTCTGATAGATTCTCTGTAGAAATTGACAAGCTCATCCTAAATTTAATATGGAATTTCAAAGGATTCAGAATCAAGAGAATATCTGTGTAAATAATAAAACTTTGCATTTGAATGCTCTGCATAGATGAATTCTCATGTGTTTAATTACATAGTGAAGCAGTGAAAGCATATAGTCCCTACTCTTCTGGCTCCTAGTTGGCTCTCCCATGTAGCCCTGCATGCCCTGATGTACCCCCTCTTGGGAACTTTGAATAACAAACTGCCTCTTCAGTGGAAGTTGTCTCCTGAACTGTGGGCTTTATCATACCTAAATAGTAATATAATAAAAACTATATTTAAAAAAATATTAGAGTATAGTTGCTTCACAATGCTATGTTAGTTTCAGGTTTTAAAGCAAACAATATATGTAGAGTTGAAGAAATGTCAAGATTTTGCCAATTTAAGAAATGTGGGAAGATTGTTTTTGGTTAAGATGATTCTACATTTCTGAAGGGCAACTGTTTTATTGAGAACTTCTACTTTTGAGAAGTTCTCAATAAAACAGAGTGATATGTGTGATTTAATATAATGCCAGGCATACTTGGGTTAAAAGTAAAGCCCCTCCAGTTTACTGTGGAAACAGAATAGACTGTTCTTTTCCCAAGACTCTTTTTCCCAAGAGTCCACCTAATGCAAACTTCATGTGATGTAATGTTAATGTGAGTTATAGACAAATGATGCATCTGTTTGATTCAAGGGTTTTTGTGGTAAAGTTGGACATTGACTCTCAAGAAATAATGTAAAGATATAAAGTTGCTGGATCTGGAAAAAAGTCTCCTAGAATGACAAGGCAACTAGAAAGGTAATGCATCTCTAGGGCCCCTCCTTGTTGTATGTGATTCAGTTTTTCTCAGGTGGGTCTTGGATATTTGTATTTTGTTCCAGTTTTATCTCATGATTCTGACGTATGGGAAAGATAGGGAAATACTACACTGGAACTTGAACTCTAGACCTATGTTGAAGGGATTTGACCCTTCCACTGATTTAGCAATTTCTTTTCAGGGCTTATGAGCCTATGCTTTATAATCCTTTTAATTAATAAACATTAAGTTTAGAGTACACAACAAAATTTATCAAAAGGTATAGAGTTTTCATATATCACCTTTCTTTACACATTCAAAACCTCCCTCACCATATCCTTATCAAAGTCTTACATTTCTTACAATTAATGAAACTACCTTGGCATATTGCCATCATCCAGTCCATATTTTGCATTAGTGGCCACTCTTTGTGTTGTACATCCTATGGGTTTTGACAAATGTATAATGACATGTATCCACCATTATATTATCATACAAAGTAGACTTCATGGTGTCCTAATTCTCTCCAAACCCATAACTAAGCTCCCACTGTGAGACTTCCTCAGCTGGTTAGTTATTGCCAAAATTGTATTCCAGATCCCTCTCCTAGGACCAAACTCTGTATATTTTAATCAACAATAACAGCTCCTGACCCAATTTCATGGGAAGGCCCTGACAACATATGTATTTTTAAGGTCTTAAAAGGGGGGCTATTGATGAACACATCTTTCCTTGGCCATTCAATTATCATATCCCCAAAACCACATAGACAATAATCAAACCATAGATTATTATAACCAACAAGTGGAACATGTGTCATGCAATTCACTTGCTTTGGAGTCATTATGATCAGTGCTCTTTTGGTTAAAATTACAGAGAAAATCTTTGTGGGATGCCCTTTATCCATTTTTGCCTTGTATGCATTTGGTACTTTCCTGAATTTTCATCACGGTCAACATTTCTCAGCCAACTGCTTCACCTTCTGTGAAGTTCTTTTGTAAATTTCCCCTCACATATGTCCTTTACATTATAATAACTTTAACCTGGCTACTTTCCTCCCCTCATCAATATGAAGTCTCTCATGACTACTTAAGTATGAAGGACGGTATCCTGGTTCCTCTTAATGATCTATAGGCAATTCCGTTGGGTAATGTTGACTTCTCAAGGTTCACTGGTGTTTCTTATTTAAAAGGTGACGATGGCAAATATTGTTCTGGATGTGCTATTATATCCTCTTTTGATGAGGCTGTGGCATCATCCTTATTTACGGCTACATTGACCCAGTGGGCTGAATCACACACTCTTACCTGGACTTATACTTTAGCCAAGGACAAAACTGTTAATATTTATACTAATGGAAATACTTTCAGAGTAGCTCATGATTCTGGAATGCTGTGAAAGCAACATGACTCCCTTAGGTCCAGTGAAATAAAATTTAAAATTTTGAGGAATTATTCAAGGTAGTACTTTTATCTGACACTTTAGTTATTATTCAGTCCAGAGAATTTAAACTTGACTTTCTGGAAGCTAAGGGACACTGCATTGCTCTATTTTGGCAAGGAATACTGTCCTTAAAGGAAACAATAGCAGTCAAACCTCTGTTATGGTATACGAATACCTTTCCCAAAATGATAATTTTGAAAATCTGGCTAAAGAAGCCCAAAAATTGGCCTTAAAATGTAAAATACAATATTGGGAATTGATAAACAATTGTTGCTTTGATAAAAACAGAGAGCTCTGGTTTAGACAAAATACCAACCTAGCCTGACTAGAGACTCTATAATTCTCGCTCCTTACCACTATTCATGCATTAAACCATTGGTCTACTGACAAAATGATAGCCTTAATGAATCAATATTGGAGAGAAAGCATTAACAAGGCTATGAAAAGTATCTATCTCACTTTTCTTAATGTCTAAAGAACAACCTAGGGAGGCCTTTTTTTTACTGCTCCTAAACTTTTAAAATTTCCTCACCATTCTGGTTAATGGGTTTCATACTATTTCCTCATCTAACATATATAAATATATTTTAATCATGGTCTCTATGTTTTCATGATGAATTGAAGCCTTCCTCTTCAAACAGGCTACTGCTGCTTCTGTTACTATTAGAAAACATCGTTCTTACCTGGTGAAGTTTTGTAGAACTTCGTAGTGATTGAGGAACCTATTTTACTGGCCAAGTACTTTGACAAGTCTGTGATTTTGGGCTGTTTTTATACTTTTACTGTTTTTCCCACCCTCTAACCCTTGATTTACTCAACAATGCTAGTGGTATTATTAAGACTTCATGACAAAATTTGTAGAGGCCTGTCACATACCTTAACCAAAATTATTGCTGTTGGTCCTTTCAATTCTCAGACTTATCCTTTTTGGATCTTGTAAAATCTTACCCTGTGAGACAGACACAGGTTGCCCAATCCACTTGGCTCCTGCCTCTTTTGACCCACAACTGATAAGAGGAGAGATACTCTTACATTGAAAAGTTGTAATTATTTCTAATAAAAATAATCATATTTTGGTAGAGCAATCTTTTCACAATGTGCCCTTGGAAGATGAAAAACTCAAGCATCGCATCTTGCAAACTGGAGATTTTCTTATTGGAAATTTCCATTTCCTACTAGAAATTTCCATTTCCTATTGGAAATGGCACTTCCAGAAATCTTTTCCGTGCTAGAGAGGCTTCTATCAAGTATTGTTAACCAATCCTTGTGCTGCCAACTCCAAGGAATGGAATCTTCAGTGACATGCCTAATGAGAGCATGGAACCCTGACTGCATTTGAAAGTAAGGATTTCTCAAAATTGAAGCTGATGCCATCTGATGAGATGGCTTTTTAAAGCTATCTGGACCAGGCCTGTTCAATGTTTGTTGCCACACATTTGATAATGGCATAACACTTCAGATGATCTCCTATGTATATGATCTCAATCATATATGAACTTTAGATAAAAAGCACCTCTGAGTTCTCCTTCCTAGCCATCTTGTAACATAAATGTGACTTTAGTAGGCCTTCAACCTGTGCATTTTTCCTCTGATGTTAGAAAGTACACCCAGGAAAAGTCCATATGGCACTGAGGGCCAATAAGCTGCTTAAACTAGAAAACATGACTCTCGATCACGATACTTTCAGAGAAACATATCGATCCAAAGGAGGAAATGTAAAACACATTAATAAGCAGAAACCTCATTTAAATAGAATCAGGAGGCCAGAAAAGGGAGCTACCTGTATTGTGATGATTACAGAGCCCAAAAGGAAGAAGAGTGACTCCTTTCTTGGGAAGGACTCAGTCAATGAAAAGCCATGGGTACTTTTTTACTGTAGCCCTAAAAATTTCATTTTTGTTCTCCTTGCCTTGACCTGAAGGGACTTGTGTGTGACTTTCTGTGGTTTCAGATCCTAAATTGTGATTCTCAGCCAATTTTGAATAAAGTTATCTTTACTGGAGAAATATCTGAGTGTCTATTTGTTTTAGTTCAACAATTTTCTAACTTTAATTGTGTACTTACCTTCTAAATCACATAAATTCTCAAGGATAAATTATAACGATAGTGTAAAATTTGAAGACCTTCTAATATGATCAAAATTATTCATTTGATAAGGCCCTTTGAACAAAAATGTGAATGTAATTCCAAGCATTCAATGTTCAGTTTTTTCGGTTGCTAAGGAGAAAGCTTATGAAAAAAAATTCAGATTTCAAAATTGCTTTCACAATAGATTTTGTAGCCAATTCAAACAAAACGTGTAAAAAGTATAAACCTCTCTTATTTATATCCCTAAGTCACTACTCAAACTACCAGACCTTATTCCACTGTTCCTTTTTTCTCCACTATAATCCTCCATTACACTCTTCTCTGACCCTCTTTCTGACCTACTTCCTCTCCTCTCTGTTTAACATTGAACCTTCATATCCCAATTGCCTTTTTAAGTTAAATCTCCTTCAGATTAGAGCAAGCCCTTCATGGACAATTTTAAGCCTTCTGTTCCTTCTTGTAAAGTACTTTCCAAAGCCTAAACATCAAAGAAAAAAAATTCACAGAAGAATTTAGAACAGGCCTAGGAAGATGCAGAGGTCCACAATCCATATTAGTTTTTTCTTAAGGTAGTAGAGACCTCAAGTGCAAGCAACTGGATGGAAAAAGAAAATAGAAATCTCTGAGGGCGCTGTGAAAAAACCTTTTTCTCCACTCCATTCCATTCATTACAATGAAAATCAGAGAAGTTTAGAAAAGCTTGATATATTTTTTAATATATTCTGGAGACCATCTCTAATGTCTTTACTGTGAAAATAGATTGGGCTCTAATTTATGCTTACAGGTAAAGAAGAAATGATTTCATTTGAAACTTAAGAAGTATGCCTTTAACAGCTTTAGATACCATCAAGTATTTGACCCCAAAACATATGTCAACTCAGCTCTTATATCTTTTTGTGAACAACAGAAGCCATAAATGAGAATACAGTGTCAAGCAAATATTGCAGTGAGGCTTATCCCTGTTTATAAACCTTCAGCACCTTTGTGGATATTTGAAAGAGCCTAGCAGCCAAAGCATATCAAGTTCCATTTGCTGACCTTACAGTAAAACAATTATATGCTCCCATTCCAGTTATTAATCATTAAGATGAGTGAGACTTTTGATATAGACAAGTTTTGATGTGATAGAAGGAATGGGCATTGGAAAAACAATTCTCTTACATTAGCAAAGACATAGAATGGAAAAGAAAAAAAAGTTGATGATCAAGGATGGTGCTTAGGGGATGACCATGTGCCTAAGTTACTGTTTTACACTTAAATTCACAATAAGAAACTTCATGTAAATGCTTAAAGAGAAGACTTGAAAATGTGTGATTGATTTGGGTGCCACAATATTTACATCACACCTTATACCATACACAGTTTTTCCTCAGAGTAAAACCCTAGTCAAGTGGTAGGTACCTCTCCTAATGCTCAGGTATTTCCCCACTTCTCAGCCTATAATCGTTGTCTTCAGACTTTATAATTGAGGGATCTTATTTCCTCCTTTGTGATATCACATAGGCTAATTTAAGGAGGGGTTTCCTGTGCAAATAAGATTCTCAGATCAAATGCTCTCTGATGTATTCCTTTATTTTCAAAACTTCAAGGAAACCCCTATTTAAAATCAGATCATAGCCATTTTGGATATTGCCTTAGCAACACACAGGTGTTTAAGTCAAGACCCCATTCGAAGATCTCCATAAAGTAGTAGATACTTTGTGAGCTAAATTGCTACTGATATCTGAATAATCACTGGGGCTGAAGCCACGAAAATACAGATTAAGGCATCAACAACTTTATACAAGCTTGCAGAGAACTCTTCCAAACTAGAAATTAAAAAAAGACTAAAACAGTATTTGAAAGCCTTGTAAAGTATCATGATATCTTGCACCTATTTATGTAATAATCTCATTCACCCAGCAAAGTAACCCATCCAAAGAGGTTATTGCAGTATTGAAAACCTCAGGACCCTAATGAAATCATACTACACATCCTTGTGGTATTGAATGCAAGTACTATTTTATCCTCTGTGTTACATTTTAACTGTTGATCTGTTTTCTATCTTCCCTAGCCTCCTTCATGTAAATAGTCAATACTTGTTTGCCTTTTCCTGGCAATATCAACAATCTATCTGTATTACTGAGATATTTCCTTTTACACAATTTTTTATATCCAAGATAAAGAATTATTCAGGTTCCTAAGAACATAAATACCCTTGTGTGGATGAACAATTGCTATGTTCTGATTATGAAATGAGCATTGATTATATCTATTTATTGATTGACCTCCAAAAAGATTGAAAGTTCCCAAAGGAAACTTCACATTTTTTATGTAAAAGGTCATGACATAGCCAAAGGAGACATCCACTTCACTTTTGGAAGATTAAAAACAATTCAAACATTCCTGATCCCTTAAAGATAATTAAGACTATTTTTTAATCTCTCTGGTTCCTGTAGGAAATGAATTCCCACTTTTCTGCAACTATCATTTAGCCAAGTCCTTAGTAATTTAAGGTTATGCAACTGAAAATTTGCACTTCAATAACTTCCAACCTGGAGTCGAACTTATAATCACAGATCTATCTACTTATCATTGGAATGATCTGGAGAAGTCCTTGACACAATGACTCAGCTTTATAGAAATCATCAATGATTAATAGTTTGCTACAGCTTTTCGCTTGGCCTTAGAGGCAGAAATTTCCCTACCTTGCCTCAATGTAGTAGCTGCTACATCTAAATTACTAAAATCCAATGCTGCTTTATTTTAAAGTCTTTCCTAAACTGCATGGTCCTCAGTATTGTGCAGTCTTTTTTACTCACCGAAAATACATAATTTTTTCTCAAAATATATGCTTATCCTATGAAATCCTATTATTTCCTCTTCAAGTTCTATTCATAAGACTTTAAATCCTGCTAGTCTTTTCCTATTACCTAAACAATGAAAAACATAACTTTCTAGCATTTGTCTGAAAAGCTGCCTGCTTCTGAGCAGATTTATTAGAAACTCTTATAAAAAGAAATCCAGACTTAATCCTACTCATTGATGGATCATAGTTTAAGATTGATCAAGGAGTCAGATATGCCTTAACAGATTTTTTCCCATCACTTAATAAAGTTTATTATAATTATAGGTGTACAAAAATCATCACAACTCAGTTTTATAGTCACCCTTGGAACACGATTCCTCACCAAAGAAAAATCTGTCCAGGTCACAGATTTCATTGTTCACTAAGACAGACAAGGGGATTAAAATATACACCAATAACAGATATCTATATCTATATCTGTATCAGGTAGTCCATGATTTCTGAATGTCTGGAAATAATTGTGTTTGATCTTATACAGGATCACAGTATTTTTTGTCAATAGGAAGTACTTTTAAATCCTATTTTTTGTCACTAGGAAGTACTTTTAAATCCTCTAAACTTTCCAAGGAGGTGGCTGATATCAAGATAAAAATTTCACAAAAAGAGATCATATGAAGATTAAAGTAAATGAAAGCAAATAAGTAAGTGTCCTGATTGGTCATTTTTTTTCAGTTTTTTTTTATTTTTTTATAGCTTCACCTGGAACTGTCACTATAGAAATTTTCAACACTTTGCTGCTTATTCAGAAGCTTCACTGCCCATATTATCCTTAATCTTCAAGAATGGTAGCAGTAAGAAATGAAATTCGAAACTAAAACAAGCATCAACAATGCCTTCAGACAGTATAGAAATTTTATATTGACATTGTTTTTAATGACAATGAAATTAGTTATTTTCAGGGGTTTACTGATTCTTCCCTTTTGAATTGGTATTAGGCAGCCTTTAGTACCTAGGCATTTTATCTGTGATTGTGGATCATTCTAACACAAGCAGAAATTTTCCTAATACTACAAGGCACTAATGGAATTAACCTAGTCTTATATGAACAGATAGACTTTTTTCATTATCTTCCTAAATAACCCTTGAGTGGTCTTAAATATTGAGATCTTGTCTTCTGGGAGAAACATCAGATAGCACTGAAGAACTCTAACATAAGATGACTTATTTGTAATCATAAAAGCAAAAACTATAGGAATACACTTATTTTTTGGATGCATTTACCACAACTAGGAGAATAGAAGTTATCCTTTAACTTTAAAAAACAGGATTCTTAAAAATCTTTCAGAAGCAGACTCTATTCAGAAAGAGAAACTTCGACCCAAGATTTTTTATCAAGTTGATCGTTGCACAAAATCATTGGTCCAAGGAACACAGAGTAAGATCCAAACAATCAAAGACATAGATCAACTCACTTTAATTTGCATATTCTTACTCTTTAACTTCCTAGATATTTTCTTTCCTCTTTGCAAGTTTAAGGTTCTAGATTTTTAATAAACATATGTTATAATATCTATAGTATCTATAAAGTCTTTACCCCTATATTGCTTTGTGCATACTTAGTTAAATTTCCTAAGATTTTGCTAAAATATACAAAGAAACAAACCACCAGTCCCCATTGTCAGCTTCCTCTGGATGTCAACTAGCTTCTTTCCATAACAGTTCCTTTTTATAAGTTTGTATCTTGGATCAGCGAACCTGAACAACCAAACATTTTTGAGATGTCAAGTACAACAGTCCAGAAAATCAAAAAGTCCATAATATTCTACCACACTGTATGTCCAACGCAGACCTTCATAGCAGCTAGATTTTTCAACTGAACTGTCAGAGAAATAGACCTGAAGAAAACAGAATACAGATGATCTATACTTGGAGACTGTATTACTGTTATAGATCTTCTAAGAGAGCTATGTTACATGTTCTTAACCACAAACATCTTCCTTTAGTTCTACCTGCAGTCTTCCATATATCAAGTAATATTGCCTGATGATGGATCACTCTTGATGAATGGCAGAAAATCATTAAAATAATATTCAACACCACAATATGTGGTGTTCGGGGTTGGAAATAAATTACTGAACAGTTCCTAATGACTGGTACTAGATTTGAGGTGTATAGCCTTTTCACTGCTATATACAAAATACCTATTTTCTAATGACTGTCTGATTTTACCCAAGATCGGTGGTTTTACCCATGTCCCTTTTGGTCTCTTAGTTTCTCTTTTTATATATAATAAAATGTATATATAATTTAAATCAAGAAGGACAATTGGAATTTGAACTGAAATTTTTAATGAATGAAAAGAAAATTTTTCCTTCACTTTACGCTTTGGTTAATACCCAGTTAAATAAACTGGGTTAAATCTGGTTCTGAGAGCACTACATGTAAAGAAAAGAATCTATTTTCTTGCTATAATTTGAACTCTCTTGGCTCTCATTTTAGAAATAAATGTAGGAAGTGCTCAGGGGACTCAGCGGATTAAAGTAATGGTGTTGTCACTGCTGTGGTATGGGTTCAATCCCTGGCCTGGAAACTTCTGCCTGGGGAAAAAAAAAAGGAAATGGAAGATTCTGGCTATGATACTTCTCTTAGTATTTTTCTAAGTTTCCGTGTTCAAATGTATGATCACCAGAGACTTATATCCTATTGCTCAGTCACTGTCATAGATGCTATGCAGCTGTTGTCCCACAAAAATTTACAAATGATCATTCAAATCTGACAAAAATAGATGTTGGGAGAGCTACCATAACACACTTCACATATGAATCTATTAATCAGGGTTCAACCAGAGAAGGAGAATCAGAAGGAGATGTATATTTAGAGATGTATTACAGGGAATTGCCTAATGTGCTTGTGGGGCTCTCTGAGCAAATCCGAAATCTGTAGGCAAGTTGCAGGAAGCATAGGCTGAAACTTCTAGGCACAGAGTTTTCTCAGGTGAAATTTCTTCTTCAGGGAAGCCTGAGCTCTGTCTTTAGGGCTTTTTGGTAAACTGAATCAATCCCACTCAGATTACCTAGAATAATCTTCCGTACTTAAAGTCAAGTGATTATTGACTATAACTATTTCAATAAAATATTTTCATAGCAACACCTAGTTTAATTTTTTATTGAATAACTGCAGCTTATCCAAGTCGGCATATTAAAATGGCCATCAGTTGGTCTGTATTAATTTTTATGGCTGCCATAACAAATTAGCACAACCTTAGTGGCTTTAAACAACATGAAATATATCTTACAATTCTCTCAGTTAAAAGTCCAAGACTGTTCTCCATGAGTTGAATGCAAAAGGTGGTGGGGCAGTGTTTCATTATAGATTCTCTATCAGAGAATCCATTTCCTTGAATTTTCCAGACAGTGGAGGCTTCCTACCTTCTTTGGCTCATGGTCACCTTCCCTTCATCTTCAAAACCAGCAAGAGCAAGTGGGCAAATCAGTCCAACATTCCTTCCGTCATGTCTCCTTAGCTGACTGCCTATTCCTCCCTCTTTTATTTTATTCAAGTTTTCTTGAGAGAATTCATTTACTCTGTATTTAAGAGTTTTATGGAAACAAGTCAATGCTTTGGTTCTTCTCCTTGTCTCAGACTTTGAGTATGTTTTACTATTATGTGTCTATTTGGGGAAAACTTTATCATTTTATCCTTGGAAACAATACTGAATCTAAGCAAAAAATAGCAAGTATTTATTCATAAGGATACTTATTTTTAAGAAAAGACTGTAAACCAACTTCAACAGCTAATCAAGACTGGAAGCATGCTTATCAAAGCTCCTTTCAAGACTCGTTCTTCACCCTGTTCTAAGACATTAATTCATAAATGTTCCCTGAATTAAACCAGTGTCCTGCTTTGAAAGTACCATTTTAAAATCACTCAGCTCAATCCATAAAATCCTAAACATCTACTTCCCAAAAGTTGTGGCATTTCCGAGAGTTCTGACATTTCCAAAGTTCTGTCAAGGAATGTTTGTTGTGTGTGTGTGTGTGTGTGTGTGTGTGTGTAAAACACTGAGCTTTTCTTGATCATCTAATTTGTCTGATTACTATTTACCAGAAATTTGACAGTTGACAACAAATCAAGTATGTATGTACAGACAAGATATTTACAGTGGAAAGTGTTGAAAATTAAAAATAAATGATCCATGCCATGATATTGTACATTATTTTTTTGCATATTTGTATGAACTGTCTTTAGCATAGAGATACTGAAAGTAGTGAAATAATGTTGCAAGTGTTCAGCTATTAAGTACTCCAGAAATAAGCATTTCAGAGAAACATAAGAAAAGCACAGATTTTAGATTGCTTTTTTTTTTCTCCTCTGGGATTTGTATGGTCTGGTTATTGAGATGTAAAACATGTATAATTTTTACTTTATTTACTTATTTTGTCTTTCTATTCTATCCATCTCACAAGTACGTTAACAGAAACAAAATATATTTTTATTTTTGTACCATAATAAAAAAGAGAAATTAAATTGTTCTGATTTTTTTTTTGCAAATTCTCTTATTAAAATCAACATTCTCTGAAGTAATGCTGCAATTATTGTTGAGCATTGTGTCAATGTGAAATATGTAGAAGGTTACGGAGTTACTATTCTGTGCAAATTTTCACTTTTCTTTGGAATAATCTGTGGCCAAACCAAGACCTAACACTAAGAGATATGGCCTCAAAACATGATTTCCACTTACAACTAGTGTTGAAAACTGTTGGTTATGGAGCAGGAAGAGAGCTGGATATCAGTAACCAATAGTTTTCAACACTAGTTGTAGGTTGAAATCATCTTTTGAAACCACATCTCTTAGTGTTAGTTCTTGGTTTGGCCACAGATTGTTCCAAAGAAAAGTGAAAATTTGCACAGAATAATTCATCTGCCATACACTGCATTTTGGAAAAGAGATTCCCAAGGCTGTATTTTTATTCAAAGGTATCAGACTAGTAAGTGGTGGCTGTGAAATTATAACCCATTATTTCCATTGTCAAAGTAAGGATATGAATAAACAAATCATGAAGATAAAGATCTTACTAAAAGCCACATCTTGAGACAGTTGATATTGGTCATGGTTGCAGTACTTAAGTTTACTTGTTAACCTTAAAATATTCTGATCCCTGTATATCAAGAATCAGGAAATAATCACTGGTGGGCCAAATTAAACCTTCCAAAAGTTTGTGTATGGACTGTGAGCTATGAATTCTTTTCAAATGTTTAATTAGTGGACACATTTTTAAGAAGAATAATGTGTGGAACACATGGAAATTATATGTAATGAAAAGCCACATAAATAAAGTGTATAAGAAGAAATTTTTCTTAGAAAAGCCATACGCATTCATTTCTGTATTGTCTGTGGTTAGCTTCATGTCTCAGAGTTGAGCAGCTGTAACAGAGATCTCAGTGCCCACAAAGTAGGACGTATTTACTATCTGGCCTGTTAGAGAAAAGGTTTGCCAACACTTGCTTTTCAACAAAAAGTTTAAAGTTCTGGATCTGCGCAAATTAGTGTGTGTGTGTGTAATTATGCAGCACGAGGAGTGGCTGAATGCATTCTTGGGCATGCTCCTCTATATGACATTAACGCTTCTCATTTGACTTGAATTGTGTTCATAGGTTGATATATTAAAGATTAATTATAAACTTACCCTAAATCAAGGATCACAGAAATGTGAAGATAAAGCAGAGAGTAGAAGACATGATGGTTAAAGCTTTTTTTTTTTTCCCCACGTGGAGAAATTCTGAGGATTTTATGTATGGAATTTAAGTAGTTATAACAAGCTTTCCTGAGGATGCATAGCTTTGTCACATGCTTGTCATAAAGCTGACAGTACATCTTTGCTTTCCTACTTGGAAAAATATGACAAACTATTGTGCAATATCAGTGGTTTGGGGTTTAACTGAGTAATGAGTATACATAATATTTACATATGTCTCTAGCTGAGAAATATGACTACAAAGTTGAGTGCTTAATGAGATGTGACTGTCACAAAACAATGAGGGTTTCCCTCCCCAAAGCAAGATAATTTTTGGTAGCAGATATAAAATATTGAGGGGCTCCCAACACCAAAGTAGCACTTGTGGTGGTTACCATACTATGGGATGGTGAAGAAATATTACTGCTAATTATATGTATGGGAGTCAACTTGTTACCCATTAAGATTAAAACCACCATTACAACAACAGTAACAGCAATACGGATAGCAGCAAGCATGTTTTTAGCTCTTTATATGTGCCCAGTACTGTTTTAGGTGCTTTTAAAATTTTAGCTCACTCACAGTCTCACAGCAATCCTACCAGGCAAATAGTATTACATCGTGTTATATACATGGTACATCGTATTGTGCAGACAAGGAAAACGAAGCTCAGAAAAGTTAAATAGCTTGGCCAAGTTCACACAACTAGGAAATGGAAGAGTTTGATTTGAAATCAGCAATCTGACTAAAGTCTTTTCTCTAAACAGTAACCTCTACTGCTTAATCAAACCACAGTTTATACAGCATTTAAGTTACACGGTGTAATCATAGTTTAGAAAAAAATAGAGATTTGTCACGATTTTTTTTGTTTTTTTATTTTTTTAAATTTTCAGACTGAAATATAGTTGATTTGCAATGTTGTGTTAGTTTCAAGTGTACAACAAAGTGATTCAATTATATATATATATATATATATATATATATACACATACATATACATACACACATAAATATATGTTGAAATAATTTTCCCTAAAGGTTATTACAAAATGTTGAGTATAGTTCCTGTTCTGTACAGTGGGTTCTTATTGGTTATCTATTTTATATATAGTAGTGTGTATATATTAATGCCAAATTTATCTCTCCCTTCCTTCCCCTTTGGTAACTGTTCTCTCTTAAGATGGACTGGAAGTCTTTGCTGTTTCAAGTTATACTTCTGACCTCAAATTATTTCATTTTCTCAACATTTTTCATTGAGTCAGTTAAACTTTAGTGTAATATTTAAAAGTCATGTGTTTCCGCAGAGTTCCCATTGTGGCACAGTGGAAATGAATCCAATTAGTATCCATGAGGATGTGGGTTTGATCCCTGATCTTGCTCAGTGTGTTAAGGATGCAGCATTGCTGTGAGCTGTGGTGTAGGTCACAAACATGGCTCAGATTCGTGTTGCTGTGACTGTGACATAGGATGACAGCTGTAGCTCTGATTCGACCCCTAGCCTAGGAACTTCCATAGGTGGCAGGTGCAGCCCCAAAAAGCTGAAAAAAAAAAAGGAAAATCCATGTGTTTGTTTCCTGGTGGCTCATCAGGTAAAGGATCCAGCATTGTCACTGCTGCGGCTTGGGTTGCTGCTGCAGTGCAGGTTCAAATCCTGATCCCAGAAATTTTCACATGCTGTAGGGTGCAGCAAAAAAACCAAAAAAAAAAAAACCAAAAAATGATTTTATACATTCAAAACTGTTAGAAAAATTGACATAAAAAACAATTCTTTTTTTTCTCTCTCAGAACAAATGTCTATATTCTAACCTCTATCTGTGTTACTAAAAGGGGCAGGAAATTCTCCCTGGGCTACTGATCCTCCTGCATAATTACAGTCCCCAACACTCGCTCTCAGAGTCCAGACCTTCTTCACCTTTCCTGTTGGTTCAACTTCATCTTTTAGAATTCATAAAAGCCAGTTTTGGGGTTAGTTATAGTAACAGAAATATAAACCCTACAATCAAATAGAAAAAGACTTTTCATTTTAATATTGTAATTGTTTGTAGTGATTTGAATGTCTTTTTATACCTTACCTGTATCATTAGTCTTTCTCTGTCATAAAGGAAATAAAACTCAAGTTCAACCTCTCATCCAGCCTGTGAGTCTTAAGGGTATTCTTGTCAGTTTTTCATATGGTCACTGCAGGAATGTTATAGTCATGGTCTGAGCAACTACTTACTCATAAAAAGACAGATTGTAGTGCTGATATTTTATACAATGAGCCTAACCTGCACTTTCTGTTTTATTTCCCATGACTCTTTCAACCATTTTGACTGAAGCAGAATTAATTCTTCTTTCATTTTTTATGCATGCAACTGGAATTTACTGAGCGCTACCAGGTACTGGTCTGTGCATTGGTGATGAGCAGTGAACAAAATAAATATAAATCCCTGCTTTCCTGGCCTTCACATTTTTGTAAATTTGAGGTCATGAATATGAAAAGTAATAAGAAATTATATCATATAGGTGGAATATGGCTTAAGTTGGCAAATGCAGAGAGGAGGCTAGGAAATGTGTGTGTTTGTGTGTACATTCAGGTACAGGGCTTAGAAATTTAAATGGAGTGGCTGTGGAAGTCATCACTGAGAAGATGACTTGTCACTGATCTAGAGAGGAAAGCCATATGCATATTTGGAGAAAGATTTCCAAGCAAAAGAAGCAGGAGGATGGAGACACCAAAGTGAGCAATTTTATCCTACTTACTCCATGACAGTCCCCAAATTATTTATAAGTTACTAGTATATCATTCAGTACTTCCTTCAGTTGGAAAGCCCAGTTTTTTCTTTCATTTCACAGATAAAATAATTTAGACAACTTTTAATAAGACAACGACCTTCCTTCTGGGAAATTTTTCTACTTTGTTGTACCATCTTTTTCACATTTGCTTAGAATAATACTAAATATTCCGGTACACCTGTTCAGGACTGACTGAAATGAATGAACAGATTATTTTTATACCTAGCACTTCATTTCTTTCTCTCTTTTTTGAAAGTATAGTTCTAACATGATTAAAAATTTTGTTGGCTATTCGCATCTCTTTTATATAAGTTCTACTTATTTTCTCTTTTCTTATCATCTCTCTCTGTCCCACTTTTCTATCCTCCAAAGAGCCACTCAGTTATAGATTCTTCCTAAAAATTTTAATTATTTTATTTTTATCTTAGTGTGAGCTGGGAAGGCAAGAAAGGAGAGTTGGGCACTTAACAAAGTTCACTCCTTCATTTAATCTTCATCCTTCAATATCTGTCTCATTTGGTACCAAGCAGCAGAATTGGAATTGCTAAATAACAAATTGCTACATCCTAAGAAATCTCTGTGTCATCACTATGTCATTTTTCTCTAAAAATCAAAATGACAAAATCAGTGAAGCATTGGTAAATGACATTAAGGAAGACTTCACCTCCCTCAACTGTATAAATAGCTCCCTAGTTTTGTATACTCAATATAAATGTTATAGAGTGAACATACAATTTAATCAGACAAGCTAGATTTTTTTGCAAGTGACCATGGATGAATACTATTAAAATTAAGCCATGATAATAGATATGAAGCAGGACTATACCAAGCAAAATTGGACTTAAGTTTATCCTATTTATATTACCTTTAATAAATGGGAAACTGGCAACACTTAAGACTTGAACCTAGCCAGAACCGAGATTGGGACTTGAAACCACGGTTTTTGAATTAGAATCACCCATCCAGTGTCGGTGTCTGGACTTACTGAGGTTCAGGTTCTTTGTGCCTCAGTGCAGAAGGAAGTCAGAGAGAGACAAAGTGATAGGCAAGAAATAGATTTATTAAGAAAGATGCTTGTGACAGATGCAAATGGGCAGTCAAGGAGGTTCTATCCCAAAGACTGGGGGGGGGGGCTACATTTTTATAATCCAAGGAAAGTGGGGAGTGGGAAAAGACCACCTCTTCCTCTTTCTTCTAGTAGATGCCAGGCTTACATCCTTAGCTCCTCCTTCGTATCTGGTAAGAGAGTATTTGACCCTATTATGTCAAGCTAGGGCTGCCATGGTGCTTATTTAAATCAGCAGAAGGGCAGTAACATATGCTGAAATACTTTGTCTTTTTGCCTTTTCTAGGGCCACACCTGTAGCATATGGAGGTTCCCAGGCTAGGGGTCGAATCAGAGCTACAGCTGCCGGCCTACGCCACAGCCACACTGCAACGCGGGATCCGAGCCACATCTGCGACCTACACCACAGCTCACGGAAACACCAGATCCTTAACCCACTGAGGGAGGCCAGGGATTGAACACGCAACCTCACAGTTCCTAGTAGGATTCATTAACCACTGTGCCATGACGGGAACTCTGCTAAAATACTTAGAATCATCTCAGGTTTTGGTATCATTAGGTCTCCTACTTTGGAATGTCATCTTTCCCTTAAACTCCTGCTTTTGCTCCTAAGGGTCATTGTCTAGTTGAATTTGAATGCAGATTTCATTTTACCTTTCACTTAATGACCTGAGGCACATCTTATGCAAGCCTGCTTTTTATGATGGCTTTTTGAGTGAATATTAACTTACAGTTATCCCCCAAATTTCTGTAGGTTTCCCTCTCTATCTATGGTCCCCCATAGGGATGTGTACGGCTATCTGCATAACAATCCTACCCCATATCTATCAAAGGTACTATCACATAACTGCTATCACATCAGTTTCCAGAATCAGTTTCCCAGTGTTTGTGAAACATCTTTAGCACTTTGGGAAAGTTATTTAATCATTCTCTACATTTGTAGATTGCAGCTCTCTATTATAGTATTTATCTCATAGGATTATCCTGAAGGTGCATTAAGTTTATAAGTATATGTTATTTAGATTAGGAGTTATATATATGATGCAGTAAGAAGAAAATAGGAACGAGGTGCAATAAAAAAATAAATGATTAGATAACAGAATTAAAGATAACAATATGTGACAGATATCCTTTTAAGTACTTTTTAAGTGCTAACCAATCTAATCATGTCAACAACTACTGACACATAGTGTTAGGAAGAGGTCTATCCATAGTTACCTAGTAAGAAACTGATAAAGATTTAAACCCGGGTAGTTGGGCATCTTAACATTTATGCTATTTTGACTAATTATGAATAGAAATAAAAAATAGATATTTCAATGTGTGTTTTTTTAATCTGATATGTTTCCAGAGAATGTGAAATAATAGAAAACACATTTATTTCCAAATTTAAAAAATATCTAAAAATCAGACCAACTATATGAAACAACCATTTTTAAGATATTAAAAAAAAACAGGCAAAAGGGAGTACAGGGAACATATTCTTGAATAAGTAAATAAAAACAAATAAGTTAGCCCCAATATTGCCCTAGCTTATTGCCTTGATAGTTTATAGACTTAAATGTAAAGAGTAAGAGACCAATCAGAGAATGGAATGCTTGCTGAGCTAAGGAGGAAGTCTGGAGTTTGGAAGACCAAAGTGCTTAAAAAGTACAGTGTGAAATTCTAGCGAGGAGAGATTGACAGGGTGGGCACTGGATATTTGTAATGGGGGAACCCCTCATTTTTGTCTGAATACTCAATTTTATGTGCATGTGAGAGTACTATCTGAGGTTAGAGAAAGAAGTACTGGAAAGGAAGAAGTGGAGTAATGCTTGTAGCTCACGAAGACTTGGGAAAAATTAGTGCTCAAACCAGACAAAGTGGAAAGACTTACTATACAAAGGGCATAGTGTATACAACTAAAAATAGTATTGCATTAGTAAGGACAAATTATACAAGCTGCTTATCTTGAACACCCTAGCAAAGCTTAGAAGCAAATCCTTAAAAGAATTAAACTGCTACCAAGTACCTTAACTGTGTCTCAGAACAAAGCTCACAACATTTAAAAGACCATCAAGAATACCCAAAAACCTGAGAAATATAAAATCCATAATATCCAACATCCAAACAAAACTAACAACAATGAAAGAAAGCAGGAACATATGACCAATACCAAGGAACAATGCAACAAATAGAAGCAGGCTCAGAATTTTAAAAGATTACAGAATTAACAACAAAGAGCACTGAAACATCTATTATAAGTATAAGCCAAATTTCAAGATGTTATAGAGAAAAATGACAATAATGAATAGAAAAATGGAAGATGTGAAGAGAATAAAATTGAGCTTTTAGAGATGAAATATCCTATCCAAAATGAAAATGCATTAGACAATATTAACTAGAGATTAGAAACCAGAATAAAAGATGAGTGAACATACATACATAGAAATAAAAGCTATCAAAATGAAACAGGAAGATAAGAAAGCCTGAAACAAAAATACTAGCAGAGCTACCACATAAGAGCAAGTCTTTACAGCAATCTCAATCAGCCTATTATACATTTAACTGGAATTGCAGGAAAAAAGAAATGGACAGAAAATTATTTGAAAAAATAATGGCTGAAATTCTCCAATTCAATGAAAATTATAAATGCAAAAAATCCAAAAATTAAAAAAATCAAGAAAACTATTATAAGAATGAAATTGCTGGAAACCACTAATGAAGACAATATCTTTGAATGCAAAGCCAGGGAAAACAAAATAAGGAACAAGGATAAGAATAACCACAATCTTATAATCAAAAACCATGTGAGCTGAAAGACAATAAAGGGATATTTTTAAGTTGGGAAAAAAAAAAATATCAACCTAAAATTACAATCTATGAAATATATCTCATAAAGGAAGACAAAATAAGGACTTTTTCAGAAAATAAACATTCCAGTAGAAATGTATTGCAAAAAATGTCGAAGTTCTTAAGGCAGAAGAAAAATGTCATAGTCAATTAATTTTGCATATATATGAATGTATGTGAAAAAAGGAGAATGAGTAGAATTTATCCAAGAAATGCCAATTGCACTAACATTTGAAAATCAGATAATGCAATTCACCATATTAATACACTAAGGGAAAAAATGTGAATTATTTAAGCAAAAGCAGGAAAACATTTGGTAATATTCGACATCCATTAATGAGAAGAACTCTCAGCATAACTAAAACCAGAAAAACACATCCTCGGAGTTCCCTTTGTGGCTCAGTGGTAATGAACCTTACTAGTATCCATGAGGATGAGGGTTGGATCACAAGCCATACTCAGTGGGTTAAGTATCCGGCATTGCCATGAGCTGCAGTGTAGGTCGCAGACTTGGTTAGGATCCAGTGTTGCTATGGCTACGGCCTAGGCCTGCAGCTGTATCTACAATTTAACTCCTAGCCTAGGAACCTCCATATGCCACAGATGTCGCCCTAAAAAGCAAAAAAAGAGAAACATACCCTCACCTTGATAAAGGAAAAATTGTACACTGTAATGCTAATTTGTTTTCACCTATTTTGTTTTCTGTCAATACTTCTATTTACCATCATGTTTTAGGAAGGTCATGAAAGTGCAATAAGTCAAGAAGAGAAGTAAAGTCTGTACAAATTGAAATTAAAAATTAAAAGTGCTATTTGCAGACTGTGACCACATATACAGAGAAGTCACTGAAACTGTGAGAAAAAAATCTGCTAGAAATCATGTGTGAATTGATAAGTCCATAGTATACCACTAGGTCATTATACATGTAATAATTTTATCTCCTCAAACTTAAGGGAAAAGTGGAAATTAAAATGTAAAAAAAAAATATTTACAATTTTCCAAAATACGTGAAAATATTAAAGTCAACACAAATTGTACCAAACTGTACATGAAAATCCACAGACTATTTCTGAGAAAAAGTTAAGGAAAACCTAAACAGGGGAATAGACTATGTTCAAAGATTATAAGATCCAGTACTGTTAAGATATTGATTCTCACCAAATTCATCTATAGATTCAAGAAAATCCCAATTAAAACACCAGCAGGATTTCTTTTTTTTTAGTGAAGAACATCAATCTAATTACAAAATTTCATGGAAGTTGAATAGTTCTAGAACAACCAAAAATTATGTGGAAAAAAATACCAAAGTGAAAAACTTATACTATTTTCCTTTAAGACATTGGGGAATTTATGTGAAGTTTGACATGATCAAAACAGTATATAAAATCCATAAACAGATCAATAGTTGTATATTCAATTGATTTTTAAGAAAGTTTTCAAAACAATTTAATGGAGGAATGTGTAACCTCTTCAAAAGGTGCTGCAGGAAAAATTGGATATGAGTGTTCAAAAATGTAACTTCAAGTCTAACCTTAAAATACATACAGAAATTAAACTCAAAATTAAGAATCAACTAAATGTAAGGGAAGTATTTATGAGTCCTCTAGGAAAATATAAGAAAAAAATTAGCAAACTGATTTGGCAAAATGTTCTTAAGACATAAAACACATAACATTTTTTTAAAAAAATGATAAATTAGACTTCATCAGACATGAAAATTTTTTTCTCTTCCAAAGACAGTATGAAACCAATGAAAAATAAGCCACAGACTGGGAGAATACATTTGCAAGTTGCTTTTCTGGAAATAAATTTGAAGCTAGACTATATCAAGAGCAGATATTTTGTAATAATATAAAAAAAGAAAGAAAAAAATAAAGACAACAAAATGGGAAAAGGATCTGAAAAGACATTTCACCAAAGAACACACAGGAATGGCCAATAAGCACATTTTAAAAGGCTTGATATGATTAGTCATTAGGGGAAAGGAAAATAAAACTACAGTGAATTAGCACTACATATTGAAATGGTTGATACTAAAAAAAGACTCAGTGTTTGGATGTGAAACAACTAGAAAGGTCTAATGTAACAGCCTCTTTGGAAAATAGCTTGTTACTTTCCTAAAAAATTAAACAGGAGCTTATTTTATGATCCAATAATCCCATCCCTAACCAAGGATAATAACCAAGGATAATTAGAACCTATGACCACACAGAGGCTTGCAGTGAATGTTCATGGTGGCTTTATTCATAGCAGCCAAATAAGAGAGAACCCAAATGTCTTTCAGCTGATGAATAGATAATTTGTAGTGTATCCATCCAATGGAATACTGCTTAGAAATAAGAGAAAGTGAATGACTGATATAAATGTCAACCTGGACACTTTTCTAAAGCATCATGTTTAGCAAAAGAAGCCAAATACAAAAGGTTGCTTTCCATATAATTTTGTCTATGTAAAAATATTTTTTAAAAGGCAAAACTATTGTTTTAGAAAGAAGATTGGAGTTTGTCAGATTCAGGGATGTGGGAAGAGAGAACTGACAGTTAAGGGGGAATGACGTCATTTTGGGGAGTGATGGGAATTATCTGATGGTTGCTACCACGTGTATGCATATGTTGAATTTTAGTGAAAATTGCTAATTTTGGTGTATTAACGTTATGTATCAATAAAGCTGATTAAAAAATCTAAGTAAAGTAATATTAAATATGTGGAAGTGGTTAAGAAATATCTAATAATAAGCCATAATAATGCACAAAAGAATATGTGTAGAAAATTAACCTGTGAAACATTTAATAAAATTACCATAAATTAGAATTTCCTAATGAGAATTTTAAACTTAATTCAGTCATGCATAGTAAATATGAATTCCTTGCTATTAAAATAAGTTAGAAAACTTAGTATTACCAATGACATTGACTCAAAAAATATGAAGCTTCAAAATTCATCATTTCTCAAATTATAAATAAGTATACTCTAAAAATGAAGGAAAGTTTAAATAGAAAAGAATTATTAATGGGCAAGACCTCAAAATGAATGCAATTACAAGTTATTTTAAAAGAGGATGTATGAGTTTTAAAGTATATCATTAACTTTAAATGAAAATAAAAACATCAAGTATAATATGCCACAGTACTCTTTATGAAAGTGCTATCAAAACACTTGTCATTTTGATATATCATTTAAAAATATGGCAAAAATGTATCCAAAATTGCTGAAAAACTCTATGCCATCTGTATAACATCAAAATAAGTAAATAAATTTTTTTTAAATATTAGAATGTTAGAATAATTTCATATTATGAAAATAAATAAAATAAAAATAAATAAAAATAAATTGGAAATAAATTATAGGCCCTTAATAGAACTATATAGTCATTGGTGTACAACATAAAAGTACCTATTAATATCTTAAGCTATTGGACTGTAATTCTTTCTGAAATTTGTAAAATGTAAACACTTACACTTTCCAAGTCCTGGATTCTCCTTGTCCTTTTCTTATATTTTCCTAATAGATTTTAAGCTCCATGAGGAGAGCCAGTGTATTTCATTTCTTGCTTTATCTTAATGCCTAGAAGAAGCACTGCAAGATAGCGGGGATTCATTAATTTATGTGAATGGAAGTAAATATACTTATACAACTGCTGTACTTCAGAGAACAATAAATTATAAAAGATAAGAACAGATAAGCATTGAGAAACCAAGCGCAAACATTCATGTTTCAGAAATTCATTGTCAGATAGGAGGAACACTTCATAAAGTAATTTTTTAATGTTTGCAATAATCGGTATCACTAACAAAATCAATGATTCATTTGATATGTTCAATAGCTAGCTGTAGTTTTTGCATCTAAGTTTGAATAATACTCTAAGCAAATCATTTTGATAAGTCAGATCTCGACATGGTTTGTTATTTACTAATATGGAAGAATTTGTAAAAAGTATTGATTTGGACCCTTTGAGGAAGATAATATAACAAACTATCAGTTTCATTTGAAGTAACCACTAATAGATGGTAATCAAAATAATCACAATTTTTTTCAGAATCCGTTAGGAAATATCCTGACATATGAGCAGGCATTATTTTTATTAGGAAAGACAGATTATACACCATTTTAGGGAATATACTTCAGCAAAAAAATATATAGGTAAATCCAGAACTCTATACAATTAGAATTGTAGGCCATATTACA
Source organism: Catagonus wagneri (assembly GCA_004024745.2). Classification (NCBI taxonomy): domain Eukaryota; kingdom Metazoa; phylum Chordata; class Mammalia; order Artiodactyla; family Tayassuidae; genus Catagonus; species Catagonus wagneri. Next base: position 34,829,778 of record PVHT021183696.1, on the reverse strand, counting down.
ACCTCTGCATGAAGTGTAATATAAAGACATCTTTCCACATTTCTAGAGAAAGTGACAAAATAATCAAAGATCTTTGATGTAGACAAAGGCTAGACTATCCCAGGAAAAAGTCCTCATAATTAGATTAACAGTCATGAAGAAGGGGAGAGATGGTATTAAACATTTTCATCCTGGCACCTTCACAGAGAATTCTTCACATACCTGATGTGAGAGCACATTCAACTAGGAGTCTAACAGCTGCAAACTTTCCGAAGAGTGAGAATAAGCTACTACAATCACATTTTTCAGGAATCTGGAACTTCAACCCTCACAAAGCTATTTGATATGACCTCTCACTTAAATCCTTCTAACAGTACCAGAACAAAGTGTCTTATGCCAGATACTCCTTTTTTTGTTTGTTTTTGTTTTTGTTTTTAGCCTGTATTCATGGTATATGGATGTTCCCAGGGTAGGGGTTCAGTCACAGCTATAGCTGTCAGCCTGTGTCAGAGCCACAGCGATACCAGATCTGAGCCACGTCTGTGACCTACACCAGAGCTCACAACAACTCCAGATCCTTAATCCACTGAGGAAGGCCAGGGATTGAACCCATATCCTCATGGATACTAGCTGGGTTTGTTACTGTTGAGCCACAATGGGAACTCTCCCAGATACTCTTATTATAGTTAACTGTCTCAGTTATCCAAAATCTTTTCTATTTTGTGGTTCATGCTTTCAATCAATTTCTGGACTTCTATAGTCAAGGCTACTTTAGAATTCAAGGATGAAACACACAGTATTGCCTACACATTCTAGTGATCTCATGTCCTTCCTTTGTTTAAGAATGTTTAACTTACATTTGGCTGATAAGTAGATTCAATGTTAATATCATTATTTAATCAATCTATGTGTTTGTGAAAAGGAGGAAACCCACCCTCAAAAATGTGTAAAAAGTCACAAAATGCTCAGAGATGACATGGAAAAAACAGCAGTGACATAGAACAAACATTTGGCTCACTCAGTCTGAGCCAAATTAGTTTTTCACAACAATTTTTCCATTGTTATCCTCTTTGAACAGGATTGAGAGGGTTGCAATGAGAATAAGTATTATTTTCCCTCTCCTTACTTAAAAATATTACTCAGAAATTATATTTGGAAGTAGGCTGGGGATATGCATGTCCTTCCACCTGTGATGTCTAGAAATCATGTTATTGACATTTTCAAAGTATCTATAAGCCAAAATAAACTGGCAGGAGAAAACAGTTCTTTCGTGGATATTAATATATATGAAATTTGTTCCTATATTTGTTTATCCAGATACCACTGAATAGGTGTCAGGAACTGCACTAGGAAGAAGCAATGGAGCTAAAAGAGAATCAAGAGAATTAAGTATTCTGTCTTTCGAGGAATTTTCAGGCTAATAAGATTTAGACAATGAGATTCCCCATGGCAGGGCAGGCTGCTGAGGGCCACATCTATCAGATACTGACGTGATCCTAAAGCACAGAAGAAATTGTTCTCAGCTGAGTTGTGCAAACACAAACTCTTAACTCTTCCTCTTCATTGCTCTCTCTGTAGATGCCCTGAGCACTTACTTACTAAATTATCTCTATTGGAAAGCCTACATTTGAAAGTGATGTAGAAAGCCATGAGCTGTGGTGTAGGTGGCAGACCCGACTGCGACCTGATGTTGCTGTGGCTGTGGTATAGGCTGGAAGCTGAAGCTCGGATTGGACCCCTAACCTGGGAACCGCTACATGCCGCAAGTGCAGCCCTAAAAAGCAAAAGAAAAAAAAAGGGAAAAAGACAATGAGGAAGACAAATTTTGACTCAATATAATGGTTATATTTATTCTAAAACTAAAGTAGCAGTACTGATTATTTTTTTCTTTATGATTTTTTTTCTCTTTTAGCTCAGATACTTTTTAATGGTTTGAGAAAAAAAAATAACTGCAAATTTGAAAGCCTGAGGCCAAAAAAATCCAGGGACCAATGTGATATGATAAAGTAACCTGTTAACGGACCCGTTAAAGTAATGTAAGGCTTTGGCATAAACCGTCTAACACTCTTTGTTAACATCAGTTAATTTGATGATGAGAATCAAGTTTCTTCTCTAATAGTGCATCTTGTTCACAACAACCAATTTTTAGCTACCATTACCATAAGTTTGACACCAAAAAACAAATAATAGACTATTACCTTTCTTTGTAAAAATGAACCAGAAACCTCACAAAAATATCTTGAAAGAAAAGGAAAGCGAACCAGAAGAATTGCATAAGTCATTGTAAAAACAATCCTCTTTCCTGTATCTTTGTCCCTTTGCCAAAATGATTTTGTAGGTATTTCCCAGAAAAGGTGTAGTTACCTTTCACCTCTTGAATCTGGGTCGACCTTTTGACTTGTTCTGCCAGTAATATGTGGCAGAAATACTTTTCTGAGTCCAGGCTTTTAGAGGCAATGCACACTTCTGTTCCCTTGGAAACATAGCAAGGTGTTATAAGCTAGCTACTGGATGATAAGAAACATGAGTGGCCCAGTTAACTGCTTTACCTGGCAGACACCATAGAGGAAGAGTCATTTGCTGATGAGCTGCTGACAGCAAATGTATATATATCAATGAACCTTGCCAAGATCAAAAGAAATTTCCAGGTAAATAGCTAACCCAAAGAATAGTGAGCTATTTGAATGGTTGCTGTTTCAAGCCACTAAATTTTGGGGTATCTTGCTAAAAAGCAAAAGCTCACTGATACTCAGATTGTAAATATACATTGTTTACTTGAAGATTATAGAAGTGTTTATATAAAACCTGAGATTCTACTAAATTATTAGAACAAGGAAGATAATTCATAAAGTTGTTTCATATAAGATCAATATAAAATTTGTATAAACTAATGCTAAGCAAAAAACTTATACGAAAAAAGTAGTATTTACTATAGAAACAAAAATATGAAGTACTCTAGTATTAATCAAATATTTATGGGGAAAATTATTTCACGTTCGAGGGCTTTTGAAACAATCGTTGTCATAATGATGTCAATGGTTCCTGAATTAATCTATAAATTTAATAAAATACAATTATAATCCTATCAAGATGTTTTGTGGTACTTGGCAAGCTGATTCTAAAATTCGTATGGAATACAGAAGCCCAAGAATAATTAAATCAATGTTAAAGAAGTGGAAAATTATGGAGGCTATCCAGATAGTATAATTCATTAAACTGTTAAAAAATGGGGCATGTTTTTGTTGGAGACAAATAGACACAGGAATAGAATAGAGTATAGGAAGTCTTTATTGCATGTATGACAAAGGTGACTTTGGAAAAACAGTGAGATAACAGGAAATATTCCAACAATGTTACTAGAAAAATACATTACTTGTAGTAAGAAATAAATAGTTCTGGAGCCAGAGCAAATATGAAAATTACTTCCAGGTGTATAAAAGGCAAAATTTTAAAACTTTTAGAGGAATTTTAGAGAAAAAAAATTTATGACCTCGGACTAGAAGAGAGGGCTTTACAAGAAATTTTACAAAGTTCAAACCATAAAAGAAGGTTTAAAGGTAACTTAAAATTTAAAACTTTATTAATGAAAAACCCTATAAAAGTAGTGAAAAGATATATCTATAGTTTAGGCTGGAAATTTATATAATTACCATAGGGATCCAAAATCAGTCTCAGAGTACGTGAAGAGCCCTGTGTAGCAAAAAAGGAAAGATACCTAGAAGGTAAGTATGAGCCAAAGATATAAATTAAACATATACAAAGGAGGAAACTGAAATGGCCAATAAATGTAACTGACACCATTTCATTATTAATAAGGAAAATAAAATGATAGAATATTTTGCTAGAGTCAATAATCCTTGATAGGTATGTGTAGTAATGGAAACATTCATATGCTACTCTTAGTATAATAAATTGTACATCAGCATAAATAGTACCATGAATTATGTTGGGTGCAGCCAGGTGTTGTAAAAGTTCATACATTCATTGGAATAGGGATTAATAAATTAAGGTATGTATTTCTTTTGATGGCAGATGGAAGTGAGTTGGAAAGTACACTGGAGCTTGGGAGTATATAAATACGCAGTATATAAATGTGGGTAAATATTCAGTATATTATCTTCTATCTTTGTTTAGAATAAGTCATAAGGGTTATGAGAACTAGAGACCCTCTGATATTAAATCACTTACTAATAAGGTTTTCTGGAAGGAGCAAGACTAATAGCCTAGGATCTGAGGATTGATAGCTGAACAGATATATAGAGTGGTAGGGCCACTGCATATTTAGAATAGGTTCAAAAGTCTAATGTTTTTACAGTGTCTTTCAGAAATATAATGTTTGCATTTTATTTTGTGCAGCCTTAGAGTACCTACTACAGTAGAGAGGAATTTAGAGGCACTGCTGTGACAACATAACTCTCTTGCTTTGCAAGATCACCATCTGCCCCATCATGAGATAAGAAACCACTTTCATAAGAAGCTACATCATTAAAACATGACTCTTCACTATTCTAGGAGTACTCAATAAGGGTGAGAAATTTTCAGTGATCTGACAGAGTCTTCTAATTAAAACATTAATAATTAATTTAGAAATGTGTCAGACTTGGGAAAACTGAATGGAGTGCAAGAACAATGTTTTTAGGACCCTGAATAGAGACATTTTTGTATATCAGTGTACAGGGGTATAATAAATAGGGTGGGGAAGTATAAAGGGGCAGTCTCTCTCAATTTGAATTTAAAAATCTTTATCATCTCCTATTTGGCATCATAACTTTTTAATTAAAACTTGAGAAGACAGGTCATAGGAGATGGGATTTCCAGGTATCTTAGGTTGGATAAATATAAAGGAGGCTGTAATGATTTCCCCAAGCCTTCTCTCCACTGCTGTCTCTACTTCCTCCATAGTTGGTTCTAGTTTTTCAACTTTATATGTTGCACTATAGCATAGAAGTCAGAATTTACTTAATATAATTTCTTCCTCACCAATTTGTATTATTTTCATTAGTGTTTTTAGCTTTACTTTTTCAACTTTAACCTATCCACATGCACAGTCTTTCCCTAAAACTAAAAACAAAATATGAAGGAACACGCAATTACTTGACAAATTCAAGTTTAATAATCAAAATGCTGTCTGAATATAAAGAAATGCTTATCATAAACTCAAATTATTATATATGAAAATATTCAATTCTATTTTATTAGCATTACTTAGTTACACATTACACTAATATAGATTGTCTAAAAACCAGTATTGAGGCTGCAAAGAACAAAGAGCTTCATTTGGGGGGGTCTTAAGAATTGCAATTCAGTAGATACAGAATTGGGTAAAACTAAGATTGTCCTGGGAAAAGAGCCAGTTGTCTATAAAGGCAAAAGCCACAAGGTTGTTAAAGTTGTCTGGCAAGAATTATGACTGATGCACAAAGGTAAAAGGGAAATATTTGTCCTTAAGAGATATATTGTCACAATTTCTTAGGGTAAGGGTCCAACAAGTATTTTGAATTTCTGGAACATTGGGTAGATGCTCTGGATAATTGCTTTAGACAGTAAGTGGTCAAAAGGTCAGAGTACACATGGGCTGAGACCTGTATAAGTCACACTTCTTGCATGGGCTCCCAGCTCTATTTTAGAGCAGTCTTTTGATGACACTGACTCCATTTTGATTTTCTTTTCACAAGATATTTTGTATTGTTTACAAAAATGATATAATGTCACCTCTTACAGAATGATATATTGTCAGATTTAGCTGATGCCTAGCGTATTTAATTGAAAACCCATCAGACAAACCACTGGGGATTAATTTTTTCTATCCTTTTTAGAGCTGCTGAGGCCGCTCATGAATGCTTAACCTTAATTGTGGTCAAGGTTAGTGGTTAGTATTTCCCTTGAGATTGATTATGATTTCTAGTACAGAAATTAAAGGTATTTATCATGATTATTTTCATTGTAAGTTGATAAACCAAACTCAAAATTTCTGAAGCAAAAGAAGCATTTAATTGCCTTTCTCAGTTAAGATTGAAAAATCCAACTGAAGGGGACACTTTCCACATATTTAGATCTGGGGCCTCAAATGATGTCATCAGGACTACTTCTCACTTGCACTACTTTTTTCTCCATCTTATGACTTTATCTCTGATTTCTTTCCCCAATCATATAAATTAGATACAGAATCTGACTAGCCTTGGATCACGTGCCTGTTGATAGATCAATCACTGTGTTTATGCCTGTGGATACCGTGATTACAGACATAGTAGAGCCACGTGTTGAAAAGTCTTACCAGAATCACACTAAATAAATGTGGGGGAATTCCTATTGTGGCTCCTGGCCTGGGAGAGATTTAGCAAATAAAAATAATAGACAGTAAATCTTCTAATCTGTGTTAAGCATGTCTTTTTATTTTGATGCTTTGTCATCTTGTGGACACTGGGACTGTTTCTTCCAGCCTTAGCTAAAGCCTAGAGATAGAAGACAATTGGAATTATTTATTATATATTAATATTAAATAAATGGGTGATAATTTACTATTAGTTCATCCTAGATGAAAATATTATATCTGTAACCTAGGTATTGAAATCCATCTGTTGGTTCAGGTACTTCAACTGAACTTATCTTGCGTTATGCCTACACTAGTCAGGGTTTTCCAGAGAAACAGAATCAATACATGTAGATATGTAGAAAGAGATTATGAGGAATTAGTTCAGTGACTGTAGAGTCTGAGAACTCTCACAATCTGCTCTTTTCAAACTAGAGGCCGAGGAAGGCCAGTTGTAGTTCCAGTCCAAATCCAGAAAGACCTGGGAACCAGAGGAGGCACTGCGATTAAGTGCCGCTGTGGGTTCAAAGTCCCCAGACCTGGGATCCAGGGCTGTAAGTCAGGTCTGGGTCTGAAGGCCCAAGAACTAAGAGCGCTGATATCCATGGGCAGGAGAAGATAGATGTCTGTGCTCAAGCAGAGAGTAAATTCGTCCTCTTGACTTTTTGTTCTATTCGAGCTCTCCATGGATTAGATGATACCAGCCCATATTGCTGATGGTACATCATCTTTGCACAGTCTGTCAATTCAAATGCTAATCTTTTCCCAAAACACCCTCACAGACATAGCCCAAAATTTACAAGTTACCTGGGCATGCTTTGGGCCAGTCAATTTGACAAAAAAAAAATAAATAAATAACCATCAAAATCCTTAAGTAACTGTCCTCATTTTAAGTGCTGCATTTGAATATCTATTATGCTTTTTTTTTGAAGTAGAGTTGACTGATGATATTAGTTTCAGTTGTATAGCATAGTAATTCAATAGCTTTATAGATTGCACTCCATACACAGTTATAATACATTGACTGTATTTCCTGTGCTGTACATTAATTATACCCTTGTGAATTATTTATTTTATAACCGGTAGTTTGTTGGGGCAAAACAGGGAAGGAATTAAGAAGTACAAAGTACCTAAATATCTTCTCTCATGGAATCATTTAATTTGTAAAGTATTTAAAGATTTTAAAAATTGTAGTACACATGGAGTTCCCATCTTGGCGCAGCAGAAACCAATCCAACTGGGAACCATGAGGCTGAGGGTTTGATCCCTGGCCTCGCTCAGTGGGTTAAGGATCTGGCTTTGCTGTGAGCTGTAGTATAGGTTGCAGATGCAGTTTGGATCTGGCGTTGCTGTGGTTGTGGCATACGCTCTGGGAGCTACAGCTCTGATTGGACCCCTAGCCTGGGAAACTCCATATGCCACGGGTGTGGCCCCCAAAAGAAAAAAGACAAAAAAAAATTTAGTATACAGATCAATAAGAGAGAGAGTGAGAAAGGGAGAGAAAGCAAGAGAGAGACTTGAAGTAAATGGATTTATTAAAGAATTTATTTTTGCTTTTATTTTTGCATGCTTTTATTTAGTTCTACTTCAAAAATAAAGTGCTGTAGTTTACCTGAGGGTTTTTCTCTTAATTTTCATTCAATTTCAAGATTTAAATCATTCTGCATTTAGAATTTTTTTTTGATGATTGGTTTATACCCATAATTTTATTGTTTTTATTTCATGTGGATCACAGTACACATGATCCAATCAAGAAAAAATAATATCCTTGTAAGACAATGTCAAAATCTGCCCATGGTAAAGAATAAAACAAAAAGTGAAAACATGTTCATCAAAAATTACAGTGAGTTTAATGTTGAAAGTGTTTTGGTGGAAGTGAGTTTTGAATGCGATTTGAAGGATTAAGAAAAAAAATCAAAGAAAAAGAGCTGAAGATGTGTCTGTTTGGAGATACATGGAAAGTTATGTTTTCTCCTTACATTCCAACTTTAACTAAAATCCCTTTCCTCACAATTAAGAATGCAGAATATAGATAAACCATAATGGAAAATATTATTAAAAATAATGTGTGTCTGAAATAGAATCACTTTGCTATACAGTAGAAATTAACATAACATTGTAAATCAACTATACTTCAATAAAATTTTTTTAAAAATAAAATAAGAAAAAACAAACAAATGCAAGAGAGAGCGTCTGTGAGTGAAATGACAATTCTATAGACATAAATTTGAGACTGCTTTAGTTTATATTTGAAATAATGGAAACCACAAAGACAAGGAATTTATTAATAGTTAAAAAGAGTTTGGGAAACACGTCACAACTGATTAGATGTTGTCATGATAGGTCACATTTAGAGACAGAAGAGATAAGAAAAGACTTGCCAAAATCTTGCAGTGGGATGAGGGGCTTAAGCAAATACCATAGATGAAGCTAATGATCGAGTCACTGTGAAGATGGGGGCCTTTTATGATTCTTCAAAGAGTAGAGATTTGGAAATATTGTTACTGGAAAAATGTTATCAGAATCTGGGTTCTTGTTCATGGAGCTGAAGAATGAACTTCTCACACACAGGCAGCAAGCGAGGAAAAGTCTTTATTACAGCAAAGCAAATAGTTCCCAGCACAGACACTGGGAGGGGGAGGAAAAATACCCCCTACTTATTATTCTATGTAGGTTTTTATTTCTTAAGGACAGGGGTACCAAAGTGAGGTCCAGACATCATTCCTTTTTCCCGTTGACCTTGTCCAGTCACCTATATCAGGCCTTATCCAATAGGGGTCTGAGAGATGGATATGCCCCATAAGTTTTATGGCTCCTTTTTCTTCTTTCCCCTAGATTGGGAGTTGCCATTCCTCTCATTTCTTCCCTATCAGTCAAGGGGTGAGTTAGAGATTGACGTCCACCTAGACGTAAAGCAGACATACTTTCTGTAGAAAACAAGGCCTGAGAATGTTTTTTCCTGGAACTCCCAAATCATAGATATTAATCAACAACTATATCAAAAAATACATCAAAGCCTATGTTTCTACACTAACTATTTAAATCATCATTTATTATTCTGCCTCAATCTGATGGAAATAAGTATCACATTAAACCATTTTCTTTTGTGGCAAGATGTTTTAATAAGCCATACTTAAGATACAAATATTTGTAGAGCTATGTATAAAATCTAGAAGATAGAACTGGATTTTACTTCTCAAAGCTACCTAATTTTGTGGTCTGAAATTGTGAAATTTTGGACAGAGTTATCCAACAACTTCTAAGTGCATATCTATATATAGAGAACACAGCAGCAGAAAAAAAAAAAAAAACACCAATAAAATGTGGGAACCAAAAAAGTTAACTAGAGGAGACTCATCATCCAGTTAAATGAATCAGCCTTTTGAATTGGAACTGGATTTTCTTGGCACGTATCTTAAAACTCAGTTGCACCAACTAGAGCAGGGTGAAAACGCTGAAGGATAGGCATTTAGGAGGGAACTTGGCACCACTGGCAGGGCAAATGTGTGCTTTGAGGCTGTTGCCAGGAGAGTTTTCAGTAAGCCAGCGCACACTGATAGGGAGAGAAGCATCCTTGGAATCTAAACACCGGAGTCTATGCCAGTTCTGGAGATGTGGAACAGAAGCAAGGGCTGCAGCTAAATACACTAAACACCAGAGCCTATGCCAGATCTGGAAGCAGAAGCAAAGACTGCAACAATAATTCAGTAGGAGCACAGCTTTGCAATTCTTCCCAAACAAAGGGAACTTGGAGGGAATTCACTATTTTCAGCATCCTGAAGAAAGGAATGTTGTCTTTGCCCACCCACTCTTTTCATCTGATCCCACCACCTTGACTTTCACAGCTAGTTTGTAAATGTTACTGAATGCAACCCATTGTCTTTTCTCAAGCTGGAATTAAATACCCATAGAGAGACCTTTTAGCAATCTCAGATCTTGCTGATCTGTAACACACCTAATAGCTTTAGAAGATGGTCCTAAAATTAGTTTTCCTCTGCAGGGCTTTCCGTTCTTACATTTTATATAGCCTTTATTTGCTCAGCTCATGTTGCAACAGCCTACTGTCCATTTAGGATAGTACGCACAGTCTGTTTCACATTGAGTCAAGACCTGTCTTTCTGAACATGACAGCTCAGTGCACCTAATGAAGATAGAAAGAAGTGGAATTTTCCTGTTCCCTCTTGCCTTCTTGAGATTCACAGACAGTGTTCTGGATAACCCAGATTGTGAAGCAAAAATAAAACTTTCCTCACCTGTATCCTCTGCACACAAGAGCAAAGGCAAAAGGAGGGGCAAAAATTTGTATGCCTTCAGAAAGCACAGATGTGAGCTGCCACAAGCAAATTAACACCATGAACTAAACTCCACATGAACTAGACTCCTCGTGATCTGTAAATGGTATGAAGGAAGCTGCCAAACATTTAAATAATGTGCACAAAATTTAATGCCGCAGACTTCAGTTTTGTTCCACTCTCCACTAGTGACTGACTAACTATACTGGGTCACTTTAACTCTCTGTCCTTCAGTTTTTCCATCTAATGTATGGACCAAAATAAGCAGAACTGTACAAATATATAAACATATTTTCTACAAAAAATTGGGAACCTCAATTTTCAGTGGTGGAGGCTATGTAAATGATAACATTAGATACTATTATATAAAATATTGATTAACAAGCCTACTATATAGCATATGAAAAATCATCTCAATAGTTTGTAATAACTTATATTTGAAAAAAGAATGGATATATTCATAAGTATGTTTGATTCACTTTTCTATGCAACTGAAATTAATAAAACATTGCAAATCAACTATACTTGAATAAAATTAAATTTAAAAAACTGAAAGTATAAAAAAAGTAAGTTGTACTACATCAATTAAATATGATAACATTAGGAAATTCCCTTGTGGTGCAATTGTTTAGGGATCTCTTGTTGCCACATTTGTGGCAAAGGTTGCAACTGCATTACAGATTTGATCCCTGGCCCAGGAACTGACACATGCCTCAGGTGCAGCAAACAAAAAAGAGAGAAAACATTAGAATAATTCATTAATTTATTTGATAATTCACTGATTTATTTGATGAGTGAACATTCACTCATCCAACAAATATTTACTGGGTCTCTACTATGTTCCATGACTATTTTCAGTTCTTGAGCAAGTGTGGTGAACAAAGTAAAATTTCTGCTTTTATGTTTTGCATTCCATTTTTGATTGTGGAAAGGAAAGACATAGCCAAACAAGTAAGGATACACATTCGTAATATGTCAGTGAATGATATGAACTAATAGAAAAATAAAGCAGAGTAAGAGGATAGAGTGACATAAAAAGATATAATACTATGCAGAGAGCAATAGAGAGTTTGGCTCAGAAAAGAAACATTCCCTAAAATTTATACAGATAAGCCTCTGCTGATGACTGTACAATTTTTGCAGCTCTTTCTTTGTGATGGTTAATTTTATGTATCAACTTGACTAGGCCATAAAATGCCCAAATATCCAGCAAACCATTATTTCTGGATGGACCAGTGAGTATGTTTCTGGAAAAGATTAACATTTGGATGGGTAGACAGTAAAGCAGATTGTACCCCCTAATGGGGTGGGCATCATCCAATCCACTGGGGGCCTGACTAGAACAAAAGGGCAAGGGAAGGTTGAATTTGCTCTCTACTTGACCATTGAGCTGGATCGTCCATGTTCTCCTGGTCTTGGTGCTCCTGTTTCTCAAGATTTTGCACTCAGATTGGAATCTCAGACTGGAATCATTAGCTCTCTGGCTCTTGGGTTTTTCAATTACACTACTGGCTTTCCTAGAATATAGCCAGGAGACGGTGAAAATTCTAAACTTCCGTAATATCTATTTCTGTCTCTAACTGTATCTCAGTCTCTACCTGTATCTCTAACTCTACCTTTATCCCTATTTCTACCTCTACATATCTCTTTCTTCATCTCTTCTAGTGGTTCTGTTTCTCTGAATAACTGATTCATACACTCTCAAAATCTACCTACTTAGATGATCAAAAAGTGCCACACTTGGTAGTGAAGATCTAGAATCATTAAGAAAGGAGACTCTAGAGTAGACTTTCAATGTTCACTCACTTTGTTGTCTCTTACTTTAGCTTTCAATGTGTTCTTCCAGCTTTATTCAAATATTACTGATGGATAAAATATTAATAAATTTAAAGTGTACAGTGTGATTAAATATATTTATATATTTAATTTCCACCAGTAACACATCCATCACCTCACATATTTTTATTTTTTTAAGTACAAACAATACAGTCTTTCCAGTTCTCAGCTATGACTATCATATTCCTTTAAAGCCTCATGTTTCTTACCACTTCTTTGCTTTGGCTTTTTAAGGCTGCAACTGTGTCATATTAAATTTCCCAGGTTAAGGGTTGAATCAGATCTATGTCTGTGACCTATACCTCAGCTAATGGCAATGTCCAATTCTTAACCCACAGAGCAAGGCCAGGGATCAAATCTACATCCCTCTGGATACTGTTAGGGTTGCATTGTTTCCTTGGTCCTGGCCCACTGCAGCAAAGAACTGGAATGGCAATACATTCCAATGGCAATTGGAAGTGAAAATACATTCTCTGAGAAGAGCAGGGTGCTGGGCCCAGTTGCTCAAAGTGGGGGAAGGGGCGTTACAGTGAGATGGGTTGGGTGATGTTAAGGGTCTGATAAATCTTGTCTAGGCCAGAGGCTTTGGACTTAATCCCCTTGAAGGGGACTTGAAGCCTAACGATACTAGTGGGGTTCATTACAAGTGAGCCACAACAAGAACCTCCTCTTACCACTCTTAATAGTAATTTGATAATAATTTTTCGAGTCACTTACACCTGAATTTTTTTCTTTATAACTTTCCTTTCATGAACTATTTCTCAAAGAAAATCTGATAGATTACTTTTAAGAAATACAACTGCATCAATCTTGAAAGATGAAGTAATTTTAGAAAATAATACTCTTGAAAGTCATAAATATTTTATAAGAAAAGTAAGTTGTAGATATATTTGATGGACCATATAGGTTAAAGTCAGAATTAATTTTGAAATAAATTGCTCTTATTAAATCTACCTAATGTTTAATAGGCAATAAATTTCTTACTTAAAGAATGCATACACTTCTATTCCTTATTTTTCTCATCTATATTAGAAATAAACTGATAATACATTTGACTTAATGACTTTATAATGTAAGTGGATATATCACCAAGGTAAAAACCCTTGGTGTTTTAATTTGACATAATAAAAAAGCAATGAAAAAATTGAAATGTACTCACTTGAGAAATTGTTTTCAAGAATAGGAATAAGGTTAGCATGTGACATTCACCTGGCTGTTTTATTGGGACTTTTACTTTCTTGCTTTAACTTCTGCATTTTGGAAATGTTATGGGATTTTGTATTGCTGCAATTTTTCAAAGAAAAAATAAGTTTGCTTCTAGAGTAAACATATATACAACATTTTTTTCCTTCTCCTAAGTCCGCATAGGAAAAATAATGTCTTTTTTGTGACATATAAGAGAAAGTAAGACTTGAGAGTCCCAGCACCAGTTGTATGGAGGAACCTCATGGAAAAAAAGTTTCAAAAGCAAACTGCAGAGTCTGAATCTGTTTCTCAAGAAGCTACTTCCTGTGGGAGCATAGGATGCTCATAATTATGTCCCTCCTGCCGGTAGTTCTCCTGCCCAGGTGAAGAAGTCTGCTACATTCACCTGTAGTCCTGATGGGATCCAAGACATCTGCCAGGTGTGACGTTAGAAGGCAGAGGTGGTCTGTATCCTTCCTGTCATGCTCTTGCGATATTAGTGTAGCGCAGTGATCTCCAGTTAACACAAAGGAGGTTGAGTTCTAATTTGTGTGTAATAACTTTACCTCAAAAATTTTCCTTGCATTGTAATTTAAGTCATTCATCAATACTCGTGCTTCTTATTTATTTTTGTGTGTGTGTGCTTTGGAGGGCTGCACCTGCTGCATTTGGAAGTTCCCAGGCTAGGGGTCAAATAAGAGTTCCAGCTGTCAGCCCCAGCCCCAGCAATGCAGGATCTGAGCCACATCTATGACCTACACAACATCTCAGAGCAATGCTGGATCACCGATCCACTGAGCAAGGCCGTGGATTAAATCCACATCCTCAGGGATACTAGTCAGATTCATTTATGTTGCCCCACAATGGGAACTTCCAATACTTGTGTTTCTGAGATTATTGAGTGAGAGAAATTAGTCTTTAAGATACTAACCTAATTTAGTCAATTCATGTTACCATAAACATTAATGAAATTAACATTACCATAGACTTTATAATTAAACTCACACAAGTCATAACATGCACTGATTTCAGGTTAATATGACTAGGAAAATGATCGAATCATTATGATAGATTTTTAGACAATTTCCATAGACTACTACTTTAGTGAGTTGGAAGTACAGGTGACTGACTCACTGCCAGCTATTGTCCCGTTTGTCCTTAGACAGTCACCTTGGAGAGTAGTCTAGAGGTAATGCAGAGATTCCACTTATCTTTATACAATGAATTTAGGTGAAAAATATTTTAGCATATTAGCCAATGGAAAACATATACTAAATTAGGAGTTCAAGTCATGACTCAGCAGTTAATGAACTTAACATCCATGAAGACGTGGGTTTGATCCCTAGCCTCACTCAGTGGGTTAAGGATCCAGCGTTGCCCTGTGCTGTGATGTAGGTCACAGATGCAGCTCAGATTCAGCATTGCTGTGGCTCTGGCATAAGCCAGCGGTTAAGCTTCAATTGAACCTATAGTCTGGGAAAATTTATGTGCCGTGGGTGCAGTCTTAAAAAAGAAAGAAACAAACAAACAAACAAAAAAGAAAGAAAAAAAAAGAAAACAAATACTGAATTATATTTACTACATATTTTACTCAGACTTACAGTGGAATGCAGAAATACATATAACTTTGCTCAATAACTTATAAAGCTTCACATTGCCCTTCAGATCAAGTCCAAAAAATATTTACAGTACACAAGCACTTTTTTATTGTAGTATAAACTTATTTCACTTCCGACTACTTTTGAAAGTCTGTTTTCTCTATACAGTAGTCTTTTTCTTTATATCAATGTATACACAATGTACATTTTACCTCCAGATTTTCATGTGACTTTGGGATTGTTTCTTCTTCCTATGATGTCCTTTTTGTTTATCCTCAGCTGACCACTTCTCAGAGTTCAGATAAATTCTAATTTCACTATTAAACTTTCTCTGATGTTTGTAACTAATGACTACCCAAAGCATACATTTTTGGAACCAAGCATTGTCAAAGGTCCTCAGCTTTTGCTTCCAAATTCACTTATATTCTCATCTCTGGCTTAGATGTAAATCTATTCTTTGCCACAAGATTATTGATTCAGTGTTCACATATTTTATTTCTACTAACTCAATAGTTAACAAAGGCAATGATTTGCCATCTTAGTCTATACGCATGGTAGCATAGTACAAATTTGGGCATTTATTACACTCAATAAATGATTGTTGAATTAACTGAAATAGAAAAATGAAACACCACTTTTAATTATTTGTTTTAGCATTTTTTCCTAATGATGTCACTTTAAAAATTTTTCTATGGCATTTCTTCGACTTAAGAACTCCTAAATATTTTATTTCTTATTGGTAAGACCAACTACAAATCTTACTTTATTTTCAATTAAAATATAGAAATGTATTGTTCTTAAAATTAATTTAATTATAAGATCAGTAGCTACCACGTTGATCATATATTATTAGTTGGAACTTTTCATTTTCTTCAGTCCCCAAATACCCTGTAATATTATGACTCAAAGTCACAATAAATTCATTAAGAACTAAAATTTGAATCCAC
This sequence comes from Catagonus wagneri, assembly GCA_004024745.2. Classification (NCBI taxonomy): domain Eukaryota; kingdom Metazoa; phylum Chordata; class Mammalia; order Artiodactyla; family Tayassuidae; genus Catagonus; species Catagonus wagneri. Next base: position 34,813,631 of record PVHT021183696.1, on the reverse strand, counting down.
ATAAATCCTAAATTATTGCAACAAACTCTATGGTCAAAAAATACTCCATTTTAAATTTTTTTTAAGTATATTTATTATATCTTTAACTTTTAGACCTTTTAACAGGGAAGAAATTATATAAGTCATAACAATGTCTAACTTAGAAACACAAATTAAAACTTGGTGATATAAAAAAATTTTGCTACCATGTAGTATGGAAAAGTAGTTTTGCACATAGCAAAACTACGAAGAAACATGATGAAAAACTCTAAATTTATTTGTTTCACTGTGTACCCTCCTTGCCCTTACTGATCACAGTTGAAAGCACACAGATATGTTTGTGATATAGATAGATTGACATATATATATATAAATATATATTATATATATATATATTTGAGTAAAGTGATATAGTTTTATTCCTCTTTACGATAATTCTGATTTATTTTTTAAAGTAGTGATAACGTTATAGAATTAATTCCATTAAACTTAAAATTCTTTTTCTATACCATTTATATATTTTGCTTACACAAGTTTCTTTAAATAGTCTTAGAAAACCTCAACATTTTACTATACATAATATCTAAGTAATATCTACTTTAAGGATTTGAAATAATATAAAAACTCCGGTAAAATATAGAGCTTAAACCTCTCTGATTTATAACACAGCTTCAGTTGCATAAGTGCCCTATAGCTTATTATAAATATACTTGCCTTTTTTATAGCAGTAACTCAAGAGAGAAATTAATTCTTCCCAAGAGTAAATAAAAATATTAAAAAGAAACTGTAACATTCATGCCAGAGAACTTGGAAATATACGCCAATGACTTCACATATATTGATCCTAACACTTGCAGAATCTCAGTATGAGAATATTCATCTTTATATACCAAAAAATTATAGCTCTGAGACTTTAGACACCTTAACTAATAGGTAGTGAGGAACTTGATTAATGCCTTTCTCACTGCAGCAAACTGCCTCCAGCTGGTCATTCTAAACTGAGGTCTTTTCATTTTCATCCATAGCATTTAGTTTTTACAAATTGACAACTGATATTAATTTTGTTATAATAAGAAAGCAAAAATGTTCATTATATTTTTCTAAGAGAGAGAAAAATGGAATGAGAGATATTGATATAATCCATAAAGGTAAAAGTGGAGAGCGAATTACATTACAATGACATGATACCATCTGACTGGTTTTATCAACATGTTAAAAGTGCAATGTTTAGGGGCTACAAATATGTTCTGTTTGGAAAGCAATATTTCAAAGCACACATTTTCCTTCAAATAGACACTTCCATTTATGTTTGCATAAAATATACACGTACATGATACTTAATGTGTTGTGTGTTCCATTAAGATATTTGTAGGTAGATGACTTTGAAGATGTAAATTGCTTTAAAATAAGAATGATGCACGTGTGTTTTTATTATTATCAGGGGTAAAGTGTTCCCTTCCATTAGTGCAGAATGTAACTGAAGTTACATTGAAGCAGAAGGTAACTGAAGAAAAAAAGGACTGTCTTTAGTAAAAGGTTTAGTGCACCAGTTTAATTCTCACGTACAAAGACAGCCTTGTTCTCTGTCACGGAAAACAGAAATTCATTGAATTTAATTGTTTTAGAATTCTGCAAGTGCAATAATCGTACTTTTTCTAAAAAGAAAAGTGTGAAAGAACCTGGTATCATGAGTTAATTTATACCGACTTAAAAAGTAAGTTTATCTATACTGAATTAAAAGTAAGTTACATCAATATTTACAATATAAGAAGATTTATCATCTTAGTACAATTGATCATTTAGTTCTCAATTTTTCAAAATCAGATAACATTCTTATTTATTGAATTTTGAGGGAATGTGTATTAACCTTACATCTAAAATAAACTTATCTTCTATGTCACAGGTTATGAAATTCACATTATTAGCAATGAAATACTGTCACATTAGAGCCATTTATAAAATCAATATCACGCTATTGTCAAATAAATTTGCTTAGTTTTATAGACACAAAAGAGAGAAGTCACCTCACTGTCAATCATAATCAATATAATGTTCTGAATTACATTGATTTATGGATTCATTTAATGTTAATTGATTTTGCAAATATTTATTAAGTATCAGTTATATCCACTTCTAGGTTTAGTCCTAAGATCCTTGCATACAGAAGAAATACAAAGTAAAATAGAATTTAAAAATATGAACTAGCTCTCATTTAAGTCACACTGTAGTGGTAGAAAAATTACTAACAGGAAAATAATAAAAATAAGATTGAAACTGCCAAATACTGTGAAGAAAGCAACACGACTTGAGGATTTCATAAATAGGGAACTAGCATTACCTGTGAAGTTTGGGAAGGCTTTTCTTTTCAGAAGAGTAAGTACTAATAGGTTAAGATGGTGGAGTAGTGTGTATAAGTGGTTGTTGATGTCACAGCATGAATAAGATCATATAATGAGAGAGAGTCATGAAACTCCAATTTTTATGATCCAGTTACGACTGAAAACTAAAGAGAGGGAACTGAGAGATAGTGGACAGAGTAGTCAGAATTCTAGAAGAGTATTTTCATGGAAGACAAGAAAATGTTGTGTCTAGAACAGTTCTGAATCCCAATGAGAGGGCAAAAAATATAACAGCCAAAACATTCTGATGGATTAACAAGGTCATCGAGGAACACTATGGAATGTTTAAGGGGAATGGATGGAGACAGATTTTTGGAGAGGGTGGGTATAGATACCGAGAGAGGAGGTGAATGTTATTGGTATTTAGGTTGTAAAACTGACCAGAGCTTTTAATGGACTCTACAAGGAAGAAAAAGAAAAATTACTGAAGCCTACTAATTTTCTGGCTTGGAGGCAGTAGCCAGAGACACTGGAAAAAGACCAGGAGTGGGTTTCTTCTTTGTTTTTCAGGGGAATGGAATTAATAAAATTATGAATTTTAATCTGGGCGTGATGAGCCTGAAATGAGTTGCAGTTATCCAAGACAATGGCTTATAAAAACTGTTGGATACCTTGTCCTGAAATTCAGAAAGATGGTGAGAGATAGGACTATAGATGACAAGAAATGTAGCATGATGGATGTGGGGGGGAATTTTATTTTGAGGCAATGGGAATGATTCACTTGAGGGACCCAAATCACAGGTGGAGGGATTGGCTTTAAGTAAGAGGAAAAATAGATATTATATAACAGGAGGGAAGGAAGATAGCAGAAATTTTAGGTATGCTTAATTGCAAGAAAATTGGAGGATTTTCTTCAGATGGCTCCTATTTTCCCTGGAGTAGGATGCAAGTCTCTATGCTGCAATAGATGAGGAGAAGTTTAGGAGATGTGTGCTAAACACTAGAGGCAAAATTTGATGGACAGTAGTTTAATTATAAGAAATTTTATTTTAAGGAACCCTCTACATGATTACTAATAACAACTGAAAAAAAGTAAATGCTTGTTCAGAAGAGAGGTGGATTCACTGCTTGGTGAGTGAATAGTACAGAAAAATAAATCAGACAAGTGGAACAGATTTCATAGGAAGAGTAGGATCATTTTGGCCTAGGCTATAGAACGATCGACTATGCTATTGGGATGATGAAGATTACTGCTAAATTAAGTCTGGACTTAGGTGGACTAGTGACTCATTTCAAAGAAGAGGAAAGAGACAGTTTGGCTGGGACCTGTGTATAACAGCCTAAAAAACAAGTACTGAATTTTGATTAGCTATGATGGCTAAATCAAACCATATTGGGTTTTTGAGCACAGGAGTTTGATATTGTGAACTTTGGGCCCTGTGAAAATTAGTCTAGTAGAAGTTTGAAAAACAATTTGGAAGTGTGAAAATTGGGAGTCATGCAGAACACCTAAAAGGCTACTATAGAACTTTATATGAAAAGTAATAAAGTCCTAAAATAGGTGAAAATGGATAGGCAGGAGATGACTATGAACTGAATTCTGAAGAACCTGCATACTATGTTTTTGCATTCTTTATTAAAATTTTTCTATTCTGCCTTTGGAACCAGATATCCTAGGGTAATAGTTTTGTTTTCCTGTTGGGTCTGCCTACAGAGGAATCCAGGATAGAAATATACTCTCATTAGGAAGCTGACTGAACCATCTGTCTAACTGGAAGGCTATTTTCTGTTGCTCTAACTAATGGTAATTACATTGAATTTTATTTATTTTTATAAAAAAAGGAGTGAGAAATATATTCTACTGTCTGAAAGAAGAATATTCACAGTGGTAGGATAGTTTTGCTTTCCTCTTTGGGACTCCTCTCTATCAATTAAGAAACACCAATTTTTAAATATTTAAAGTGTTTGACTTAGAAAAATCAAAATAATGAAAGTGTTTCTCAGAATTTTCTCCTTCTAGCTAAAGACTTTTATTTGTAACCCACTCAGTTTTGTCTCATGCATTATGTATTATAATCACATTAGAACAGAAAAAAATTTTATTTACAGCACCTGTATTTTAAAAATTATACTAAAAAACAAAACAATTTATATTCCATTTTGTGCTATGATAAGCTTTCTTCTAACATTTAAATGTTTGGTTTTAGAACTTTTAGATAAGAAAAACAATTATTTACACTATATTCCATAAAATTATCCCAAAATAGTTCTTAGAATATATATAGTCAATATTTCAGACTTAGTACATTTATATTTAATTAATTTTTATTTTATATTGAAGTATATTTGATTTATGATGTGTTAGTTGCAGATGTACAGCAAAGTGTTCAGTTATAGATACAATTACATATATCCACTCCTTTTTAGATTCTTTTTTCATATGGCTTATTGCAGAATATTGGGTACAGTTCCCTGTGCTCTTCAGTATTTTCTTTTCAATTATCTATTTTATATATAGATAAATGATCCCCCTCATATATTTCCCCTTTAGTATCCATAGCATGTTTTCTAAGTCTATGAGTTTGTTTCAATTTTATAAATAAGTTCATTTGTATCTTTTTTTTAGATTCCACATATAATTAATATAATGGTGTATGTGTCTGACTCACTTAACTTAGTATATTATCTAGGTCTACCCATATGGTTGTAAATGGCAGTATTTCACTTTTTTTTTTTATGGCTGAGTACCATTCCATTTTATGTATATACCACATCCTCTTTATCCATTCATCTGTCAATGGACATTTAGGATACTTCCATGTCATGACTTGTAAATAGTGTTGCAATGAATATTGCGATGCATGCATAGTTTCAAATTTTGCTTTTTTTTCCAGAAGTGGGATTGCTGGATCATATAGTAGTTCTATATTTATTTTTTTTAAGGAATCTCCATATTGTTCTCCCTAGTGGTTGATCAACAGTGTAGGAGGGTTCCCTTTTCTCCACACCTAATTCAGCATTTATTTTTGTTGACTTTTTGATAATGGCAGTTCTGATGGGTAGGAAGTAATACCACATTGCCATTTTGATTTTCATTTTTATTATAATTAGCAACGTGGAGCATCATTTTATGTGCTTTGTGGGCATCTGTATGTCTTCTTTGGAGAAAAGTCTGTTTAGAACTTCCCATTCTTTGATTGGGTTATTGGATTTTTTTTTTATATCAAGCTGTATAAGCTGTTTGTATATTTTGAAGATTAATTTCTTATTAGTTGCTTCATTTGCAAAAATTTCTCATCTTTTTGTCATGTTTATGATTTCCTTTGCTGTACAAAAACTTATAAGTTCAATTAGGTCATATTTCTTTATATTTGCTTTAATTTTCACTAATCTAGGAGGTGGATCCAAAAAGATCTTGCTGCAACTTAAGTCAAAAAGTGTTCTTCTTATGTTTTCCTCTAAGACTTTTATATTTTCTGGTCTTATATTTAGGTCTTTAATTCATTTTGAATTTATTTTCATTTTAGGTGTTAGAGAATATTATAATTCCATTATTTTACCTGTAGCTGTCCAGTTTTCCCAGTACAACTTATTGTATATTCATATATTCATTGTATATTCTTGCCTCTTTGTTGTAGATAATACTATAGGTGCATAGGTGCATTTCTGGGCTTTCTGTCCTATTATTTTGATCTATATTTATATTTTTTCTGCCATTACTATACTGTTTTGATGACTGTAACTTTTTAGTATAGTCTGAAGTTAAGGAGTTTGATTCTTCCAGCTCTGTTTATCTTCCTCAAGATTACATTAGCTATTTGAGTTTTGTGTATGTGTGTGTCTATGTGTGTTTCAATACAAATGTCAAGTAGTCAGCTAAAATTCACAATATCTATTACTCAAATGTTTTTTTCCTACAAAGAAGCAGGAAACTATGACCCATAATAAAGAGATATAAGTTAATCAAAATGAATGCAGATTTGGGAGAGATGTTAGAATTGGCTGACAGGAATATCAAAGCAATTATAATTGTATTCCAAATGTTCAAGCAGACATAGCTGACACAAAAATATTTAGATCAAACTTTTAGAAATAAAAACAATGGGGTAATATTTTAAAAAAATACCTCATATGGGATTAAAAGTAAATTAGATATTTCAGAAAAAAAGATTAGTGAACTTTAAGACATAACAAGAGAAACTAGGAAAGATTCAGAGAGAAGAGAGAATCAAAAGTTAGCAGGGCATAAAATAATTCTCAATATATTTAAAAGGATGTTAGTCATTCAATGGGTGTTCTATACACAATGGATTTATAATAGAAATAAATAACAAAGTGGTCTCCAAAAAATTCCCAAGTGTTTGTAAGTAAAATAACACAATTATAAATAAACTATAGGTCAAAAAAGATATCAAAATTGAAGTAGATAGTATTTTCAACTAAATTAAAATGAAAATATTTAGAAATCCACATGATGTCAATAAATCTGTTCTTAAATGGAAATGCAGAACACTAAGTACTGCACTAGAAAAAAAGAACAATCTCAAAATTTTGACTTCGGCTCCACTTTAGGAAAGTGGGAAAACAAAGAGCAAATTAAAAACAAAGTAATTAGAAAAAGACAAGTGTGAATGGAAGTTTGACACTTGCTATCAGCCTCTACATGGATTAAAACATGAACCATTGCAGCTGCTGATCTGCAGCACCCCCTAGCAGATTTCAGGATGGAGACCAAGAGTGAGACACTCTGTGCTCTGGGAAAACTGGAAGAACATATCTTCAGATAGTTATATAGTTTTAGGAGAAGATATTATGAGCCCAATACTTGCATCTCCTCATATTTAGAAAAACACTAAAATCCTTCATGATGACGATGTCTGTGACTAGTAGTAACCTTCATGAGACCAGCAGCAAACTACTTTAAAATGTGTGCAAGCCTGCATGCACTTCTCCCTTCACCTTTATCATTTATATCTTGATATTTTCCCCTTTATTCTTTGGGGTGGTATTTCTTAGCTGTCTGAAATGCTGCCTCCTGGGCTATAGTTATGTGGACAAAACAAAAGATGTCATGGTCTTCAGTCAAGGCAGTCACTCCCAAGGGTGGGCTGGTGAACCCTAAGGGAACTCAGGAAGAAAAGAATAGTGTCCCATAGCTGAGGAATATCAAAGGACTAATTTCCATAAACAAAGGCATTTACATTTTTTGATAGAAACTGCCTTTCTATAAACCTTTTTATATAAATCTGGTTTTCTATAAATCTTTTGTTCCTACCACCTTCCCTTTGTTGCAAAACTTCCTATATATTCTAGCTCCCCCCTCAACACATCAGAGCATTTTTCTAAGGGCTACTGGAGATGCTGACTCCAGGAATCTTAAGTCCTAATTTTGCCCCAAATAAAACTTAACTCTAGACTTTGAGGTTGTGCATTTTTTTAGGTCAACACAAGGATAAATGTCAACATGAAAATCAGTGCAATAGAGAACAGAAACAAAATGGAAAATGAAAAACTATTCTTTGAAAAGCTAAAAATATTGACAAACATCTAGTTAGACTGATTGCAACAAGAAGAGGGGAAACACAAATAGTTAGGAATGAGAACATGACATCACTACTAATTTTAAAGGTACTTAAAAGTTAGTAAGGGGATATTATGAATATTTGTATGCTAATAATTATGAAAATCTAAACAAAATGAACAAATCTTGGAAAGAGATGCTACCAAAGTTCACTCAGAAAATATAACAAAACAAATCAAGAAATAGAATTTGTTTGAGATTTACTTATAATTATAGAATTCTTCCACTGTCCCACGCCTTACCACCACATCAATGAGACTCTAGTATAAAAAATTGGATTACAACTGAAAGAACTGCAACATGCATAGGCTATTTAAGGAGATTGTAAACCCAAAGACAAAAAGAGATAAAGATACCCTTTGTTACTACATATTCAAATTGCTGAAAAACTGAAGCAAAGGACAAACCTTGAAAGCAGAGGAAAAAAATTTATCCTGATTGTAGAGGAACAAAGACAAAAATTAAATCAGACTTCCCTTCAGAAACTATGTAAACAAGAAAACAAATGAAGTAGAATGTTTAAAATCTTGAAAGAAAAAAAAATAGAGTTTTATATCCAGCAAAATTATCCTTCAAAATTAGAGAAATATTTTTCTCTGACAAACTAAAACTAAGTGAATTCATTGCCAACAGACTCTCCTATAAAAAATAAAATTAAAATAAATTCTTTAGGAGTAAGAAATATAATGATATAGATCAGAAGCTCATATCAACATATAAAAAAGAATATCTAAGAAGGAATAAATGCAGGAAAAATATATTTAAAATATTTTATTTTCTTAATTGAACTAAATAGATAAGTGTTTGTTCAAGATAAAAGTAATAGTAATCACATATTGTGTGACTTTAGAATAGGTATAAATACAATGAATTGCAATGATATTATAAGGGGGAGGAACTGGTAATTTTCTGTTATATTTGTGGCATGGGTTATAGTGATATAGTGCTATTTGAAATGTACATAAAGTTGTTATACATATATATTACAAACTCTAGGACAAGTCCAAAAATATTTTAAAAATAATTATGATTACTGCTAACTTTTGCTATATTTTTTTAATAATGTCAAATACCCAAATAAATATTTGGTTTCTCAAGAATTTTCCATGAGTCTTGTCAGAAACACTCTTCATTCTGAATTTTCCTAAATGACTCCCAATTTTAATTTAGAAAATAATTTACATTTCCCATTCCTAATATCTAAGCTAGACTGTAATAGTTTTTAATTTACTAGTATTGATAGTTTTAATTAACCTTCTCAGATCCTTATTATGCATGCTAGGAATCTTAGGTGATTTAATAAGACAGATATGCACTTGAATATGGAGTACTCTTCTGTCAACAATAACAGCATTGCTGCCCTTTGTCTATCCATTTATACGATGCTTTCATTGGGAAATATTATATTTAGTAGATGTAAATTGAAGTTTTTCCCCATGGTTGTCGCTGCAGATTTTGGATTCAGCCTGTCTTCAATTTGCCTATTTAAAATGTGATCAAAACTTTCTTAGTAATGAACTGATCAACATAGTCTGGAAAATCAGTAAATCTGAGGAAAATTTAAAATATCTAGTCAATTACATTCTATGAAGAACTTTATTCTACTTAGTATAATAATATAAATTCATTAGAAAAAAATACTGGCTCTAAAATCTCTCCTTTTCAAAATATTTGAGATAATGAAATTCTCTTTTCCAATGTGGTTTCAATAATATGCAACATATTTTTGCCTATATCTCAGAACTGAGAAATATCCTAGCCTGTGGATATACTCTAAAAATTAAAGTAACCATTGTGTGTAGGACTCAGAAAGATTTGAAAGTTAATACCAGATGAACTTGGAGTAAAGAAAAATTTCTTTTCATTGGTAATAAGTCATATACTGGAATCTGGTGTCTGAATGATATATAAAAAGAAAAAAGATGATCTTATTTTCATGCCTATTTTGACAGATATATAAATGTTTGGTTATGATGATCTCTAGGAATAAATTCAATATGTTGGACTTATATTCATATTTTTGGGAGGCAAGGTAGATCTTCCAATCATATATTTAAATTCCAACTGTTCTAAGGAGGTTCTCAGGAGTGAGAACTTTATGATATTCAAATGAATAAGTATGTTAAATTCACTAAGATTTAGATATTGACCACATATATAAAGAAAACATATTTTTATTTTCAGTAAAGTAATATTAACAAAAAATCTTGCTTACATTTTGTAATTTGTGTTTTATGAAAGTTATATTGAATGTTATAGAGATTAATTTTTCTTTAATATTTTTTAATTTTCTCCAGTAAAATGTTTCTTAACTTTAGAACTGCAGATATATCATTGACATACTCTGATATTTTATTATCAATTTCTGCATACTTTTTTATCCTTGACTTAACCATAAGAAATAAGATCTGAGTTAATGTTAAAAAATATATCATGTGAAATATTACAAATTACCAAATAAAAAAGAAACATATAAAACTTCACAAAAATCAAATGCCTATGTACATGTGTTTCTGAAGTCTTTGAAGAGCCCTTTGCCACACCATGGCATAAGACGACTTTAGTGATAGAAATCTGAGTAGGATATAGAAAATATTTCCTTAGCTCTTCTATCCAGAAAATGGAATAAGCAAAATAAACTCTCCTAAATCAGAATTTATAAGACAAATTAGAAATTTAAATCCATTTCTTTCTCATATCACTTAAACAAAGGTGTCAATTAAGTGAAATGTTAAAAAACAGTGATTCAAAGAGTGGAATATAATAGAAATTGGAAGATAATTTGTTAATGAAGTGAAACGACAGTGGAGAAGTCATCAGATAACAGTAACAGAACCAACCCATTAATAAGAAGTGCCATTGAAAGACAGAATTGCCCAATACAATAGCAATTATGACTGAATGTATATAGGAAAGATTGATACAGATGAAAACACCTCCTTGCTTAAGGAATTTTCCCAGTACTGATTTAGCATCATTAGAGGAGGAAAGTAAGAATCCTTAAAATTATGCCACTTTAGAGATGGCTTCCAAGTAAATCATCTCATATTTAGAAAGTGATTATTTGAGCTTCTTATTTCAATTTTAGTTATCTTTTATTTGAAAATGGCCATACTTTAGTTTTCTAAATAGAAATATTTCAGGTGAATACACACCATGTATCAGGAGTTCCATTTGACTCTTCATGACTTTATTCAATGGAGAAGTCTAGTATGTTTAAGTTGAGGTCAAAATGACATGACAAAAGTAAAATAAAGAGCTAGAAATATTCCTACATTCATTAGACAGACACAGAAGGGTGCATGTGTACGTGTGTGAGTGCAAAGAAATTTACTTTAAGGACTTGATCTTGGCTTACATGACTATGTGGTCTGGATAGGGAAGTCTTGAAACCCACAGAGCAGGTTGGCAGGCTGAGTACCCTCAAACAGAATTTCAGGTTGGCATCCAGAAGTGGGAATTCTTCTTCCCAAGGAAAAATCAGTTTTCTCTTAAGTCCTTTTGATTGATTACACGAGGCCCCCTCAGAGTATGGAGAATGACCTCCTTTAATGGCAGTCAGCTGATTATAGATATTAATCACATCTACAAAATACCTTCTCAACAACACATTAGTGTTTGATGGAATAATTGGGTGTTAGGGCCCTAGTCAAGTGGACACACGATAATCACTAAAATTCCTAAGTACTCCTCTGTTTCCAGAAGCATTTCTTAATAGAGTGGGTTTTCAAAATCAAACCTTTTCAGAAATTATTATCTAAGTCTTAGCAACTAGGCTCTCCTCTAAGAATATTCCTTGTTCAAACAGAAACATAAAAAGAAATAGAAATAAAGAGAAGAAAAAATTTGGAAGACTGTTAAACTTTTATACTTGCTATAAATCAAGACAGTGTATTTTGGCAAAAAATAAATACATCCATGGAACTGCATAGATAGCCTAGAATTATCCCCCTAAAAATATAGTCAACTCATCTTGGACAAGGAGAAAAGGAAACAAAATGGAACAAAGTCTCTTTAGTAAAACAGTGGTGAAACAAGTGAACTCCCACATGCCAAAAACAAACAAAAAACAAAAAAGAATCTAGGCGCAGACCTTACAAAATGGCTTCACAAAAATGAGCTCAAAATGGATCATAGATATAAGCATAAAATGCAAAACTATAAAACCTCTAGAAGATTACATAGGAGGAATTATTGATACAGTACCAAAGACAGCTTCCATGAGAGAAATAATTAAGTGGGAATTCATTAATATTAAAATTTCTGCTTTGCAAAGGAGAATGTCCCAACAGAGAAAAAATTATTTGTGATAAGAACATCTAATAATGAACTATTACCAAAAATAAACAAATCTTAAAACTCAAACATAAGAAAACTATGCAATTAAAAAATGGACCAAAGACTTTAATAGACACCTCATCAGAAAGGATGCACAGATGGCAAACAAGCATAAGAAAAGATGCTTCACCTCATATGTCCTCAAGGAAATGAAAATTAAAACAACAATGAGAAATCACTGCATACCTGTTAGAATGGCCCAAACCTGGAACACTGACAATACCAGATGCTGGGGAAGATAGAGAGCAATAGACTCGTACATTGTTGATGGGAAGGCAAAATGGTATGGCCACTTTGGAAGACAGTTTGATGTTTTCTTACAGAACTAAATATACTCTTACTATACAATCATGTAATCAGTCATATTCCTTGCTACTAACACAAGGAGTTGGAAACATATTTTCACAAAATTTGTCCATACATTTTTATATTAGCTTTATTCATAACAGGCAAAACTTGGAAGCAACTAAGGTGTCCTTTAGTAGATGAATGGGTAAACACACCTGTGCAACATCCAAAGAATTAAATATTCTTCACAGAAAAGACATGGAGGAGACATATGTATATTACTGAGTAAAATAAGTCAATCTGATATGGCTACATACTGTGTGATTCCAACTATGTGTCATTCTAGAAAAGGAAAATTATGGACACAATAGAACATTCAGTGGTTGCTAAATGTGGTTCTGGGGAATAGAGAGGAGAGATAAATAGGTAGAGCATAGAGGATTTTTAGGGCAGTGAAAATACTATGTATGATATTATAATAATGGACGTATAGAATTATACATTTTTTTGAACACCAAGAGTGATTCCTAGAGTTAACTATGAACTGTGATTGTGATGTGTCTATATAGGGTTGTCCTTTAGGGCAAATATAAGATTCTAGTGAATAACTTTCTTTCTTCCTTTCTTTCTTTCTTTTTTTTTTTTTGCAATTGAGAAATAATTGATGTATAACATTGTGTAAGTTTAAAATGTACCACTTGCTGACTTGACCATTTATATAGTGCAATATGATTACCACTATAGCGTTAGTTAACATCTCTTATTATGTCACATAATTACCTTTTTTTATGTTGAGAACAATTAAGAGCTAGTCTCTTAGCAACTTTGAAATTTATAATACAGTATTATTGTATAGGTTTGTATTGTAAACTCTCCCCAATTCTCCTACTCTCATGTCTTGATAACTACTGTTCTACTCTCTGCTTTCCTGAGTTTGGCTTTTTTCAGATTTCACATATAAGTGATTTCACTATATTTGTCTTTCCTCTGTGGCTTATTTCATTTAGCAAATGCTTTCAAGGTCCATCCCCGTAGTCCCAAATGACAAGATTTCCTTCTTACTTGTAGTTGAATAATATTCCATTGTCTGTCTGTCCGTCTTTCTGTCTATCTATATTTCTATCATCTCTCATATCTCCTTTGATGTTGTTGATGGGGAGGGCTGTGCCTGTGTGCAAGTGTTGGGGGGGCAAGGTTTTTGAGAAATCTCTGTACCTTCAGTTTTGTTGTGAACCTAAAACTGCTCTAAAATAACATATAAAAAAAAAAAGAAGAGGACTGGATCTTTGATAAACTCCTGGCAATTATCCTGATAGTTGCTGCTTTTTTCTTGAAGTTTTGTGGGCATCTGGCCTCTTCCTTTAAGTTTTTGCTGCCCAAACATACCCTGGAACATGTAGAGTCAGCATAGTAATGTTTTAATGGTTTAGATAATCTTTGCTTCATTCAATCGTACATGAATACCAGAATGGGGATCTTATAAAATGTGTTCATTTTATAAGATCTATTATTTGAACACATTTTATAAGATCCCCATTCTGGTATTGATTATTTAATTATAGGAGTTCCTGGTGGCCTAGTGTTTAAGGATTCAGCATTGTCATCGCTGTGGCTTAGGTTTGATCCCTGGCCCAGGAACTTCTCCATGTCATGCGTGTGTCTGAAACAACAAAAAAAACTGCATGTTATTTAATTACATACTTATTATTCATCTGCAAATCCTTAAGAATTCAAAACCTTCAATTCCATAGTAATAAATATTTTCATTATGTGTAAAATTGCCAAATGTTATGATTTTCTTTTGGCTTTTTAGGCCCGCATCCTTGGCTTATGGAAGTTCCTAGGCTAGGTGTCAAATTGGAGCTACAGTTACTGGCCTTCGCCACAGTAACATCAGGTGCATCCAAGCTGCATCTGAGACCTACACCACAACTCACAGCAATGCCAGATCCCCAACCACTGAGCAAAGCCACGGATTCAGCCCGCATACTCGCAGATACTAGTCTGATTTTTTTCACTGCACCACGATGGGAAATTCTAAAATGTTATGATTTTTGATGGCATAAAATATTTTCAGTTGTTTTTTTATTGCTATGCTACAGAATTAGAGAAAAGCTACTGAAAGAAAGACTAAATTCCTTGAAGCCGAAAACTGAGAGAAAATTGATAGATCAAATCATGCTAGACCTCTGTAAGGAGAAGTACATTAAGTTATAAAATCAGAGCGAAGATAAAAAAGTCTGGTTATCAAAAAAGTTTCAGAAAATGCCAAAGTTTGACAAAAATTCAGGATTTCAACACAGACATAAATAGACACTAAATCTGTTTTGGAAAGAATTGTTTGATATGAGTTTTTATTGATTAGCCCCTTACTTTGAAGGACTAGTCCCTTTATATCATAGCTAATGTGAACCATGCTCCTGAAATTGCATTCGTCTGTAACTTGTACGCGGCATTTCACTATCTTCTGTGAAGCCTCAGGAAACTTCTCAGGTACTGAAAACTTTAGTTCTTCTTCAGTTTCTCTTTTCTCACACAAGTTATTTTGATATTACCACTGCTTATATTTTTCTGACCTAAATATTTGATTTCTTATTTTTCAACAGAATTCTTCTTCATTAATCCATCTACTTAGTCTTGCCTTATTGTTTCATGTACCTTCCAATAAAGTTTTAATTAAAAAAGTTAATTGACATTTGATTAACTTTTCGATATGGCTCTATTTAGCTACTGGTAACAATTTCATCATGGGAAAAAGTATACCAATCACATAAGGTATCATTATGTTCCATGATATTTTTTCTTTTCTCCTTTATTTTTGGGGGGGATGCACCTGCAGCATATGGATGTTCCCAGGCCAGGGGTCCAATTGGAGCTACAGCCACCAGCCTATGCCACAGCAACATCAGATCTGAGCCACATCTGTGACCTACACCACAGCTCATGGCAACATCAGATCCTCAACCCACTGAGTGAAGCCAGGGATCAAATCCACAGCCTCATGGTTTCTAGTCAGATTCGTTTCCTCTGTGCCATGATGGGAACTCTGATATTTTTTCTTCGATATAAAATCCTAAAATGTAATAAAACAAGTAAATGTTAATGATGAGATATTTCCTTTTGTTTTTTGTTTTATAAATCTCTACCGGTTGTCTTAAAATCTCTTTCCTTGTCCTGGGTTGTTGATATCTATAGTAACAAGGATAACAGGAAAATAGTATCTACCATTGAATATCTCATTGTTGAAAACACAAGACACAGTCACGCCTCCTGAATTGAAATGGCTTAAATTTATATGAAGAGAACATTTGGGGACTCAAGCAAATATGGTATCTTTACTTTTATCCCACTAAAGAGCTACATGATTTCAGGAAATACATTCTTCCATAACTTATGAGACGGCAAAAATCCAAACTATCTGAGAAAAACACTGAGATTCTTGGATCTCTCCTTTTTTATTGAACTGGGAAGGAAAGACGAGAGATGAGAATTCAATGTTGTTTCCTCAGTATATCTGCCAGTGTAATTGCAATGAGTGAGCTGCCCTGAAAATAGTTTGATGGAAACTTTAGTGTTACTTTGTTCCCTCCAAACCTTTTTGTTGTTGTTGTTGTGGTGGTGGTGGTGGTAGTTTTGCTTTGCTTGTTTGCTTTCTCAGAAACAATTCTAGTAAACTTTTGACTCCACTTCTGCATGGGAATGGGTTCTCTTACCTAAATTGCCCAGTTAGAGTACCCCACTGACTTCTGTATGCTCATTCATCCAGGGCTGATGGATGGTACTAGTGGGTCAATCAGATCTCTTTTTCAGGACTGGTTGAACATGTAAGGGAGTGAAAAACTTGGTTCTTATGATATTGTGAATGGCTTGAACCACGCAAGCCTATGAATACCCACCTTGTGAGGTGATAACTGCCTGAGAATACACAATAACAGAGGGAAAAATGAAGAGCTGGCTTTTTTTTTTTAAGAGATAAGAGTGTATGTGTGGTCATACTTTTGGGGTGGGAGAGTGGTGGCAATATAATAAATGGATGACAAAGATTGTTTCAAACAGTTATGTTTTTAGGAAGTGGTATGAACCTGGTAGAATGCTCCTCAGTTTTTAAGGTAAAAAGTGCAAGGTATGTTTCCAAATCTTAATACATTTTTCAACTAATGATTATATGGGAACATTTACTAGTGTCCCAGAACATAAAACCATCTGGTGGGAAAAGTCTGTAAACTCTATTTCAAAGAGAGAGGAATGGCAGAACTACATTTGCATGGTTTGAACAGCTCCCTGAAACTCAACCAAGGTGTCCTGCCATCTTTGAGGATATGCTGGGCCACCACAGCTGATGGAACACAATTCAGTTTTTGGTGATGGAGAAGAAATGTTTTAAACATTTTTTCTTTTGTATGATACTTTGGTATGACAGTTTATAACACATAAAAGTATGATTTTCTATTTTGGTCATATTTTATGAAACTGCTGAAGATTGACATGTAAATAAACTGTAATTAATTTCCTTTTAAAATAATGAAAGGGAGTCTCCCTATTTATTCTCTCATATGGAATGCCTATTTTAATAAATAAATTACACTAAATAGGTATATATACTATAAAATAATGAATTAATATTTAGCAAATGCATTTTTAATTTATAATTAACAAAATGAATATACATTAAACATGGGCTTAAATGTATATATTTACACAAATATTACTTTAGTTTATATTTATGTAAATATATATATTTAAACCTCTAACTGTTTTGGAAGTTTGAAAATATACAATAAGGTATTTGTTAATACCTAAGGTAAAGTGTTGATAATAGTAATGTATAAAATGCCTTCTGAGGAAACTAAAGTTCAAAAGAAAAAATGTTATCTATGTATTTCTATTTTCTTGCAATTTATTATGGCACTGAAAGTAGTAATGGGCATATTATGGACTTTCGCTATGCTTGTCTTTTGCTATGCTTGTTACCATCAATTGTGTTTTAGTTTTCGAAAAAATATTATTTAAATTTATTTCTGGATGACTGTACATAGATATAAATCAATATATTTTAAAGTTAGTAAAACATATATAATTGAGAATATAAGTGAAAGGTTGGTAGGTCAAAGAACAAATAAATTGGTCTCTGGTCTACAGTCTGTGTTATGGGAGACTTTGAAAATTTCTCATTGCATCTATACTCTGGCCAGGTAGCAGAACTTGAAGCTGTCCTAGAGCGTGTATATTCACATATTAAAACTTATCAGTTACCATCTCTTTATTAAGGCCTTTGGGTACTTCTTGGCTGAGAAAAATTGTGGAAGTAATGAGGGTTTTTTAGTTCTGGATAAGCTAAATTTTTAATGGTACCTATGTTACCTTCTGTTCCAATTGTTAAAAAACATTGTTTTCTGCCTAATAACACAGCAAAGACTATGGTAATTCCTCATTCTAGGACTACTCTCACACCCAGCTTTACCAACAGAGTGATCTCCCTTGACAAGTCTTTCAGATATTACCCTTCTCTAAGAACAAATTAAAAAGAAGGGAGAAGAAAAGGACATTTTGAAGCACAGACAATATCTTTTTATTTCCCACATAGACTGTTTTTAGGGCACCCCATATAGTTGCTCAGAATACCAAAATATTCAGTTCTTATTTCCACTGTATCACCCTTGCTCCAGCACATGCTACAAAGAGGTGAGGCTAAGAAAAATGGAAGATGATTGATATGTCTAAAGTTTCTACAGTACTACTCAATAGTAATGTAGGAACTGTTTTAATGTCAACAGAAACTGTGACTCTCAAGACAAAATATCCCACTTCCCTCCCTTCACCCTTAAGAGATTATTTGTAAATACATTCAGGAGCCATTATTCTACCTGAAAAATCTTGAGAGGGTTTATGATATTCAGAATGTATAAAGTAGAACTATGAGCAAAAATTGACACAGTGACCATCAGCAAATTCTTCTAAAATATTTTGAGGTATGACTACTTCTCAATAATTATATCGGCACAGATTTTACAAGTCTTGTAATAGAGGAGATTATAATATCCCTTGGATTAATAAGTATCATCACTGCCTAAAGCAGCTGAAGTGTGAAAATGAGACATTCCAAATGGTATGTTAAATTCTATGCAAAACCTCTTCTTAAGTGGCCATATGCTCTACTATAACACTTACAAATATGGTAGCTGTAGAAAAACAAGAGCTTTGGATTTTCCTTAATATATATCAAGTATTACTGCCTGGACTGGGATACTATTTTGGAAGATCAGATCAGATTTCTCAGAATTGTGTGAGGAGATATCTTAAAGGACCTACCTCAGATTAGCCAATGACAGCCCAAATCTTCTTAGAGAAGCTGATCATTTGCCTTAGGCATGGGCGGTCTTGTCTGGTAATCCCATATAAACTTTATCACTTTCTCTGGGTATAGTGACATGAAAAGTTTTGGTAAACATAGCCACTATTTTTAAAGTATCAGAGTGGGTCAGCAGAAAATTCCTTTTACAGGTTGATTTGGACAAATAGTATTGCATTAAATATCTGGTAATTGTGTTCTCAACAAGGATCTTCAGCCAAAAATATCACTAGAACTTTATTGGAAACACTTTGTTATGGTTTGCTGTCTAAAATAGCTTGCCAAATGCCAAGATCTGCCATCTTGGATCTGTCTCCAAACATGTAAGTGACATCCACTAACCAACTCCATAATAATTTATTTTTCTCCTTAGAAACATGGCCACAAATGACGTCTCACTTAATTTCACTCTGGTGGTGATGACTGACAAGAAGAACATGATAAGAACTGGTAGACTCTCAAATATCTTCCTATTGACCAGTAAAATTAAACTCCGTGCTACAGATTCATTTCCCCATTACCCAAATATGCTCTAAATAAGTTCTGTTCTGTACTGTGTAGCTGTAGTTAACAAAATCTCCAACAGAACAGCTTTCCTGTTGTTAATAGGAGAATGTAATTCCTTTCTCACTTCTGTCTCATCTCCATATATAATGTATAGGTCTTATTTTCCTCATTGACTATTCAGAGCACAGAACTGAATTTCTCATCGTCAAAGTCTCCCTCATACAGGAAATGGACAAGGTTGCTAATCCTCTCTCCTCCACTTAAAAAAAAAACAAAACAAAGCAACCATAATCACATTAGCAATTATGTCAAAAAAGTGAGTCTTTTGATATTAATTCGAGTTGCTGCACTGCTCTCTCTCTTTTTCTCTCTCTCTCTCTTTTTTTCTCCACAGCAAATAGTAGTTTGATGTTGGACTTCTGTTCCCAGACCAGGGATTGATTGTACTCTGTGGCTGCAGTAGTGAAAATGCCGCCGGGTCCTGACTACTGGGTTCCCAGCGAATGCCCCTAAATTTGCTATTACTACCATTTGTACTGAGGGGGAAATCCCCAGTAGAGATGACAGTTCCTGGTATGACAAGATTGGTAATGGGACAGCTAGAGTGGAAATATTCTTTAAAACCACCAGTAGTAATTAGCTATAGTTTACAAAATGTAGTAATTTTCTACTTTACACTAGTTGGCTTAAAAATGATTTCTATTTGCAGTCTCTGTTCCTGGATTATTTTATTACACCGAGGTTTTACTGTGTTTCTGGCAACCCAAGTTTATTAATAAAAATGAAGCTATGTTAAAAATTCAGCTTTTCACAGGATATGATATTTTATATTATATGTACATTGTAATAACTAAAAAAAGTATTTTTTTTATTGGTAGAACCTGGATTTATCCATGGTTTCCAGGCAATTTGTCTAACTCTTAGATTACGGATTATGGCACCCCAGCCATGAAGTACCTCCTGGCTTTCCTTAAGAGAAAGATCCAGACATCCAAGACATGAAGAACCACAGTGGTCACACTGTATAGGATTTCTGGATCTGCTGGAAAGACCAAGTTCCCTGTTAACATTTTAGAACAAGTAATAGTAGGAGAAGTTGTTAATAAATCATCTGGGTAGTGATTTTAGCATAATTGTGTTACATAATTGATTAAGTGGCTTTTAGTTTAATCAGAAAAAGGAATATGTTAATTTATTAGCAAGAATTTATCATGTGAATGTGTAACAAATAGGTTCTTATTAATAGTTTTCAAGTCCAATTGCCAAAAAGAAATCTCTAAATTATCCCAGACTGAGGCTTAAGTCATATTTTCATGGGCTAGTTGTCTTTAAAGAAATTAATGTGTAAAAATATATCAGAGTTCCTGCTGTGGGTTAATGATCCAGCTTGTGTCTGTGGAGGTGTTGGTTCGTTCAATTTCCACAGTGAGTTAAGAATCCAGTGTTGCTGCAGATGTGGCATAGGTCAGAGCTCTGGCACAGATTTGGTCCCTAGCCTGGGAACTTCCATACCAAGAGTATGGCCAAAAAAGGAAAAAAATGGTATGTATATGGTATTTTAATTGCACTGGGAATGGTAGCATTTGTCTTTAGTGGATGCTTAGAAAAGATGTAATAGGGTACGTTACAGATATTTTTACCTAGATTCTGAATAAGTAATACCCACTAAGAATTTAGATACAATATGAAATCTGAAGAACAAAAGATAAATGCTTTATCTCAATAAATTATTAATAAATTTATGAGTTTACATGTGATGCAATAAAAGGGGCATGACTTCATATTATGTTTATTAAAATAATTATCTGTGTATTTTTCTTTTCAATGTTGTAAGCTGAAGCTTTTCAGGGCTGATTTTTTCTTCTGATACCGAATGCTGGAATTCCAGTGCTTGGAAACGTGAGAATTCTTCCTATGAAAGGAATCTCAGAAAAAGGTTAAGGGGGAAGTATGAAAGTTTCTGTATCAATACATTTTCAACAACACTTGGTATTCTCAAGTCGGGGTGGCATGTTCTTCTTTTAATTTATACTTTGCTGATTATTATTCAGGCAGGACATCTCCTTTCCGGAATTGGAAACCACTGATATGCAACAGAATAGAAGTATAGAATGAGGAACTTATTGTTATTTAGAAATTATTCTGAAAACATATTACTGTTAAGAGCAAAGTGATTTACTTTCTAGGTAATAATAATATCCTCTGCTTCTAATTTTATTACGTGACATGCAGTGTAAGAGGGATCTATTAATTTAATTTGCTAAGATTTAGTATGCATTTTCTCTAAGAAAAATTTAAAAACTCCACAGTGATGTTAAACAATCCTTATGTGAACCTACATTTATATAATAGTTACTTCTTTATAAAATTTCTCATTAAGTAAAGCTGCTACTTATTTAAATTAGACTTAGAGAACTTAGACATAAGTAATTTACAGGCATGGTGATTCTGTGAACTTGCAAATTTACAGACACCGTCTCTAGAAGATTATCAGTGACCTAGATGCACACAGCTCTGAAATCAACGAAACTTTGAGGCAATCTACTAAAATTCCTTTGATCTAACAGCTAGCCAGTGAGCTGCTATAGTTATTGAGACAGTCTGATTACGGCAATATGATGGCATATTTAAAAACCATACTGAGAGTAATTTAATGTGATTTAGCAATAATTTCTTTCTTCTGTCATTACCAGGGGCATTTAAATGTATAATATGAAAAACATGCAGCAAAAAGTAGATACAAAAAAGTAAAAGATGAGATTCTCAATGTATTTTATCTGTTTTTTTTTTTACCAATTTAATTTTAACTGGTTTCCTGAAAATTATAAGATAGAATCTATTGTGGATGGTAATTTTCTTGCATATGTTTAGTATGCTATTTAAGAAATAACTCCCTCGATTTGAGTTTTGCATATGTCCTTTTAATGGAGTAAGCTATTCAGTAGAATATTATTTTGTATATAGAATTTATTGTGGTTTACTACAAGAAAGTCAAACCATGTTTTATATATATGACAATTTTTACAAATCTGTAAGTCTGATAATATTTACAAGTGAAGACTCTGAGGCTTATGTAAGTTAAATTTCTCAAAATCGTGCACCTTATGCACCTAATAAGTGCGGAAGGTAAAACTAAAATTTAATTTTATCTGATTCAGTCCTAGAGCTCTTAAAAATGCCATTCTTCTTTTCTAGACTCTGTCAAATTAATTCCATATTATTTTATTTTATAATCTATGTAATAAACACAAAAGAAGATGAAGTTTTTCACTTTAATTATAGCAATCATAAAGCTGATGAATGGTTTAAGAAAATGTGGTATATATACACAATGGATTATTACTCTGCCACAAAAAGAACAAAATAATGCCAGTTGTAGCAGCATGGATGCAACTTGAGTATCATACTAAATAAAGTAAGTCAGAAAGAGATACATACCATATTATGATATCATTTATATTTGGAATCTAAATAGGTTATATGAACATAAATGCAGAGCAGAAACAGACTCACAGAAATGGAGAACAGACTTGTGATTGCCAAGGGGGAGGAGGAAGAAGTGGATGGACTGGGAAATTGAGGTTAGTAGTTGCAAAATATTATATTTAGATGGCTAAGCAATGAGGTCTGCTGCATAGCAAAGGGAGCTATATCCAATCACTAGTGATAGAACATGATAGAAGAATAACAGGAAAAAAAATGATGCATGATTAGGTTACTTTGCTGTAACCAAAGCAGAAATTGATAGCACATTGTAAATCAACTATACTTTAATAAAATTTTAAAAAAAATTATGATTTAATAAAATAGAAAAGTTAAGGATTTTTCCTAAGGCACATCAATTTTGAATAGATGACTCTAATTTTAAACCATTCTGGAAAAATGTCCCTTTAAAAATTCATAGACTTTCTTGAAAATAGTCCTTCCTAGATCATTTTTTTTATTTAAGAACAAACAATAAATTCATTTATTTATGGCTGTTTTCTAAAATAGCTTAAAAAAACTGTTGATATCAGCATCAAAGGAGACTCATTTCTTGTTTTTTCTCTTTCATTACTTCTGTCAAAAATGAAGGTTTAATTTCACTTAAACCTTAATGAAGGTTTAAGAAGCAGAGAAGTAATAGTGGCTATTATGAGCCTCCTTCTAGAGTATCTTATTTTTTCTCCAAATTATATGTCTTAAATTAGAGAATGCACACCAAAAGTCACAAACTTTTTCTTACACACAGTTTTCTTTGACAAAACACGTATATATATATATATATATATATATATGTACATATATAAATATGTATATATGCATATATATACCAAATTCAAGCCAGTCTACTGAGGAAAAGCTAGAAGATATGATAAATGTCACTAATCAAAGATGTTTTCTTTCATTTCTGCTTAAACATTAGAGCTTTTAAAATGGAACTATTCTTGGAAGTCGTTAAAACCACATGGAGATCTTGGCTCTTAGGAAAGAAATGTCCTCATCTATATTTCAATTCTCTTTACCTTAGCTCACTAAATAGTTTAATTTAGTCACAATTTAAACGTTTACATTCTTTATATCTACCTATTACAAATGAGTACATATGTAATCATATATAAATGAATATATAAATATATTTCAAAATTGATTTAGAGTTACTAAGACAAAAACAATGCTTCTATTACTTTTTCACTATATAAGATGGAGAGAGGTTAATATCTTGCAGGTCTAAATTAAAGTCATATTTCTCAAAATTTGATTTATTATCAGAAATGAAGAGAATAATACAAAGCCTCATATAGTTTTTACAGCTCTTTTCCGTTTGTGGTTTTTCCTCAGTGTGGCATATCTTCAGGGAGCTACCTATATAGAAAGGCAAATTTTCACTTTTCATTTAATAGCCTAGAGAAGAGCTCATGAGATTTCATAGGGATCCTTGAATTGGGGGTAATGGGAAAGCAGGGGATAAATTGTGACTGTCAGTAACAAGCCTCAGGACAGTTTGTAGAATGCACTACAGTCTGCAGTTTTCTATTCCAAACATGGATAGAAATTTTATGGAGTTAATTCATATATAAATGTGTATTCATCTCTTCTGCATTATCTCAAATCTTTGAATTTACTCCTTTGTTTGTTGCTAAGTAACCAAAGTTTTCTAGCTCCAAAATGATTTGTTCTGTTCCTGGTAATCAACAGCAAAAGTGTACAGATAAGAGTAGCTTATTCAATGAATTACTGCTGATATAATGCATTATCATTCAATCTAAGATAACAGACTGGAAATATTTAAAGGTGGTGTACTATGGAAAGTGTCAATTAGACTTTTCTCTGTATTCTACACTGATCTAAAGACTAATAAATTACTCAATAAATTTTACAGAAAAAATACTGTTAGAGCATACTTATAAATTTATCATGAATAAAGAGTATAAATATATACTTATTTGCAGCAAAAGTAAAGACAAAGTAACATTGTAACAATAATTTCATAATATCTTCTAAATTAGTCTATACTTTGACACTTCCTTAATCACGTTACAGTAGAAAATGGTGGTGCAGACATTTTAGAACTAAAGTTTCATTAGAGAAAAACATTCAACTTATATAGAAAATCACGGTGCAATACTAATAAAGAGAACATTTTGTAAGCTCTTTCTACATTCAGGTGGTGTATTATAATTGAATGCATGCCCTGCATCATTAAAGTATCAGATGATTCACATTATGCATCACTAAAGGCCCCAACCATGAAATGTCATTCCTTATCCTGAAAAACTAGCATTTGTTTAAAAAAAATGCAAAACTATTTAGAATAGAGTTTAAAACTCTGTAAATGTAAGTACTTGTTATTCTTATTTGGCAGTCTGCAGACATTCCAAGGCCAGGTATTGAACCTGAACCACAAAGTGACCCAAGCCACTGTAGTGACAATGCCAGTTTCTTAACCCACTGCTCCACTAGGGGAACTCCCTCATGTTCCTTTATCTTTTCTTTTTTTTTTTCCTTTTTGGGTCACACCCAAGGCATATGGAAATTCACAGGGCAGGGACTGTATCCAAGTCGCAGCTGTGACCTATGCCACAGCTGTGGCAATGCCTGATCCTTAACCAGTTGTGCTGGACTGGAGATTAAACCTGAGACTCAGCAGCAACTGGAGCTGCCACAGAGACAATGCCAGAGCCTTAACCTCTTATGTCACAGGAAGAACTCCTCCTTCATCTAAATCATTTCAATTATTTCTTAAACTGATATATGTTCTGTGCAGGTGTACAAAATAAAACTACTATACTTACTAAATCTGTGAGTTTTAGTTAGGAATGTTTATAAACTATTTATATTAAGTAAAAAAAGTAGAGGATTAAATTGTTCAGATGATTTTGATTGCAATCTATTATTTGACTCCTTTTTTTATTTGAGGGAGTGAATTGAAAGGGCTAACTTGAAAACTCAGAATGAACATGATCAATGCTTTTTAGGTTTGTCTACTATGACAGAGCAACCTAGGAAGCTCGTAGCAGGGAACTCCCAAGTAGTTGCCTGAATTTAATGGTCATTTGGTTTGATTAGTCAATTTAATAAAAATTTTCAATAGACTATAGCCTATATTATCTTCATATATGTAAAATACTCATTTGGCATTATGCTAAAATGGAGGAGCTAGAAGAAGTAGAAGACGCAAAGGGACTTTTACTTTCATCAGCAGTAAACATCTGCCAAGGAGGAGGTTAAATGTCTTCACCTCAGTTTCTTCTACATCTTGTTTCCATAAGAAAGTACAAGTTGAGCAGTTCCTGTTGCAACTCAGAGGGCTAGGAACCTGACATAGTTTCCATAAGGATGTGGGTTTAATATTTGGTCTCGCTCAGTGTGTTAAGGATTTGGTGTTGGCACAAGCTGAAGTCTAGGCCACAGATATACCTCAAATCCATTGTTGCTGTGGCTGTGTCATAGGCCTGCAGCTGCAGCTCCAATTTGATCTTTAACCTGGGAACTTACATGTGCAGCTGTGAAAGAGAGGAAGGAAAAAAAATGAGTTAAGATAGTACAAAAATAATGAAGGGCCCTCACCAACTTTTTCAAGAAACCAGTTGGCTGTCTTTGTTGTCTATTTTTCCTCGTTTTGATTTAAACCTATTTATTATAGAGTAAAGCTAAAAAACTTTAATGTTTTGAAATAACAACCCAAGACACAGTTGTGAGATTTTTTTTTTTTTTTTGGTTTGTTTTGTTTTGTTTTTTAGGGCTGCACCTAAGGCACATGGAATTCCCCAGGCTAGGGGATGAACTGGAGCTGCAGCTGCTGGCCTACTCCAGAGCCACAGCAACACAGGATCTGAGCCACCTCTGTGACCTACACCACAGCTCATGGCAGTGCCAGATCCCTGACCCACTGAGTGAAGCCAAGGATTGAATCCACATCCTCATGAATACTAGTGGGATTCGTTTCCACTGTGCCACAATAGGAATTCCTTGTGAGAATTCAATTAAACCCACCCCCTACTAACTGGAGGTTTAATACTTAATACTTATAACAGTCCCTGATAAGAGCAGGGATAGAAGAAATATAGGGCATTATTCTTAAATCTATCTTCATCTCAAATTTCAACTTTGCTCTTTTACCTCTTGATCTTTATCTTGTATATTTAATCACCACTTGGCCTTAGCATCCTTGGTCCCCAAAAGCTCACCTCCAAAGGCAGAGAAAAGAGCTTTCTATAAGCTTCTCCACTAGCTTTTTTTCACAGTCCCACTTTAGCAGATGTACATACCTGGCTTTCCAGATTTTCTTATTAGTTTTGCTTTTCCAACCACACAAGGGTTTCAGGAGGTTGGGAGTAACTTTTTACCTTTTGCAACTTCTCTTCCTCAGCGTCTCCAACAAATATGTAAGGTGTTAATACTCAAAATAATTTTGTTGCACTGCTTAAACACTGCATCACACAATGATACAACTGGGAGGAGGGGAAAGGCTTTACTCATGACTAGATATATATATGCACTTTGTTCCCCTAACATTTCATACAAGGAAGTCTAATTAGAATACAGTCCCCAGATTTCATAAGTAAAAATATCCAATTAAGTTTTGTGCTCATATAAATAACTAACAGTTTCTAGTAAACAATGCCACATATGAAATTTGGGATATATTTATGTTAACAATACTCATTTATTTGAAATTCACTTTAACTGTGCATTCTGTATTTTATGTGGCAACTTCATATTGGAAAAAATCTGTCTAGTCCCAGAATTAATGAAACCTAGAATGTTCTTTGATAACACATGGAATGCATCCCTGTGACTAGATGTGCCCTTTACTTCATCCTCAGCCTCTTTCCACATATATAAATATATCATTACTTACATTTGTCAACTTTCCTCTTCCCAAGCAGGCAATGGTGTCAATTTTTTCTGTCAAGAAGGCACATGAAAGTATTAATATGTCTACCTAATTGATTCACAAAAACTGTCTTGCAGAGTTTCTTAAACTACTTTGGTTTATATTATCTTGTTTTAATGGAGAACATATTTAATAAAACTGATTCAACATTCTAAACAACTTTATCTTAAACTCTAGGAAAGTGATCATTTCAGTCAATGCTTTGCCATACACATTTGGAAAATACAGTAGGAATGTAGATCAGAACCTTGAGTAGCAGTTAACAGCTGGCCAGTTATTAGCTGGTGGCAAGGCGAAAGGTTGTTTCATAAACACATATGAATATTTACATACTTACATATTTACATTACTCCAAAGGTGGGAGTGTGATGTAAAAATCCCTCTTCACTCTGAAAGTCACACGATCAATTCTCTAACAATAGCATATGTCAACAACAGTTCTTCAATTGTAGTGCCTAGAATACCTAGGAATATTATTATCTCCTGGGAACTTATTAGAACCATAACTTCTCAGGCCCCATCCTAGACCTACTGAAATCAGGAATTCCAGGAATAGAGTCTAGCAATCTCTTTTAACAAGCTCTCCAGAATTATTTTGATGCAAGTGAAAGTTAAGAATCACTTCCCTGCATGAAAGAGAGGCTTTTACTCATTTCCAATCATGATCTTTCAGATGGGTTCGCTTTCTGGGAAGGAAAAAAGTATTACCCTGGGAATTGAAGGAATTACAATTTTAACTGGATCCTTACCTGTGTACTTTGTTCGGCAAATGATTTGGAGACAAGAGCAACTTGAAGGTGAATTTAATCAATGTAGATACTAACTGGGATAATTGCCTCACTCTCTGCATTACTTAGCCTGCATATAAATTGCCTTAAGCCATGCTCATATGCCAGTGGTGTATCAGTCAGGGAATAAGAGGTTAATGAATCTCAGAGAATTTTGAAACTTGTGTGGTTTCGAGATCAAATCATTTAGGAATCAAGTAAGTATTTGGGAATCAATACACTCCAGGAAAACGTATTAAAAATAATTTTTGGCCGATGGGCAGAACTTGTAACATGGGTTAAATCAGTTTATATTGAAATAGCACTAGAATGTATATTTTTTAAATATGCAACTAAAATGTGTATATTTAAGTGATTTTTATATGAGGCATGTTATTAAAGATTTATACATTTCATGAGGTGCTGATACTTGTACAATCATTATTGCTTTGAAAATGCTCCACAAATTTATCATTTTACCTAACCAGGTAAATAGGAAATTGTTTCTAGAGAGAGATAATACGGAATTAAAACTAGGGGATATATAAGTAAGTAGTGTTGAAAATGGTTAATATTTGTTGTTGACATTCCAAAGTAAGTATTTTTACTTAGGCGGCTTTTAACCTAACTATGCAGGCCTAATATATTTTAATACATGATTAAAATTTGACTTGGAAAATTTCTGGTTCTTGGTTATCATTTAAAATGGACATCTTAAAGCTATATACTGTGAAAAAAACCCAAAATTCCACTTAGTAAATATAAAGATCAAATTGTGTTTATTTGATTCATGTATCTGCTGGCATCCCATTTAACAAATAGAAAGGGGCATGGAGAAGCTATAGAAAGTGGGAAGTTTTCAACTGCAGAGAGAGGGTGGGAAAAATAATTCAGAAAATAAGAAAGGATTATTTCAGGCAAAGTCACCTTCCTTTGAGGGGGGGCCGGGGTCTCTGTTGTGGATTACCTCTCTAGTGATGTCCAGGAAATTACTGACTACTTAAAAGTCATACCTGGGAGAGGCTGAAACTGCACTTAGGCTAGGTATTATCTCTTGGTTTGCTGACATGGGGTTTAGCACAAGTGACTCCATTTAGTAACTGCTGTATTTTTTTTTTTTTTTGAAATAATAAGTATACAGCTTCCTGATGAAAGTTGTCTCTTTTATTTATCTTGAACATTTATTGCAAATACTTTACACAGTAGAGTAACTTTAATAAAAATATGAATATACCATGTTCTAAAATGTGAAAATATGTATAAAATATGCTTTCACATTTTTCTTATTTTTACTCAAAACTAGGAGAGTGTATTTTAGAAATATATTTAATTCAACACTACATATGTTTTCTATCTAACTACTAAATCAGTTACATATAAATAAAAATTATATTATTGGGGGCATGTTTATTTTCACTGATTTGCTTTTGCATATCATTATTGCCCATAATTGATTTGCTTTTGCATATTATTATTGCCCACTCTCTAATAGCAAGTTTTGCCATTTCTGTGATAGAATACGATTTCCATAAAGATTTCTTAGAATGAAAGTTATTTACAGCAATATGAGATATTTTCTATTCTTAAAAGGCACATACACATAGGATTATGAAATGTAAGAGAAATGTGTATATGTGTCACATACATGTATGTGTATACATAAACTCTATAATATATATATAAAGGTAAAGTAGAAGCTTAGAGATCTTTTGCAATTTTTCCAAGTAATCAGAACCTTGATTTTAAAGGAGATTAAATCATCTTAAGCCAGAGTAAGATAGGAATATGGATCTGAGGATTACACATTAATTTAGGGTTTTGAAGAGCCACATACTTGGGAGAAGCATGGACTAGAAAAGATCCACATGAAAGGAAAGGAGAACTAGACTGAAGACTAAGCAGGTTTCCTAGCTTCTGAGTAAGAATCAGGTGTCTCTTGTCTATCAAAATTCGTAGTCTTTTGAAGTATTTAGACTTCCAAGTATTTAGAGCTCCCAGCATGTCAGGAAACTTGAAGCTAACAATATATTTCAAGTATTTATTAAGTGACAGTGAGTAGGTTTTGAGGGTATGTAGCAGAAACAAAACAAAAAATATTTTGTGAAGAAGTATCATCAACAAGGCTTCTTAGACTTCATACAGATTAAAATCTGCCTACCAGATTGCAATCAAAATTTCAAACATGGGAAAATTAGCCCAAAGTGGAAAACTGAGCAGAGACAATAAACACCAGAAATGTTTTCAGATATTTGAATTCTACTATAAGGAAAAGAAAATAATTTGTTCAAAAAAGCACAAGTTTAAACATTTGAGAAACTATACTACTGTCAAAAACTCCTCATACTTCAAAACAAAACAGACCATGAAGAATTTACCAATTTTACACAAAAAATAGGTAACAATTTAATTTGCATACAAATAGGCAATTTACACAACCAAGAGAAAACTAGTCCAGTTGAAGAAATATTTGAAGTTAGGAAGAAAATGTCACATTAAGTCAACACACACAAAAAAGGCAAGGAGTTGGGTAAGAATATTTATAAGACATCGGGGTAGAATGGCATAAATACAAATTCAACTGTAGTCCAAAAAGTGAAAAATAGAGCAAACATGGCATTAGCCAGTCATGGCTAATGATTTTCTGAAACTGGCATAACTATGAATTATTGGATTAATAGATAACTGTAATTTACAAACATGATATAAAATGACATTCATGCTTAGGAAAATTATAATAAAAAAACAGAGCACAAAAAAGAGATACATTTAAAGTAGCTCAAGAAGGGAGAGGATATCTCTTAAAGAGTGAAGAAGAAAACATCCCTATAACAATAAATTAATCATAAGCTATTACATTATTACTATCAAATTTTTGACAGATTACAACTAGCTATAGTTGTAACCAATAGTTGTATATTGAAATAAGCTATTATGGTAGTGTTTGAGGAGATTAAGTGTAGAATACTCAATTAAGTATGAGTATAGAGTCTGATCTGTAATCATGGATAAATAAAAATGTCATAAAAATTTCCTAAGTGAAAACAAAAATAATAGAATGAAAAATTTGATTAATCAAAAGGAAGAAAGGAGAGAATACAAAGGCAAACACAGAAAAAGCAAAGGAGATTTAGGGAGTAGAGTCATTCATTGTCACCTCTGTCCCTCTGGGAAAGAACAAGAGCTCAGAACCCTAGAGTGAAATCCATCATTACAGTGATTGGTTCACCCCCAATATCGTCTCCTCAGTCTTCTACTCTTTTCCCCACCACTACCACTGTTCATAGGCCATCTTCCTCTCCTGTTGCTCCTCTGTATGCTGGTTAGGGCTTTGGTTCAGAGAGCAAAGGCCATGAAGACCTAGACGGGATCGATCGTTTTAGGACAAATGGCCGTTATCATTGAGAAATTGTTGTACATCAGCATTTTTCTCAGGTGATGGGGAAGTAGATAATGAAATGTAGGAAGTTTGCAGCATGAAAGGAGAAAACTGGATAGATAAAAGAGAAACAGAGGAACTTTAGTTTTAGTCCCGATTTAGGCTATTAGAATTTTTTTCTATCAATCCCAAGTGAAAAAATTGTATTTTAATTTTTGCTTTATTCCTGAATTGCACAAAATAGTAAACCAAATTATAGATTATTCTGAAATAAAAGAGTAAGAGTTTTTCTCTGACATTTAAACATAAGATATAAAATAGAAATAAAATATATTTATACAATTACAAAAAGTACATTAAATACATAAATTATAAAATAAAACATATTTATAAAGTGTAAAAATACATAAATTGACACCACTGTTTAAGGATACAATATTTATAATAAATACTTTAAATTGCTTTGAAAACGGGGAAGAATAACTTCAGGATAATTGTTTCCATTAAAGAGAGAACATGAGCTGCCCCAGGAAGGATATACGGGGATCTCCAAACTTTAGTTTACAGTTTTATTTATTTATTTATTTATTTGCATTTTAGGGCTGCACCCTAAAAAGCAAAAGAAAGAGAGAAACAGGTGTTTTATTTCAGGGGTTGAATCTGAGCTGCAGCTGCTGGCCTATGCGACAGCCACAGCAACGCCATATCCTAGTAATGTTTGCAACCTATACCACAGCTCATGGTGACGCCAGATCCTTTAACCTACTGAATGGGGCCAGAGATCAAACCTGCATCCTCATGAACTCTAGTTGGGTTCATAACCCGCATAGCCACAATAGGAACTCCTTACAGTTTTATTTTTTAAGCTGAGTGGTATGTATACCACTGTACAATTGTTTCCATTCTTTTTCTGTTTGAAATATGTTGATGGTTTTAACTAATTAAACAAGACATTATTTCTTTTCTGTAGATTTTTTGCATCTTCAAATATATATATATGTAATTTTTCTTGGCTAGGTATTTTAAAGGAACTAAGAAAAAAGACAATACTAAAGGCATTTAAACATGTAAGAAGGTAAATGAAAAAACTCCAGATTTCAATGCCTTTTTTTTTTTCTTTTCAGCTACACCCAGGGCATATGGAGGTTCCCCAGGCTAGGGGTCAAATTGGAGCTGCAGCTGCTGGCCTATGCCGTGGCCACAGCAAACACGACATCTGAGCCACATCTGAGACCTACACCACAGCACGTGGCAACATCAGATCCTTAACCCACTGAGTGAGTCCAGGGATTAAACCTGCATCATCATAGATACTACTCAGATTCATTTCCGCTGAGTCACAAAGAGAACTCCCAGATTTCAATGTGTTAAATGTCATAAAGCAGTGTATAGATTAATTACCGATCAATGTTATCTACTTTCCATAACATAACTTATTTTTATTTTTTATATTTTTATTTTATTTTATTTTTTTTATTTTTAGGGCCACACTAGAGGCATATGGAAGTTCTCAGGCTAGGAGTTGAATCAGAGCTGCAGCTGCCAGCCTATGCCATAGCCACAGAAATCCATAATATAGCTTAAACTGAGATATATAAAATAAAGTTCAGATAGCTTCTAATAAATCTCAGAGGTTGGGGGAAATAGTCAATTATCAAATATACTTAGAGATATCTGGATTTAATCAAACCATTTTGATTCATTTGGGAAATCTCAGAACTTTTAATAACTAATCTGTCTTTTTCACCCCTAAAAGAAGGAATGTAATATAAAGTACTTTTAATATTTAATTAAAAATAAAATTGTTTTAAAAATTATGTCAAGGTTCAGAATGTCCTATGTAGCAATTTTTTGGAAATCATGGTTTTCCAGAAGAGGAATGGTCACTTTTTGAAGGAATACTCTTGCAAACTTTATGGAGGATTAGTATTTGAGCTAGATTTTGAGAAATCTATTAAGATATTGCCTAAATGAAATAGGTAGGATATATTAGTTTCAAACGTAATGAAATCCATGGATCATTACTGATGGGCTAGTTAATAAAACATTTCATAATTGAAAGAAGCATTGAAATCATGTGATTTTTTTTTGTTTTGTTTTAAAGAAATTTACTTGAAAATGTAGATTTTTAAAAAATATACTAGAAATAAAGAACCTCATATTTTTAAGCAAATGATTGTGCGTATGTGTATGAGAAAAAGATCTTCATTAAATTATTAGTAATATAAAAGGGTGGTGTATTTTTGTCCAAATGGGATAATATAACAACAAAAATGACTAATTGGATTTCTTATAAATATCCATTGGTTGGGTCTGTATTCTGTTTTTTTCTCTTAAATTAGCATTGATATTCCAGTTTCTCTTCTTCCAATAAATAGGCTGAATGTGAATGACGACTACAGAAGAAAGCAACACATGTTCAGAATTCACTCAGGCCTGCTTCTCATGTCCTCTGGGATAGGGGAGCCTAAGACCACGTATTTAGGAAGCAAACACCACCAAAGATGGCAGCTCTTTGGCTGCTTCTATTTCATTGTGAGTTCATGATTTACATCAAAAGATTTGCCTGGTTCTTATTTCTTCTAAAGTATTGGGCAGCTGAACAAGCACTATTAAAATAGAAGAACATGTTTGTGTCAGCTACTGACTTCATTGTACACACCCACACAAAATGAGCCCTAGGTTCTTTTTTTAAAAAAAATTAAACTAGGGAGTTCCTGTAGTGGCACAGCCGAAATGAATCTGACTAGGAACCATGAGGTTGTAGGTTCGATACCTGACGTCGCTCAGTGAGTTGGGGAACCAGCATCACCATGAGCTGTGGTGTAGGTCGCAGACGTGGCTTGGATCTCGTGTTGCTATGGCTGTGGTGTAGGCTAGCGGCTACAGCTCCGATTTGACCACTACCCTGAGAGCCTCCAAATGCCACGGGTGTGGCCCTAAACAGACAAATAATAAAATAAAATAAAATAAAATAAAATAAAATAAAATAAAATAAAATAAATCAAAAGCTGCTTTTAATTTAATTTAATTAATTTTTTTTTTTTTTGGCTTTTTAGGGCCACACCTGCAGCATATGGAAGTTTCCAGGCTAGGGGTCAAATCAGAGCTGTACCGCCAGCCTACACCACAGCTCAGGCAACACCAGATCCTTAACCCACTGAGCGAGTCAAACCTGCATTCTCATGGATACTAGTTGGGTTCGTTACTGTAGAGCCACGATGGAAACTCCCAAAAGCTGCTTTTAAGAAATCCTAAATGTATTATTCTTTTTTGTATTATTCTGTATTGTTTTCACTGAGAGCTACTTGGTCAATAATAAACACAAAGATATTTTTACATTCCTGTTTATTCTTCTTTTTCTTTTTATTGTTTTATTACTTTTAAATTTTAGGGCCGCAGGTGCCACATATGGAAATTCCCAAGGTGGGGGTCCTATTTGAGTTACAGCCACCGACCTATGCTATAGCAACACAGGATCCAAGCTGTGTCTGTGACATGTACTACAGCTCACAGCAGCACTGGATGCTTAACCCACTGAGCAGGACCAGGGATCTAACCGGCATCCTCATTGATACTGGTTGGGTTCCTTTCTGCTGAGACATAACAGGAACTCTCTCCTGTTAATTCATTGATTTTAAGGTTGATTTGATTGCAAACAAAATTATTATGCACGTTTGGTTGTTAAACTATTATTATTATTATTTAGTGCTTGAAATATTTTATTCTTTGGGATTTAATTTTTGAGAATTCATTGTGAAATGATTTCTAATATAATCAAGTTACAAGGAAAATATAAACCACCCTCATGTGCCCCTTGCCAGTTGATCATTCATTAGTATTTTATTTCATCCACCCATCCCATGCATAAAAACTTTTAAAATTTTGTCTATTATCCCAACAATATTTCTTTTTCCATTCTGGTCAGGATTCAACCTTAAATTATGTGGCTATGCCTAAAATAAGAATGCTTGGGAGACTCTGTAGTCTATAATATATGGTCAAACTGAACACCATGGACTCTTTTATTATGGTTTAATTGGTTCTTCAATGATTTGCAGTCTTTGCTAAGTGACTTTGGAGAAGTCTAAGCTAATTAATTTGCCTGAGATGAATGCTGTTAAGTGGTTCAATAACCATACTGCTATCACTTGGGTAAACATAACCTCATTGTTCTGTCACTAGGGTGACTACTGTTATTCACATTCTGGTTTGTATTCTCCAGTAACGTTTGTGACATTTCACCGTGCTCCCATGCCAGATCAGCAAGGACAGGTTTCTTCTGGACCAACTATTGTACAACATTATCAACCAGAAATTACAAGTAGGTCATTGTGACTTTGCCCCACACTGAGCTTTAATAGATTGGGTTTTCTGCACGAATAGGAAAAAGCAGAGAGAGTAACAAATGACATCCAAATTAAAATTCATTAACATTGCAAAATCACTTAGTATCATCAGTAGATAAAAATGCTGGTAATTAATAAGCCTTAATTATTCATCAAGACACTAAGATTTATTTCTTCATGAAAGTGTAGTTCCCATAACTTTGGAGTTAGTGTACTGAATATAAGAATTAAAAAACTGTTAGAAAATCTTTAAGGGATAAAGTTTTGAATTCTGATACTTGTTAATGTTTGCCATCTAAGTAATTATTCAAATCGCTAGTAAATTCACGTCCTCTTGGCCTTGACTCAGGTCTTTAGCATATTTACATGTCTGTGGGAAAAGCATTTATATGAGAAGGTATAAGACAAATTAATAAAGTTTTCTACAGCAGCAGTATTATAGAATAGTACTCATTTTTTCCAAAATATGGACTAATTTGCTTTATTCAATTTTTTTATTAAAGTATAGTTGATTTAGACTATTATGTTAGTTTCAGGTACATAACAGAAAGATTCAACACTTTATGTATTATACTCCATATAAAGTTACTCAATTGGCTATATTCCCTATAGCGTATATTAAATTCTTGGAACATTTGCATTATACTTCATAGCTTATCTTAATCTCCTTCTCTTATCTTGCTCCTTCCCCCTTTACTCTCCCTGGACCATAGCTATTTGTTTTTCTTTGGATAATAGCCATTCTGACAAGTGTGAGGTGACATTTTGTGATTTTGATGTGACTTTTCCCTGATGATTAGTTGACTATCTGTATCTTTTCTTTGGTAAAATACCTATTAAAGTTTCTGCCCATTTTCTTTCATCATATATTTTGTAGAGTTGTCTAAATTATTTATGTATTTATATTTTGGGGTTTTTAAAATTGTATTATTATAGTTGCTTTACAATGTTCTGTCAATTTCTGCTATACAGCAAAGTAACCCAGTTATACATATATGTACATTTTTTTTTCACATTATCCTCTATCATGTTCCATCACGAGTGATCAGATACAGTTTCTTGGGCTACCCAGCAGAATCTCATTGCTTATCCATTCCAAATGTAATAGTTTGCACCTACTAACCAAAAACTCCCAGTCCTTCCCACTCCCTCCCCTTCCCTCTTGGCAGCCATGAGTCTGTTCTCCTTGTCTATGAGTTTTTTTCTTTTCTGTAGATAGGTTCATTTGTGGCATATATTAGATTCCAGATATAAGTGATATCATACGGTATTTGTCTTTCTCCTTCTGATTTAGTTCATTTATTACAAGAGTCTCTAGTTACATCCATATATGTTCTTATCTGTTGTTACAGCCTTAACTTTTTTCCCTTAAGGAAGGTGCTTTAACATTGTAAGGTCAGCTTAGTACTGATAAACGCTTAGTTTTTGCTTGTTTTGGAAATTCTCTATCTCTCCTTAAATTCTGCATGATAAACTTGCTGAGTAGAGCATCCTAAGCTATATACATGTATTTTTCCTTTCAGCAGTTTAAATATTTTCTCCCTCTCTCTTCTGGGGTTTAAAATTTCTGTTGAAAAATCAGCTGATAGCCTGATGGAGATTTCTTTGTATGTGATTCTTTTTTTTTTTTTTTTTTCTCTTCCTTTCACAGGTTAGGGAAATTTTCATCCATGATTTTATCAATATATTTTCTGCCTCTTTCTCTCTCTCTCTTCTTCTCCTGGGACCACTATAATATAAATGTTACTATGCTTTCTCAGAGGTTCCTTAACCTACCTTCATTATTATTTTTTTTCTTTTTGCTGTTCTAATTGGGTGATTTCCACTAGTTGATCTTCCATTTAAATTTTGTATTCTTCTGTATCACTGAATCTACTGTCAAAATTTTCTATTGTATTTTCTGTTGCAGTTACTATATTCTTCAGCTCTGTCTCTCTCTCACACACTATATATATATATATATATATATATATATATATATATATATATATACACACACACACATATATACACACACACACATATAATTTTAGTCTCTTTTTTAAGGCTACATCTGTGGTATTGAAAGTTCCTGGGGCTAGTGGTCAAATTCAATCTGCATCTGTGACCTACTCTGCAGCTTGCAGAAACGCAGAATGCTTAACTCACTGAGAGGCCAGGGATTAAACCCGCATCCTCAGGGAGACAATGTTGGGTCCTCAACCTGCTGACCCAAGACATAAACTCCCATTCTAGTCCTTTGTTAATGTTTACACTGTGCTCCTCTATTCTTTTCTGAGTCTAGTAAGCATTTTTACTGCAATTATTTTTTTATTCTTTATTAGATAAATTATTTACCTCCATTTGATTATTTTTTTTCTGTTTTTTTTTATTTTTAAAATATCGTTTATATATTTTTTTGGTCATGGTGTACAGTGGCTTGATGTGGGATCACCTTTCCCGGACCAGGGATTGAACCCAGGTTGTAGTGGGGAAAGTTAAGTCTTAACCACTTGACTACAAGGGAACTCCCTCTGCAGTTTTATATATTTTTTTATGTGGAACATATTCCTCTGTATTCATATTTTGTTTGAGTTTCTCTATTTGTCTCTACAAAATTAGGTGAAATTGTCAGTTGTCCTAGTGTTGAAGGCAATTCCTTGTGTAGGAGTGCCCTTAAACAGTCTATATGTGCCAAGTGGTTTTTGAATGAGAGAGAGTTTTAGATGAGCATGGGATACATCTTTTCACAGGTTGTGCTGTGAGATGCCATCTTGGTGGGAGAGAAGGTGGAAATTGAGGGACTAGAGCCAAATCCAATTGCAAACTGGGGTTTCGGCTCGGTTCAATGGTGGGTTCCATCCTACTGAGGGCCAGGGCTGGGGCCTAGGGCAAAAGCCCTGAAGGAACTGGAGATTCTTCCAGAAAAGATATCAGTCTCTGCCTTGGTCTGAAGTTCTGAAGCAACACTTCTGAGCTGGTTCTGCTTTTCCTTAGTGTGCATGCCTGCACAATGATGATGGCAGTCTCTGCCTTGGTGAGTACAAGGTCAGGCCAAGGGTTTGAAGCCACTCTTATGAGCTGACTCCACTATTTCCCCAGTGTGCATGTGTGCAGAATGGTAATGGCAATCTCTGCCTTCATTAAAGGCAGGGTGGGGGACTAAGAGGATGCAGACATGCTTCTGAACTAGATCTGCTTTTCTTCAGTTGCATGTATGTGAAATGACAATGGCAATCTTTGCTTTAGTGGGAATCAGTGCCAGAGCAGGACGTGCTGGAGAAAGAGCCTGGTGCATGCTGTAAAGAGCACAGTGATGGTCCTGGCGGGCCAGTTAGAATACCAGGTTTCTTCAATATGCTTCTCTGTGAAAAGTCTGTGTACACACTTTTCAAGAGTGGAGTTTTGGTTTCTTTCAAATTTAGTAAGACCTACTTGTATAACATCATGAAAATGGATCATCTTCCCAGTACCGGGTCTAAGGGTTGGGGTACTTAATATAAGTCTTGAACTGCTCACTCCTTAGGAAGGATCCTCAAGCCCGTGATATCACCCTCCTCTTCAGGTTTACTAGCTAGAAATGTGGGTCCTAACTAGATTGCTTCTCCACCACTCCTAACAGTCTCCATGTCATTATCTAGAGCCTTGGTTGTATAAAAGACTTTCTACTAATCTTCAGTTCATTCTCAGCTCAAGTTGCTCTATATGTGGTTGTAGTTTGATGTTTTTGTACAGGGAGGTAAATTTAGGGCCTTTTTACTGTACCATCTTGACTTTCCCTCCCTTTCCAAACTAATAATTTTGAAAAAGGCTATAATTATTGGAGAAAACTTGTTTCAATTAAATAAGTTGTGGCATTTTTTAAAGGAAGAAAACTTTTGAATGTGCTGGCTTCCTTTTGTCCAAAACTAAACTCTGCTTTCTTCCTAAGTCTGCTTAGTAGTCTCTTATTATTTTGTTCTCACCCTAGTTCTCCAGTTAGACATTTTGAATATCTTTTTGTATCTCCAGTTAGACACTTTGAAGAAACATCCACTGTCCAATATCCTGTCTTTTCTCTTATGTAATTTTGGACAATGTTTGTGATCAAAGATAGGTACCCAACATTCCCTAGAGTCTAAATAATATTTATTGCAATATATGATTTGTTTTTATTCACTACAGAAGAAAAACTCACATGAAATTTGTATCCAACTAAATACCTAGACTAGGCACTAGTGAAAATGCTTGGATTTTAACAATTTTAACAATTCACAATTAAGTGGCTTTCTAATAAATTATCAAATGCTTCAAACTCCCAATGAGGGAAAGTTGAGAAAAATAAGAATAGTGAATGACATATCTATAGACAAATTCAACATTCTCCTACTATTTCTCACAATAGTTATTTTTAGTTATTATAAGGATGAATTAACATATTGCTGCAGATATATCCAACTGTATCTTAATGGGAAAAAAGAGAATAGAGAAAGAATAGGCCAAAATGTGCTATGAAGAAGCTACTCTATTTTCATTGTTTCTGACATGATATGGATTCAGTAAGAGAAAAAATCATTAAGTATATTGTAGGAATGTTGGTTCACAAACTTGGGGATTTCCAGGTGAAATCTGAAACAGGTCTCCATAATCAGAGAACAGGAAGAGACTAAAAAAAAGAGATTGAAAACTGCTGTAGTTTTTTTGGTGTCAGGTTAAATAAGAAAGAGAACATTTAAGACTTGTCTTGGATAACTGCAAGACAAGTAGATCTCTGTAACCACCTGCCAGAAACTTAAATGTTTAGGCACGGCTGTCTTAACTGGGTTGAGACCATTCAAAGAGTTTCAAAAACACATTGCTCTCTTGAAGCATTCTTGAAAATGGTTTCCACCATGAAGGGGACATTACAAGGACAGGGGAGGGGATGAGGAGCCTCCAAATGACCAGGTCCAACCTGTGGAACAACTGGCTTGTTATGACCTCTTGATGACCTGTTTCAACAAGAGAGAAACTGCAAGTAGATTTCAGAGGATGCTTTATAATCCATGTATCTCTCTGGGTAGAAAAGTAATTATCTTGATTCATGATATAGCTTCACAAATAAAGGACATTTTAAGATTTTCATTTATTCAACTACTGATTACTACTAAGCAGAGGTGAAAGGACAGAGAAATAGTAGTAGTGGCAGTAGTAGTAACAAGTCATAGAGATTCCACATTGTCCTAGGTGATTCTCTACATTATCTTATGTAACTCTTTCAAGAAATTTGTTTTTAACTCTATTTCCTATGAAGCAGCAAAGATTTCCAGAGAAGGATTTTTTAGTTTAATTTTAGATACACAAAAAAGCTGAAATTTAAATACATGACTTCTGAATCTCAACCTCTTGTTTTTGTTTACAGGATAAATTACTCTCTTATTTGTCAGGGATATTTCTATATCTTGGGAATAAAGTTATGTGCTAGAATTCTACCTAAATTCAGAGTGAAATATGTATTGTGAAGGGAGATTATCCTCTAAATATCAAAGGATGACTAGGAATTTTACTGTTAAAAATTTACTGGTAAACAGTCATCAAAAGTGTATATGGATGGGAAGAAGGGGGCATGTGGTTCACAGAATTCAAAGAGTTTCACAAAGGTTCAGATTTATAAAGGGGTAAGCATTAAGTTATTGTTTGTGTCTAGGTCAGAGTATCAAGGGGTTTTAGGAGCTGAATTCGGAGGTTGAAATACATAGTCTGAGATATATTTCAGAGATCATAAAGGTAATCAAAAAGCCAAAAATGTAAGTTTTTCAGAGAGAAAGTGATAGCAAATAATCTAAATACTAAAAAAGACTGAGCTGAATGAGAATTAAAGAGGCTGCTCAACCCAGTATGTAGGTTATCAGTTATCTTCGAAATGTGATTTCATTGCAGTGGGAAAGAGATACTGTGTATGGAGGATTGACTGTATAGTAAAAAGAGAGGGCAGCAATGATAAACATCTCTGAAACATTAATGGATTTTAAACAATGGCTATTTTTGCAATATTTTTAAATAATTTGTTTAGTGACCTTTATAACATTTCAAAGATAAGAATTCTCAGTAAATTGACTTTTCTTCAATAAAGTTTCCCAATGTAGGAATGTCACACTATTTGACCTTTTAATATTTGATGAAATACCCCCTACTTCTTTTAGATTGCTTTTGTTCTTTTAATCCCAACAGGTATTGCATTTACACCGTCTTGAACTGAAAGGTGAAATTGTCAGAGTCATATTTTCTTTAACCAAATCAGGTCCTCTCAAATAAATGGGCAATTTGGGAACAAGGACTCCCAGAAAATTATGGTGTAACAGTAAGAGAATTGAAACTCAGAAATCACTAAGTTCAAGCTGAGTATTAAAGGATGTCAGAAAAGATACAGATTAATATCCTGATAGGAGAGATGCATTGGGCAAGATATGAGAAAGAGGTACAGAGTTTCCATCCTCTCTCTGAGAGCACCACTCTCCCAGTACCTCTATGTGTTCATCAACTCTCCAAACTCTTTACTTTTGGAATTTTTACGGATGAATACTCACTTGGCATGATGGGTCCTCTCCAGCCTTCTCCCCTCTCGGGAAATGGATAGGGAAGACTAAAAATTCTGAACTTCTATTTATGGCTAGGTCTTTCTGCTGGCTAGCTCCCCAAAGCTCACTGAGAGTCATAACATTAGAACAAATGACACTGCTATCACCCAGGAAGTTCCAAAGAGTTTAAAACTCTGTATCAGACCTGGGGTCAAAACGCTCATTTTAGAACATTAGATGCTCCTAGTGCTTTTATCATTGAGGAAATTGCACGAGCTCTGTGCCAGAAACTAGGGGTAGAAAACTATATATATTTTCTAGGATCTCACAAAGCCCTAATCCCCACTATAATGGAATTAGGAGATAGGGCCTTTGGAAGACAATTAGATGAGATAATCGTATGGGTGGGGCCCTATGATGGGATTAGTGCGCCTATAAGAAGAGACATCAAAGAACTTTCTCTCTCATTCTCTCTCTGAATTCACACAAAGAAGTTTTATGAACACATAGTGAGAGAGCAACCACCTGCAAGCCAAGAGAAGAGGCCTCAAAATGAAACCCACCTTACCAGCAACCTTGATTTTGGACTTCTCAGCCTCCAGAACTGTGAAATACAAATTTCTTTCTTAAACCACAGCCTATGGTATTTTGTAAGGAAGTTCTTGCAGATTAAGATAGTGTTCTTGCTGTAAGTAGATTCTAATGAATGAAATGCTTCCCTTTTTTTTCCTCCAAGCATCATTTGTTGCAACTCTGTAAGTGATATTGGATATACTTTTTACACATCAGAAGAGAAATATTTCTTTAAAGTATTAGTTTACTTTCTCTACAAGATGTGATTAAAGATATAAATCTAATAATAGTTGATAATGAAAGAAAATAATCTCTCAGATACCTTCTTGTGAATGTAAAATGCTATAAGTTCTTATGT
The DNA here is from genome assembly GCA_004024745.2 of Catagonus wagneri. Classification (NCBI taxonomy): domain Eukaryota; kingdom Metazoa; phylum Chordata; class Mammalia; order Artiodactyla; family Tayassuidae; genus Catagonus; species Catagonus wagneri. Next base: position 34,769,932 of record PVHT021183696.1, on the reverse strand, counting down.
CACTTAATACCATGTGCTGGTTAAGGGTTATGAAACAAGCTATTTTTGTTTCTCCACATATGCTGTAGGAATCATATCAGGTACCTGTTAGTTTTCCTTCTTTAATTTTAGGATGTGGTTGTCTCAAAAATATTAGGGAAGATAAAGTAAAATGAGCCTGCAAAAATATCTCATCACAGTTAGATTCCAGGAGGGCCAATGTGAAGAGACAATGTCCTCAATCATAACCTTATTATTGTTCAGAGCCTCTGCTTGAATTTTTCTGTAGTGTTTTTAAAACAAGATTAATCAAAGACTGGAATGTCTGCTGTGAGGCAGTGGGTTAAGAATCTAACTACAGGAGCTCAGGTTGCTGTGGAAATGCAGGTTTGATCCTCAACTGGCACAGTGGGTTAAAGGACCTGACATTATCACAGCTGCAGCTAGGATTCAATCCCTGGCCCGGCAACTTCCATATGCCATGGGTGTGGCCATTTAAAAAAAGAGAGAGAGACTCAGAGAGAGACAGACAGAGAGAGAGAGAGAGAGAAAGAGAGAGAGAGAGAGAGAGAGAGACATAGAAACAAAGATTAACAAAAGACAGAATGCTATATGACTAACTTCAGGCACTAATCATTCTTTTGAGTTTCAGCGATATCCTTTGCTATATAAATATACTGTTTGAATAAATACAATCCTGTTTATCTTTAAGTTATTGGAAAAGTTAAAATGAAATAAAACCTGAGAAATTGTTCAACAGTGTTAAAACTCTTCCAGAGATGTCACATATGTTTAAGACTGGTTTTTATTGTCAAAAAAGGAGAGAACTGATTGTTATAATGTTACAAATGTAATGCATAAGATTCTGGAAATCTTATTTAATGAAGATGAGAGTAAAATAAGATGTTTAACTCAGCACAATTCCCCCACCAGAGGTACATGGTTTATTATTGGGGAACATTCTTACAGATATCTGTTATTAACCGAAAGGCACAGAGATACATTTCTAGGTTTTTTTTTTTTTTTGCATTAAACAAGATATTAATAGGAAATTTCAAATGTTTTATCAAAATATAGAGTTGTTTTATTCCAGAGAGATGGTACCTGATGAAGATGTTCAAAAGGAAGTCAGAATAACTGGTTCCTCTGTCAACTCTCCTCATCCTCTTTCATAACATACATGGACTGGAGAAGGAAATGAAGATACGTGAGATTTAGCCCTCAGAAAAATCTTTCATTGAACGTTAAGATAATAGACCACCATTTCTACCTCAAAAATGAGTTTAATAATGCTAAATTGTAATCGTGAAGAAATGACTTCAATGAAACCACTTGAAGAACTTCATACCAAAGTGACAAATATATGATCATGTGTGAGTACATTGCTATGGCTCCTTCTGGTGCTTAGAAAAGTACCAAGTACATGATCCACACCATGACTATGCTTAAGACTCCTATGGATATATATTTAGGGATTTTGTACATTTTATGCCTTGATGCACCACCTTTATAAACATTCTTTTGTATACTTGTATACTTATCACTTCATAAAAAGTTCAAATCTGGGAGTATTTGGCCAAAGAGCTCACTGTATTTAATTAAGTGGTATTTTTAAGTGAATTGCAATGTTAATTGAACAAAGGTAAAAGGCAGCTTTTGTAAGACACACTCTAAAAATCCATAATACATACATATTACATATTAAATATACATATGTGTATGTATTACATTTATTCCTGTATGTAATTATGAATATATAAAGATGATATAAAAATGTTTAAAAGCTGCTAATGTGGTTTCTAGAAGAGTATTGTGTGTAATTATACATTTTCCAACGTAATTGTATTCAGAGGAGAACGCAGGAGGAATCAATAATTTGGAGGAATAAAATGTTAGAATTTTCAAATACACTCTTAACCTAAAAGGATAAAATTAAAGCATTAAACTTTACTAATAGCCAGCATAAGGACTGACACTGCCGTTCTCATCAATATGGATGATAAGTGGTCACATGACCTATAGTTAGGGAGGATTCCTGAGGGAAAAAATGGGAAAGCCACAAAGGAGGGGTTGTAATTGATACCTTTGCATGCTAATTAGCTCCCTGCATATTGCAAAGTATTTCTGTTTCACTACAACAGAGTAGATGTATGTTTTTAAATGCAAGACCTACACAGGGAACTCTTTAAAAATAAAATGTAAGAAGATGAGGGATGAATATAAAAGTATTTTATATCACAGAAGTGATTCACTAATTGTCCTACAGCAAACATTTTTTAATGTTGTCAAACCTAAAAAAATAAGCAACTTAAAAAAAAAGTATCATAAAGGAAAAAAGCAGTTCTAATTTTGGGGTCATTTCTGTAATAAAAATGTCATCAGTACTTTGCTATACCACATATACTAAAACACACAAGCATCTGACATTCAAACACACACAAACACACACACTCTCTCTGCCTTCAAGGTGAGACTGACATCTTTACAAGTGGGAATATAACTGCATTATTGGGCAGGAGTAGGGAGCCATTGCAACTAGTCAGCCATGTGATCATGAGTGTACAAAAATGATACATTTACAACCATTCTATACCAATACAGCTCTTCTGTTTTTTTACTTAGTACTGTATTCAATAAATTATATGAAATAGTTGATTTTATTATAAAATAGTATTTGAGTTAGATGATTTTACCAAATTGTAGACTAAAGTAAGTGGCCTGTGCTCATTTAAATTAGGCTAGGCTAATCTATGATGTTTGATATATTATGTGTATTAAACGCATTTTCAACTTCAATATTTTTAGATTATTTTTGGATATTATTACCAGTTTGTGATGGGTCCATCAGGATGTAACTCTCGTATAGATCTAGAAACACTGAACTCACATAAAAGTAAATGGACCTGAAGTCTTGTGCATTGCGGTGGGGAAACTCCCTTGACTTCTGTTTTTTGTGGGTTTTTTTTGGCCTTGCCTGTGCAGTGACAGCAAAGGTCTTTAACCCTCTATGAAAAAAGGAAACTCCTTTGACTTCTATTTCATATGGACAGGTTTCTTTATTTTTTTTTTATTTTGGCTTTTTGCCTTTTACTAGGACCGCACTCCTGGCATATGGAGGTTCCCAGGCTAGGGGTCTAACAGGAACTGTAGCTTCCGGCCTTGCCACAGCCACAGCAATGTGGGATCCGAGCCATGCCTGCAACCTACACCACAGCTCACAGCAAAACCGGATCCTTAACCCACTGAGCAAGGCCAGGGCTCGAACCCACAACCTCATGGTTCCTAGTCGGATTCGTTAACCACTGAGCCACAATGGGAACTCCAGGACAGGTTTATTTATTAAAGGTTTTTCTTAATAAAATGTGTTTTGTACATTATCAGACAATATCTGTAATTTATGTTTCACAAATACATATTTGTGATCCTTGTTACTGATTTTTTTTTCAAAATTATCTCTATAGACTGGTACCTTTTTATAAAAACTGTATAGCACAGGGAATTCTATTCAATATTCAGTGATAATCTATATGGAAAAAGAATCTAAAAAAGAGTAGATGTGTGTAATGTGTATAAATGAATCACTTTTTTTGGACAACAGAAATTATCACAACATTGTAAATCAAATATTCTTCAATAGCACTTTAAAAATGAAAAAAACCCTAAAATAAAAATAAAAAATTAACAAATAAACAATATGTAATTTGAAATCATCTTTCTAAGAAACTGCATAATTATCATAGCTCTCTGATTTGTTTCTTAAACTGTTTTAATATAATAAGGTTAATATTATAGATTATAAAACAGGTTTTTAATTGTAAAAGAGGTTGTGTCTTTTGACTCTGCTGTGTGCCTTACCCCTTCCTGAAAGTAGCCACTGCCATTGCTTTGATATTTCTCATTCTAGATATTTTTCTCTGCCCTTGCGTATATGTAAATTTGCATATACCATTCTGGGTATATGCTGTTCAGTATTAATTGACTATTCTTCTAATTGGATATCATATTATTTTTAAACTAACTTATTAAAGTAGGATTAACATGTAAAAATATACATATTTAATCTGTACTACTTGATGCATTTGGGTATAAGTATACATCCATGAAAGCATGACCACAATCTATGCTATAAATATATTCAGTCCCGAAAGGCTTTTCCAATGTGTCATATTTTTATTGATTTTTAGAAATATTTTATTCTAAGTAATGAATATATTTTATATATGAAGCAATGTTTTCCTCAAGCCGTCAATTCTCATAAGTTTTGCACATGCTTTGTTTTGATAGAACAGCTTAAAAATTTAAAGAAGTTAAATTCATTATCCTGTCAATATGGATTTTCTTTTGATTGTATTTTTAAGACATTTCCATACCATACCAACTGTTTTACCATTTTTTTCTTAAAATTATTATAGTTGTATGTATTTATGTAGCTAGCTATTTCTCAGTTTTATTCTTTACTTTGTTTGCAGTTTATTTATTTGTTTAAATACATTTTTATGGAAATTTTCAAGTAGAAACAAAACAGACAAAAGTATATGAAGAACCCTTGTGCTCTTGACTTTCATTTTTTTTGTTTTGTTTTGTTTTGTTTTTTGCTTTTTAGGGCCAAACTTGCTGCTAATGGAAGTTCCCAGGGTAGCGGTCAAATCTCAAATCAGAATTACAGCTGCAGGCCTATGCCACAGCCCCTTAGCAAGGCCAGGTATCAAACCCAATTCTTAAGGATACTAATCAGGTTCCTTAACATTGAGCCACAGCAGGCACTTCTCATTTACTTTCTTATTTTATATTTTTCCCCAAAGAACTTCCTTTCTCTCACTTTATTCAATTGTTTTTATCCTTTTTTATATTATGGAAAGTTTTTCAATGAGTGAGATTCACCCCTTATTAGTATACAGATCTGTAGTGAAGCATCATAGCATTATGGTTAAAAGTAAGCACTTCCTTGTAACTACATAATTTACTAAGAAATGATAATTATAGAATGTTATAGAGGTATTAGCTAACGTTAAGGTGAATCATTTACTAGCTTTATAACTGTTAAGTCCATTGCTTAAAATCCTGTGAGGTTGTGAAAAGGGTAATATAAGGATTAAGTATGATAAAATTTATAAAGGATTCATAGTTAGCTGATTGCCAAAAGTTGGGACTTCATGAAGTAGAGTTTGAGATGGTACCCAGTATAAGACATATTTATATGGAGTACTTTGAACATCAACACTTGTGGGTACAGGACAAGGGAGACCATGTTCCAGGGTTCGTTTTGTTGGAACTCAATCCAAGTTATAGTCTTAATGGAGGAAAGAAGGTAAGTTCCTGACATGGGCACATACTGTCTTGTTAAGAAGAAGCTTTTGCATTGTCTTCAACTAGGAGTGGTAGCAATGTAGGGAAAGAATTCTATGAAGGGCCTGACGGACACGATCAGGTGGGCAGGGCTTGAGCCACAGCTGATGAGTTGGAGGAATATGTTGTGATCTTCCTGGGACATGAGAGCAAGTAAGACTTATGATAAGTTCTTATAAGACCATTTTCTTACTTGTTTCTGTATCTATCAAGGACACTACCATGAGAAAGATTTTCACTACCTCTCAGTTTCTGATAAAATATGAGTATTTGTTTATGACTTCCTTCCCTTGTGGTTAAGCTACAGGCTAAGAAGCCACTTATTTGCAGTCTAGAATTGGCACTTGGGCAAAATTGAATATCATCAACTATGTTTAATTTATCTGACCTCCTCTTTTTGGTGTTGTTCCACATAAGGGCCATGAGTACCCAGCATCTTTGATTACTCTTTCTTTTACTCTCTATTGCAAGTAATATAGTGCCTAGATCTTAAAAAAATTCTCTATTGTTTCATTGCTGTGTCTGCAGGAAATTGGCCTTGTCTTGTGTGCTTGACAAGGGACTGTTTAGCTGTTGGTAGAAATGTACTATATCTGCAGGTGATGATAATGGTCCAGCTCTACAAATATACACCATCACCTGATTTCTTAGACCAGTCTTGGTACCTGATGTTGTAGACTGGATTCTGTAGGAAGAAGACACTGAAATGGCAATTGGTGTTGAGGTTATTTGTAAAGTAGTGCCTTTGGGAACTGAGTATGTGGAAAGGTGAGGAAGGAAAATTAGACAAAAGAGTCATGCTCTCATGCAGACCTCTTAATAGCTTTCACAAAGTGCACTGGGAACTCTGGAGTTAAATTTACCCATTACATTTTGTTCCATGTTCGTCTGAAATGGTGAAAACTTTATATGCTGTCTCCATAAGGAATGAGATGTAGACCACCCAACAAGAAGCATGACTTTAGAAAAATTGTTTCTCTGCTGCTGAGGCAGCTTTATATCCAAAGACTGTCTAAAAGCCTTCCAACAACAGAGGCAAAGATCCTTTTTTGAGTGGCATGTCACCAGGTCTAGATCACTCAAAATAAGTAGTGGCTATTATTTTGTCCTTTAAAGAATAGTTGCATTTCTAGAAAGCTGAATTCCAAGGTATCTATTATGATGACGTTGCAAATGAAATAATTTTTATTAACTTTTTCTAACAGCTTATTTTTCATAGGTAGTAAAGCAACTTTCTCATATATTAGTCTTTTATTTAGTCCTCTTGTTAAACTCTCTATTAGTTATGTTTTTCTTTATTATTTGGGATTTTTCTTGTTTGTAAATTATATGGTCTGAATATAATGAGGATTTGTTTTCCTCTTCCAATATGCATGATTATAACTTATTGCCTTTATTCACTGTGTTGATTAAGAGCTTGTCAAATATGAATAGCTAATGAGATAATGGGTCCCAATCATGTCATTGCCTTTAATAGGAACATTTAGCATATTTCAAAACTATTATGTTTCATGTAGAACTGTTGTTGATAACTTGTTGAGCATGTGAAGATAAGGATGTTTTCTTCTGTTGAACTTAAAACCAAAACAGCCACTTATTTTACCAGATAAATAAGTTTATTCAGGAATAACAGAGAATTGCTTTTCAGAAAAAGCATGCTACAGTAAAACAATAGGCAAGTCCAGCAAACAAGGGTGAGGAATGTTACTTTATAGAGAAAAGGAGGCAGTTGGGAGGGGTTTGCTTTTTATGAAAGTCCATTGGCAAAAATGTGAGAATTCAGAGTGGTGATGTTTTCCAGCTGGCTGAGTCATGAAGGTTCCCACTGGGGGGCTAGTTACTGGTCAAGGAGAAACATTTTTTTCTTCTTACTAGGGTAGTGGGGTAGGGACACTTCCTGCTGGGAATGAAAGGTACATGTCTTTCTGTCTGGGTCTGTAATTGATATCCAGTGCATAGAAACTTCTCCTTTTGGCTTCCTAACTCAGCTTGCTTCTTTCTTTCTTTCTTTCTTCCTTCCTTCCTTCCTTCCTTTCTTTTCTTTCTTTCTTTCTTTCTCCCCCCCCCTTCTTTCTTTCTTTCTCTCTTTCTTTCTCTCTTTCTTTCTTTCTTTCTTTCTTTCTTTCTTTCTTTCTTTCTTTCTTTCTTTCTTTCTTTGTGGGATCCAAGCAGCGTCTGCAATCTACACCACAGATCACTGCTCCTTAAACCAGTGAACGAGGCCAGGGATTGAACCCACATTCTCACAGATGCTAGTGACTTTGTTAATTGCTGAGCCAGGACAGGAACTCCCTGACTCAGTTTCAAATGAGGTTTCCTTGATCCAATTTCACACTTTTAATTCATAAGTAATTTTATCATGAATCTGCAATAAATTTCATTTAATTTTTGCCTCTCTTGGTTCATGTAGCCCTTCTTTTTTAATCTATTAATATATTGATTTACATAATTTTCTAACATGAACCACTGTTGACAAATTTTAATGACATATTATTCACTTAATACAATATTAAATTGTGTTTGTGACTGTTCTACTAAGAAAGTAGTATTTCCAATACTTTTATTTTTGAGGCTGGCCTTTTTTGGTTTCATATCTGAATTATATTAGCTTCATTAAATACATTGTGAAGCTCCACCTATTTTATATTATGATGTTTTAAAAATAATACTCTATTACCAACAAGATATTTTAAAGAGAGCTATTTTAGTTTTCCATAGTTTCTTAGATCACACTGTGTACAATTGCATGCAATGTCTTTTGAATGCAGTGAAATAGAGAATTGTTACAAAAATATTAAAATAGCCAGGGTTTAAATCTACCTTTTTTATGCTTGAGAGCTATAATTGAAGTAATCATAAACTTTACATTTATTAGTACGAAATATATATATTAAGTGATAGTATCAAAAGAGAAACCTCAAACTTTTTAGTTGGAATAAAATGTCATTTATTTCAAACTGGACACAAAGACTCCCAGGTGTTAGATAGCAGACATCAAAGCATTCCTTTTCCAAATTGAATTTGCAATTGTCCATTGAATCAACACACATGTCCCACATCTCAGGAAGTTTTGCTGCTATTATTATAGAATGCTGTGCCTTTGATGAAAGAAGAGAGAAAAGTGCAGCCAATCACAATTTGTATTCTTTTTACCTTACACTTTAAAATAATTGCAAGTTGAAACCACATTACGTTAATTGAAAAAAGTCTAATGAATATGCTGAGAACACTGATGTGTTATTTTAAAAGCCTTTTGTATTACAGTATGCATTTATACATTTTGGAGTACAAGGAAATCTTTTCAGAGGAAGTTTCACTTCTGTTTTGATTTGGTAGCAATTTTTCTAGTATTTCAAAAGTTAAGATTATTAAATTTCTTTCTATAAAATTAAATTTATAATTATTTCCGAGAGACCTGTTGTAGGAGCAAAGAAAATAGCTCCTTTTTTTTTTTTTCCCCCAGAGAAACGGGTGTGTGCATGCACACACACACACAGTTAAATGAGGTGGTCATTGATGGGTTGTAGTAAAAGACTTACATAAAATTTGTGATATTCTCTTGGGGTTTAGGAGAGTCATCAGAGCATATCTGGGGATGGACTATTGCCTTGTTTTTGACAGTCTCCTTCTCCTTATATGTTTTACAGTATCTGAACACAGCAAGTAATTCTAAATATTAGATGATATAAAATACTTTTTCTCTCTGAGAAATATTTACATCAACATTGAATTTTTATATAGATTTTCAGTATGACCCTTTTAGCATTCATTGGCATGTTTAATTCTCAACAAAGTATTAGCAACAGGATATCTGACACAAAATGTATGAGGTTTCAGAGAAAAAAAGGACACTTTTATAATTTTTTGTTTTTAGTGATCCTACCATGTGGTTTTGTCCCATGAAGAATTTGATGTCTCTTGAAGAGAGCAGATATGAAAAAGTGCTTTACAGAGTTCCCATCGTGGCTCAGCGGTTAATGAAGCCAACTAGCATCCACAAGGACATATTGGCCTTGCTCTGTGGGTTGAGGATCAGGCATTGCTGTGAGCTGAGGTATAGGTCACAGGTGCGGCTTGGATCCCATGTTGCTGTGGCTCTGGTGTAAGCTGGCGACTATAACTCCGATTGGACACATAGCCTGGGAACCTCCATAGGCTGCAAATGCACACAAAAAGACACACACAAACGCAAAAGACACACACAAACACAAAAGTGCTTTATACTTTCGGTAGCCAAATACAATTTTCCATTGTATGACACAAACCTAACAGATCTAGAACAGAGATTTAGATACAAGGACTGTTTGTGAGCTTTTTTTAAATGAATCTTTTTTTAATTAAATTAAATTATAGAGATCACTTATTTTTCCAAAATTTCTGATTTTATTCCATTTTTATTTTAAATAATTACTGAGACAATTTTACAATATAATTTCTAACTGCCTAAGTTAAATTTGGGCCGTTTTTCTACTGAATGATTCTGAAAAGGAATATAATATTTCAAGATAACAGTATATCAATATGTTTTTCTTGGTGTCCAAAACATTTTTTCCACTTTGATGTTCAGATTATGGGGGACCTATTTTTTTTTCCTAGGAGACAGAATAAATTTTAGATTATTAAATTCTTCTTCCTTGTTTCTCTTCTAATATTAATTCTTCCCCCAGTCATTCTTTGATTCTTTAACATGTCTTGTACATATTAGCTTAAAAATCCTTTGTTAGGAATTCTACTGTGGCTCAGCAGTTACCAACCTGATTAATATCCATGAGGATGCAGGTCTGATCACTGGTCTTTCTCAGTGGGTTAAGGATTCAGCATTGCCACGAGCTGTGGTGTAGGTCACAGATGTGCCTAGATCCTGCATTGCTGTGGCTGTGGTGTAGGCTGGCAGCAGCAGTTCATATTCAACCACTAGCCTGGGAATCTCCATATGCCAACGGTGCAGCACTCAAAAGCCAAAAATAAAAAAAAAGTCCTTTATTAATATAATTTCAATTCCCACTAAACTAAACCCTATGAGGGCAGCATCTGGATGTTATTCCCCTGTATCAGAATGCCTTATGCCATGAGAGAGGCTTTTACAGCCCAACGTTTATTTTTTCTTTTTTTGTCTTTTTTTTGCCTTTATCTAGAGCCACACCCGCAGCATATGGAGGTTCCCAGGCTAGGGGTCTAACAGGAGCTGTAGCTGCTGGCCTTCGCCACAGCCACAGCAATGTGGGATCCGAGCCACTTCTGGAACCTATACCACAGATCACGGCATGCCAGATCCTTAACCCACTGAGCAAGGCCAGGAATCGAACTCGCAACCTCATGGTTCTTAGTTGGATTCATTAAGAACTGAGCCATGAAGGGAACTCCCCAATGTTTGCCAATGAATAAGTTATGTTTCATTTTGTTTTGGGTATTTTTAAGTGGCTTAATGGCTAAATATAACTATATAACTCTCAGCATTTCTTCCATTACTCTTTTTGATTTGAAGATAAGACAATAAAACTACATGAAAACACTTTTCATGGAGAGTAGCCCATTGGGTGCTGCTGAATATGGTCTACTTTCTAATCAGTAAATATCATAGGAAGACACAATGACACATTTTAAGCTCAAAGTTGGCAGATATGTAAGAAAATTGTGGAGTTGTTCTAGCTAGCTTAATGGGGAGTGTTAAACTGGCATACTGAGAATGAAAAACAGTAAGTCAGAAGTAACATTTTTTTATGTCGTTCAGACAAATTAAACAGCTCTTGGAAGTGCTCTACATAAAACTTTTTAATAAGTGAGATAATAAATATTATCTTCTTTTTAGGTCACTTTGATTTGGGATTTTGTTTCTTGCACCAGAGGCATCAACAATAATAAACTTCTTAAATGTTTTATTATGATTAATTTGTGTTCAAATACTAATGTTATAAATCTATGAAATGCCTATAAAAGCTACCTCTAACTAATAATTGTAATTGTCTTACTCCTAATGTAATGAAGCATACTTTAAAGATTCAAGCAGTAAAAATGTCCAAAATGCCTCAAGAAAATGCCATGTAAAAAAAAAAGGAAAAGATTGTTGAAATATACCATAAATAGGTCAAGTTTTAACATCTGGTCAACAAGCACTATAATTAGTGAGGATAATATTTCCATCTGTGTTGCTTCTGCTGGTCTGTTAGTATAGCCCTACTCTTCACAGACACCTTGCATGCAGAGACACACACAGATGTACACAACAGAGTTGATAACTGTGGAAGGGCTGAGTCCTGAGAAGGTCACTTATGTAGAGTGACATTTATAAAATGGTGAAACAAGAGGTTTGCCACTCAATATACTTTGCCAGCAATAATTTGGTAGACATTCATGAACACAGTGATTTTGTGATGGCTTTGGGATTTTGAAACTTCTGTGAAGTCCAAGACTGAAGAGAAGCATTTTCATAAAGCAGTCTTGCTCTTGGCTGGCTGGCTGACTTACCACAGTCTGAGCTACATACTCCAAAACAACTCCATACTGCTCAGGACCCAGCTATAGCCTTATCCGGCCCTGAACTTGTCAACAATACAATATGGCAAGAAAGATAGGAGAAATCACATTCACTCATGTCTAAGGCAAAGGCATACAGAACTTAGTACTGGCTGTGAACCCTGAAGGGATCCATAACCTGACTCCAGCTCCTCTCAGCCATGGTCCAAGAAAACCTATGTAACTTCTGAAATGACTGTACCTGTGCTCCAGGCACTTTCAGCTGAAGTTCATGAACAGTCTTGATGGCCCTGAAACCTTCTGGGAGACACCCTCATCTGTGTCAGTAGAGATCCTGAAAGGACCCTATACTCATCTCCAGCCTCTCCCAGTGTCCTGAGGGCACAGAGACTCAGCAAGAGAGACTCTTTTCTGTGCCACCAGAGATCCCAAAATAGCTCTGTACTGGGCTTTAGACCCTTCCAGGCACAAATAAGGGAAAAATCTTGTCTATCCAGGGATCAGGTGGGAGTCACACCTGTCCATATACTCCACATACCTAGTAACAGACCCATGGTCTGAGGACTTAACTACAGAATCTGAAGCAGACACTTATCCCAGGGCCATCTAGTAAACAAAGTCCTGAAGATATTTTTGCCCATCCAGGGACAAGACAGAATCCAACCTGTCTAATACCCTGGTAAGAATCTTACTACCCATAGGCTCCACTGCAGACCCAACAATAGTCTTGTAACCTGGCTCCAACTTAGCATGACAGTGATTCTAGAAGTAATCTCATAAGCCCAGGGAACAGATAGGAGAAAACATTTACCTTCCAAAAGCAGTCTGTAAAGACTAGAAAAGGTGTTTTCTTCCTTCAATGCACAGACACTAACACAAAGAAACAGGCAAATATGATACCAACAAAGGACATTAATAAAATGCTGGTAATGCACCCCAGTGAAATGAAGATCTATGAATTGTCTGAAAATGACTTCAAAATAATAATTCTATGGAATCTCAATGAAATGAAAGACAAACTCAGGAAAAAAATGCATCAACAAAATTAGACGTTGAATAAAGAAATGAAACCATAAAGAACTAAACAAATATTCTGGAGCGGAATAATGCAGTGATAAAACTGAAGAAATCAATAGAGAGCTTCAATAGCACACAAGTATGCAGAAGAAAGAACAAGCAAATCAAAGACAAGTTATTTGAAATGATCCAGTTAGAGGAACAAAAAATAAAATTAAAAAAAGAATTTAAAATGCCTTCAGGAATTCTGAAACACAATTAGGAAAATGAACATTCCTACTGTGGGAGTCCCAGAAGATGAAGAGAAAGAGAAAAGGGCAAATGATTACTTAAAAGAAGTAATATCTGAAAATGCCCCAAATCTTAGAGAGATATGAACATCCAGATACAGAAAGTTCCAAAGACTGGAAGTGAGATCAACTCAATGAATACTACCTCAAGATACATTATAATGAAAATATTAAAATCAAAGAGAAAGAGATGATTTTAAAAGCAATTAAAAACAACTAATAACTTACAAGAGACTCCCCATAGGCCTATGAAAGAATTTCTCTGCAGAAACTTTGCAGGCCAGAATGAGTGGGTGATGAATTCAAAATATTGAAAAGAAAAAAAAAAAAAACTGTCAAACAAGAAAATTATACTCAGTAAAACTTACTTTTAGAAATGACAGAAAGACATCCCCAGAACAAAAGCGAAGGGAGTTTATCACTATTAGACCTGACTTATAAGAAACCTTAAAGGGAGTTTTTCAATTTGAAAGGAAAGACTGCTAAGTAAAAACTTGAAAACATAAAAATATGAAATTCTCTGGTAAAGGTAAATATATAATGAAATTCAGAATGCCCTAATACTGTAATTGTGGTACATAAATTATTTTATCTCTACTATAAAACTTAGTATAGTATAAAAAATATATGCAGCTATAGTAATTTGGTAGTGGATACACACTATAAAAATATATGAATTATCGCATTAATTACATAAAATATGGAGGAAGAGAGGTAAAATTGTAGATCTTTTTGTAAGCAATCAAGGGTAAGTTGTTATCAGTTTAAAATAGACTGTTATATCTGTAAGAGGTTTTTTGTACTCTTGATGGAAAATACAAAGAAAAATAATATACTAGATACACAAAAAAGAAAGATAAAGTAAATAAAACTTATTACTACAAACAATTACAAAGGAAGATAGCAAGAGAAATTGACTAAGGAAATTTAAAAATTTAGAAAATAATTAGCAAAATGACAATTGTAAATCATTATCTATCAATAATTTAAATATAAATGTGCTAATTTCCTTCATTTGGTGGTGGTTTTAGTATCTGTAAAACAACTCAGGGAGTGTGGATCAGATACTATTATCTAGGTACTTCAGAGAGGAACTAAAGCAGAGGATAATGGGGAGGAGTCTGTCCCAGTAATCCCCCATAAAGTCCTGCTCAGCTATTGACAAGGGCTTAATATGATGAAGATAGGAAGAAAGCAAACGTGTATATAGTAAAAAGAAAACTGCAGGGATGAGGGTGGGATGGTAGGAAAGTCAAGAGTCAATCAAGTTAAGGCTCTGTATAACAAAGCAATAAATTTAGAGTTTGTGTTCACTAAAATGGGCAGCCATTGAAGTATTTTGGCAGAGAATGGAAATGATGTAAATTGTATTGACACTTTTTTTAATTTTTAAAAATTTTTTGTTTTTGGCTTTTTAGGGCCATACCCATGGCATATGGAAGTTCCCAGGCTACCTACACCACAGCCACAGCAACACCAGATCCAAGCCACATCTGTAACCTACAACGCAGCTCACAGCAATGCTAGATCCCCAACCCTCTGAGCAAGGCCTGGGATTGAACCCACATCCTCATGGCTACTAGTTGGATTCATTTCTGCTATACCATGTGGAAACTCTCTAAATTGTGTTTTTATTTTTAATTCTCCTTGCACACTCAGTGAATAGTTGATAGTAGAGGGGCAAGAGATAAAGTAGGAAAGACCGATCTAGACAATTCTGTAATTTTCAAAGTGAGAAGTAATCTTTTCTTGGGTTAATGTTTCCAGAATATAAAGGGTAAGAATCCATGCATTTTAGAGGGAGTCTGGACAAGTTTCTCACTAGTTTGAGTTTATGGGAAATTGTGTCTCAAAAAATGATTTGGGGTATTATCATTTACTTAATAAAAAAAGTTAGATGAGAAACAGTGTATGGGCTGGACATTTGAAATACAGGTAGAAGTTTAGAGGTGAGATTATGTGATACATTTGTATATTGCAATATGATTGCCACCTTAGCATTAGCTAACACCTCTATCACGTCATAAAACTATCATTTCTTTTTTGTGGTGAAGATACTTAACATCTAGTCTCAGCAGCAGATACTGCTGGAAATTTTTTATGAAATCAGGTTAGTGGTACCAAAATCTCTGTTATTAATCCCTTGTACCTCACTCAGTCTTTTCCATCTATTATTTTTTCTTTCTTTTACAAGAAATTTTAATCCAAAAAGAAATAAATTCTTTATTTAATGAGGCATTTATAATTAGGGTAATTCTTCAGTTCCATTAACAATTTAGTATTTTAGAAAAAAATCATGGGTTCTATTAAACTAATGGTAGCTAAATTCTAGAGACTGGACTTTAAGAGAAATGAGGAAGATATTTCTACTGGTCTTAAAAGTCTTTTTTTATATTACAGTTTCTTTTTTTTTTTTCTGGGAGATATTTTTATTTAATTCATGAATGGCCTGCTTTTCTGATTATACTTCCTCATTACTGTTATCTTTAGTGAACTCTTAAGAAAAAAAGGTTAGTAGATTGTATTCTTTTTCTTTTTATGGCTGCAGTAGGGATGTATTTAAGTTCCCAGTCAAGGGCTTGAATTGGAACTTTAGCTGCTGACCTACAACACAGTCATGGTAACACCAGATCCAAGCCACATCTGCTACATACACTGCAGCCTGTGGCAACATCAGGTCCTTAACCCACTGAGAGAGGCCAGGGATCAAACCTACATCTTTATGGAGGCAACATCAGGTCCTTAACCGGCTGAACCACAATGGGGATGCCCTAGAATATTTTTAAATGAAGTTTAGTGAACAATATAGATTTTTGAAATTCCATCTCTTAGAAGCCAATCTACAACCCTACTAGTTACTAGGAGGTTTACTAGAGAAATTATACCTAAATGATCTCTCTAACATAATCCAGAGTCAACCGTAGGGGCCTGATGTATGTTCATTTTTGAAATTCATTGCAGACATGTTCATACAAGGTGACAGCAAATAAGAATATGTCCCTTATTACTGGAGAATGAAGACTACTCATTAAAAATGAAGCTCCACATGAATTCAAAGAGAAAAAAAAAGCATATTTTGAACAGGAGGAAAACAACACAGTTTTTCTACAGCAAACAACCCTCGGTAAAAAACTATTGTGTATCTGGCTTAGCTTGGGGCTATTAACCTAAATGGCAAGAAAATGTATTTGTAAAAGATGTTTTGTAAACAAAAATTTGCATTTATATATTCTGTAGGTAACATTTACTACTTAGATTCCATGGAAACAGATGCTATCCAAATGCACAGTTCAGTAATTTTTCACAGATCAAGAATTTTTATGTCTGTGATTGGAGTGCTTAAATATAATAAAAACAAGAATCTTCCTCTATTTCTACCCAGAGTGTTTACATCATCCTACGTGGTTCTCTCTTGGCTATAATTACAACAAAATACTTATATTTTTGGCCCAAACAAGATTGGTAAATGTCCTCACAAAATGCACATAAAGTGAAATTGACTGATACAAATGTTCTCTCTTTATTAACACAGTCTCCTTGGGCTGTCACACTTTGTTTCTCTTTCTCATATTTTGATGACTTGCCCTTAGGGGACAACTAGAGGAAACATTCCTGTAGGAGAACTGAATGGTACTAGGAGATGCTACACGTGTCTTTTTGTGGAAATGATATGCCAAGTCAATGAATGAAATGTGAACTCAGTATTGGAAACAGAGAACAGAGAAAAGACCATGAATAATTGCTAAAGCAGCTAGGAAACAGTTGAAACTAGAAAATTACACATAAAGTCATTTCAGTTCTGGAAAGGACAAAGGCAGAAGCCAGAATAAATGAAAACATGGGTATCATGGCACTTAGGAAATGGGGACAGAGGCAGAGTCTATAAGATAATAAAGACAGAGATAACCTTTGGAGGCTCCAAAGGGTCCCAACTCTGTGTGAATTATTTTACTATAGCAGTACAATTACTCGTCACCTGTATCCTGCTGCTGGATCCTTTGTTTCAAGATTTTATTCCTGCTCTTTCAGTCCATCCCAGGTTTTCCGCCTCTATGATGGTGAGTTCTGAGACTCCCCAGTTCTTTGTGTTTTACCTCCATTCACAGGGTTGCTGACTGCTTGAAATCCCTGTAACAGTTTACTGCTTTTTCCTTGTGTATCTCTCCATCCTCTGATGCCTGATCTTTCTTTAGTTGATCTGACCCTTCCTACAACTTGAACTCAAACTCAACATGGCCAAAATGGACAATGGTATAAATTATTGCTTACATCAGACACATACAGACATAAACACTCATACATCTTTCACCAAAATCATTCCTGTGTAGTCTACTTTATGGCCTGCTATAGCTCACCTTCATTTGTCAGCTTCCAGGATCAAAGTGTCCCTGCATACATGCATGCATGCAATTTTCAATAATTTTTGGAGTCCGTGAGACCTTTCTTAGTCCCACCCTTCATCGTCTGTTTTCTTAAAGCATCTGAGGCTGAGGTAGAAGTTTAATGCAGTGGTAGAGGATGCTTGCAGCCAGTAAAGCAGGTGCATTTACCTTCAGTTACCAAGGCCTTACTCAAACATACTATAGCCCTGTATCCAACTATTAGGACATCAATACTGATACTATCTATTTCAGGTTTGAGGATCCTATGGTTAAAAAAATGGCAGCTGCACTGCCCTGTGGCTTGGGGCCAAGATTACACTTCCTCTGCACGACTGGGGTTTGACTCACATAGTTGTGAGTTTTTGCTAGGAGTCTACCCTAATGTGGGGCATCTGCTGCTGTATTACCAAGATAATGTCTCATATTCTTCTCGGTCTCTACATAAGATTTAGGGGGATTTTGCATGGCAAATAGGTAAAAACACAAGGGTATATCTAGTTTGCTGTTTCACATTCTTCAGTTTGTCACCATTATTGGCATGATAAACCCAACTCAAGACTACAAGAACTTGATTGCTAGAATATTAAAATAATTCTTCTATGATTTTTGTATGGGAATTTCCTTTTTAAGGGAAATCTTCCCAAGAGAGCCAACATGCCTGTTTGGCAGGTAAGATTCATTATGTTGCAGTAGTTCCCAGGTGTTGCAGAGGGTTATAGACTCAGCATTCAGGTGTTGCAGAGAGTTATAGACTCAGCATTATCAGTTCTGTGGCTTGGGTCTCTGCTGTTGCTTGGGTTTGATCTATGGCCCTGGAATTTCTGCATGCTGTGAGCATAGCCAAAAAAAAAAAAAAATCACTATGATGAAATCCTAAGACTCTTTAATACTAGCTCTTAATAATTCTGAGTGTGAGAAGGCCTGATTCCTAAGATGTCCCAGCTGTTTCCATTTGTCTTTTATGAACATTTTACACCTTGCCCCTCTTCTACCAGGAGAACCAATGAAAGTTTAATCATGTGCCTGGTTTCTGCCCATAGCAGTCTTAAATTCCCTCCTTTCCTATTCAGTGTAGGTGTACATTTTGGTAACCACATCTGAAAAGTATCCAGGTTTTCTGCCTGCCTTGTATGGATCTTGATGTTAGTTATCACAGCACAGTGAACCAGAGGGTGACTTCCGGTTGTCCAATGTGACTCCCTCCTCATGGAAGAGTGATCAAAACCAGGACACTGTTAAGCCTTTGTTTCTGCTTCATAGTATTTGATTTGTAACCATCTGTCCAGTTTCTTTTCAGTGGTAGGCAATAAAATTGAGGACCACTTATATCCTTGTTTACAGTGCAAAATTTTCACCATCATCATTTTCACTATCGGTTCACATAGATTTCTTTCAATTTCTCTTAAGCTGTTTGCAAGTCTTTCATTCTTCCTCTTCCAGAGGGACATGTATCTGTTAGTATCACATTCATTGCCAAAACTGTCCAAAACTGTGAAAGACCTAAGGCTTTATCCTACTTGTAAACTAATTTATGGATGCTATAAATCAAATATATTATTTAATATATTACTTTCCTTTTCTTGTGTATAGCCACATTATTTTCATGGGTGTACGAACTTTGTAATCTTTTACACACAGATGTCTAGCATACAGATTAGAGTGACAGCACATTGATCACATAGATGAGTAAGCTACAACTACAAGGTTAGTCTTCTTGGCATTAATATTTAAAGAAAAGTAGGTTAATCTCCCATTATTAAATTTATAATTTATATCCATTGAAATACAAATGTTTAGATCTATTTGTTTGCTAAACAATACATGCTAAGTAAATCAAATCCCCAATAAAATAACTGTAATATTACATTTATTTATAGGAAAATAGAGGATAGTCCTATAAAGAAGATATTATAAAATTTACTTTTATGATGTATAAATTATGCTACTTGTTCAATAGTTTTCTATAAAAGAATCATATCTGGTATTTCCCTCAAAATAATCACTTCAACCCCTATCTTTTAGCTAGCAAAATAATTCAATATATTCAATTACTCCATTTTTGCCACAAAAAAGAAACTTGGTTTTAAAAATGCATAAATATGTATAATATCCTCTATTGAATGACTTATTAAAAAAGGATCAATTTTATTTCGTGAGCTGTCTATTTGGTTCTGTGCTTGTGGAAGCAGAACAATTTCATCAAATGCGTTAATAAGACATGCTACCCCCTGGTACCTGAAGGTGAAAATATAATAGGTCTGCTTTCTGAGAAATACTTTAGAAATCATTTGGTGAGTGAACCAATCATTCACTTGAAGACATCTTACCTAATTAAATCCTACATAAGAATTTTCCAGGGTATTACTTTTGGGAAATAAAATGCTTCTTTCGTGTATTGTTCTTTGTTTCTCAAATGAAGAAAGTTATACTCAAAGGACACTTGGGCAATGATTCTAGAAGATGAATGCAGTGCATGGAGTTGAATTTGCATTATGTTCTTTCTTACCAGAGCGATTTTTTTTTCCCTGCAATAAGCGTGTTTGTATTGTTCCAAATAAAGCAGGTTAGGTCACTGAATCTCTTAAATGTACAAATAAGTAAGTTAACATTCTAAAACAGTTGTTAAGGTTTCAGATAATTAATAACATAAATATTTATTTTTATCTTATGGAAATGCAGAAAATTCAGTATAAAATAATTGACACTTAGAGTGATCATTAAAGAGGTGGCTGCTTTCTTAAAATAACTGACTCCATTTCGATATCCTTTGGCAACTCTTGTCTCATTTTCAACACATGACATTTGAAAGATGTGAGCAAAAACTTTATAGGAGGATGTTGCCAGAGAAACATAAACAACACTGACATGAGTAAAAGGCCAAAAATATGCCAGTTCTGGAAATGCCAATATGTTAGTGAATATACACAAAGTCTCTTTGTTTCTCAGACTCTAGATTTTTTTTAAAATTATTATTGCTTTTTAGGGCTGCACCCGTGGCATATAGAGGTTCTCAGGCTAATGGATGAAGCAGAGCTGTAGCTGCTGGCCTATGCCACAGCCACAGCCACAGCAACACAGGATCCAAGCTGTGTCTGCAGCCTATACCACAACTCACGGCAATGCCAAATCCTTAACCCACTGAGCAAGGCCAGGGATCAAACCTGTATCCTTATGGATGCTAGTCGGATTCATAAACCACTGAGCCATGACGAGAACTCTCTAAAGACTCTAGATGGATATCTGTGATCCACCTGGTTCAGGGGGTATATTTTAGAATATTATTTTATGAGATTTTGAGGAGACATATCTATGAATAATATCAAGCATTTGTAAAATAACATTATGATAATATAGCTGCTACTCTCAAAGAGCTTAGTAAAAAGTTTTACTAGATTTTTGTGTATAAACATGTTCTCTAGAGAATTATTATTTTTTTTTCTTATTTGGTTGTAATAAATCTAAGTTTAGTCTTGTAATGCAAAGAATGCTGACAGAGCTTTCTGGCTAAGCAAGTTCGTGAACTCAATTCACAATATGCCATATAATAAGTGGTCACAGATCAAATGTTCTTGAGGAGAGAGATTTTTGAAATAGGGGATGAGTCTTTAGAATGGCTGGCTAATTTTGAAGAGGGCTGACAGGAAGTATACTCTACGTGATGAGAAAGAGGGGCCTCTAAACTACGGGAAACCTCCACTTCTATTCCATCTCGAAATGTAAGGTTAGATCTAGAAAACTGGAAAACTGAACTGTATATTCCAGATAGCGACCTTCTTCACAATTTGTATGTTTTGTGTTTTATATTTTTTAATCACCAACCCTCCCCCATGATCCAAGTTTAAGAGGCTTCAGGGCAATATCAGAAATTCATTCTATATGCTTTGAAATGCTGTTAATCCACAAGGGGAGAAAAAAAGTCTTGCCAGATTGTACGTTTAGTAAGTAGAGACATTCTCACAGGAGAAGGGTCTATTAAAATAAATTTGAAGTTGATGGATATAATGATTCCTTTAATGGATAAACAATTCCATACTCAATAAAAGTGATGGTGATGCATTTTGCACTTTCTTTACGGATTGAGAATGTACAGTGCCATTACACGTTCTGGGATGGTAAAAATCATTTGCTGAAATTAAAACACTCAAATGTGTAGCTCAATAGCCATCACTTTATAATTAACCATTTGTTTTTTCATTAGCAGTTTACAAAGCATTTTACTAGTATATTATATTTACTATTGATTACATGGAATATTTGCTATTATTCTTTTATTCATTTTCATTAACAGCTGCTAAAATATATTAACTATCAAGATAATATTAGTGTTTAAATCCATTTTATTCCAATTTCTGCAGTTATATTTTAGCAAAATGTATTTCACTGCCAAAAACAAAAAACCTTGATATTTAAATCAGTTTGAAATGAAGACTTGACCTTAACCTAAATCATGGCTGACGTATTGAATTAACATGGCTATCATCTAGCTATCAAAAGGTAGCTAATAAAATGCCTAATGCAATGCTTATTTATTCACCACATATTTATTGGAGGATTATTTTATGTCAGAAATCATCCTAGACACTGGCCATGGAGCAGAGACCAAGAGAGATAGAATTCCTTCTCTCGAAAGAGTCAAGAACAGGTTTACTGAAAGAATAAAGTTAAGCCAAAACCTGAAGGAGGTGAACATTTGAACCACATGGCTATGTGGAAAGACAGTTTTCATGTTTAAGGAAAAATAAGAACAAATCTATGAGGCATAAGGTTTGGTACAGCTTGTAGTCAGTGTGGCTTCTGAAAACATAAGGAAGGGAGACAGTATTAGTGGGTATAAATGAAAAGATGTAACAGGGATCAGATTATATAAGGCTCTCTGCATAATTAGAAGGACTTTGATTTTCACTATGATAGGGTAGGAAACACTGACTTTGAGAGATGAAGTGTGTCTTAGGCTTTAATTGATTAACTCTTGCTCTTGGGAGAAAATACACTGAGTGGAGAATGAGGGCAAAACAGAGAGAATAATTAGTAGGAAATTTAAATAAAGGTGAAGGTGGCATGAAGCAGGATGGTAGAAGTGGGAATGATGACCTAGGGGCACATTTTCAAAATGTGTAAAGGCAATGTCCTTAAGACTTGCAGACATATGAGACATGAAGTAAGGGACAAAGAGAAGAGACAAAAAAGCTAACATTTTCTTGTTTCTACTTTAATTTATAGCTGTTTTAAGAAATGTATTCAAAGTTCTTGGAAGTCGTACTATGTCACGTTTCTACAAATTATCTTAGATCTGTGTGGTACAGAGGTATGATGAGGGGTAAATATCCATTGTCACTTCCTTGGCCAACTTTTTGTTGTCCTGTTTAAGTGTGTCCTCTCAAAGCGTTGTGCTTGAGAACCCATCAGTCTCCTCCTTTCTCCCAAGAAAATTCTAATCTTTATAGAAGACTTAACAAGAAAGACAAATTCCTCTTTATCAGGATCTAGCTCTTACTCTAATCTTGAAATATCTATTTTTACCTAAATACATCAGGGTTACAAAATGCTAGGTACTATATCTAATTTATATACACAGCTTGATCACTCATTTACTTCTTAAAACAGCTCTTAAGGCGAGCACAGTAATAATCCTTACAAATTATAAAACAGACACAGGAGACTTGAATGACTCATGGAGATCAATCAGGATTCAAGGGTTTGGGAAAAGTTCATGATATGATTTACTCTCTGTGTACCCTATGCTCTTTCGTATGTGTGTCAATTGTTTAGAAAGGTTCCCAAACATCCCATACATTTCAAAAAAACATAAAAAATAAAACTAACTCAAGAAACTTAGCATGCAAATGCGTTTTTAAATTAAAAATAATTTTGAAAGTTTCTGACAGAACACCTATAATTTTAGGCTCTTTCCCTCATACCTTGATGGGAATTAATTTGAAAATGAATATTTTTGGCATTTTATATGCTAAACCATCAGTTTTAAACTCTTTCTGGGATACATACATTCAGTTATATAGCCATGTAAATTATTATCAGATTGGGGCAATTTTGACAGTGGAAAGAAATGGTATTGACAATTATTCTCAGACCACAGTACATAAGGATTGCCCTGAGAAAACATGGCTATCCAGTCGTCTTAGTTATGGATCTATGTATATACAATATAATGCCTTCTTTTTTTACATAAACTGATAGATTCTCTAATTAAAATAATTAATTTAGGTTTTCTAGTACTACACATTGGATTTTCAGAAATACACCTTGATATTTACAAAGGTAAAATATGTTACTCTAGTAAAATAATGTCTACAATTATGGTTTTTTTCTAATGATTATTTTTCATATTTCCTACTATTGTGATTATATTCATTATTCCACCAGAGTCAAGAATATAACCAAATCCATGGTACATCATATTGTAGAATTAAAAAAACATGATCTCCAGCTGTGAATATCACGATTTCAAGATCCCCTTTATGTTTGTTTTCTAAAATTATCTTCTCCTTCCCCAATCTTTGCATTAGAGCAGAGTACTATTTGCACAACTGTGTGGCTCTGGGTAAAATAGTTTAGCTATGAAAATAGACGTGCTGTTTTTCTTTTCTTAGTAATGTGATCTCCAAAATCAGAGAGACACTTTTCTCCTCACTGAATTTCCTGGGAGTAGAAT
The DNA here is from genome assembly GCA_004024745.2 of Catagonus wagneri. Classification (NCBI taxonomy): domain Eukaryota; kingdom Metazoa; phylum Chordata; class Mammalia; order Artiodactyla; family Tayassuidae; genus Catagonus; species Catagonus wagneri. The sequence continues at coordinate 34,745,774 of PVHT021183696.1, read as the reverse complement.
ATACCAATACCTCAAGTCTGATTCTGATTATGATAGCCCTCTGTTCTAACAGATTCCCAGCAGTTACAAAGCCAAGTGTGACTTTTTGCCCTGGTTTCAGGATATTAACTCACTCATTTTCATTGATTCTAAGATACATATCTTCTCCCAGTTTGGCATCTGTGAGCCTAAGAAGAGACTCATAATCACAGTTTTTCTAGCATCAATTATGTTGAGACCTAATTTTCTGACTGCTGTTGCTAAATTTGGTTATGTCTGCTCTTATTGTCAGCATTTCTGTTACCTATGCAGAAACAAAATAGGTTTTTTAAGTAATATGACACATATAAGTGATAGAAGGTTATTGTCACACCTTATTTGTAAAAATGGTTTTTATTTAAACATTCATATAAATGATTGATGCCTCTTACAATCAGTGTATCTTAAATTTGATGGGATAGAAAAGTTTTCAGAGTTTGTTTCCAAATGCTTTTATTCATTTACCTCATACCTATGAGATATTATCCTACCTTCTAAAAATCACTAGTAACTATATCATATCACATACTTCTTGATACAATGCACTGGAAATAACAGAGTAATTTCTGTGGTATATATTAGACAAAGCCAAATTGACAGGAATTCTATGCAATAATGGACCAATAATATTCAATAATTTGAAACTCATGAAATGTAGATTGAGGAAATAACCCAGGTTGGAAGAAATATGGAGACACAACAACAAAATGCAATATGTGATCCTGAATTGTATTCTAGGTCTAAAAAAGAATATTAATGATTTAGCTGATTAAATTAAATAAAGGTTACAGGTTGTTTAATATAGTACATGTATTACAAATTAACAATGCTAAATTGTTCTTTTTGAAATTGCATTTTGGTTTTGTAAGTTTTTGTCACATGGGAAACTGGATATGTAAATGGACTCTGTGCTGTTTTTACAACTTTATGGATATGAAGTTATTCCAAAGTGAAAAGCTAAAAAATAAAAATATGAAAAGTAAAATAAATTTTGTTTAAAAGAAATACTAACTAAATTTTAGAAAGAAAGAGATAAATGTACATCAACAGTTTTATTTTATTGATCGAATTGGGACAATAAAGTAGAGAAAGTGGAGATGATCAACTTAGAGGAGTTAACTGAATAAGAAGAATATGTGTCCATACATCCATTGCCATTTCCTGACTACGTGAATTTGTGAGTGGCTACTATAGAGCAAGTACTGTTCATATTCCTGGGATTGAATACATACTAATATGACTCAATGAAAGATTCTAACTTATACATTCATTTAAATTACTGTGCATTTTGTTAACATTAAATAAGTACCTTGAAAATAACCAATGTTTCAATATTTTCCTTTTAATTCTATCTAAAGAGGAATTTTGAAGATTAATCTCTAAGAGGGAATACTATCAAGAGATAGTGGATCACTTACACATGCGATTATAAACATTTCTTAAGACTATGATAAGCTAGATATTATGAAATATGATCAAATTATAGATAATGAAGACACAGAACCAATTTTCCACAGTGAATTAAGAATATAAACAAGCCAGCTCAATGAACATCTATAAATTAAGCCTAGAGAGGGCACAAAAAAGTAACTATAAAACAAGTTGTTAGGAATGAAGATATTTTGGGGAGGGGAGGTAATGAGGCTGACACTTTATTATACTGAATTATTTGGAAAAGTTTTTCTGTTATTACTTGGCTCCCATTGTTGCTTTGACATGTTAGCTGTAAGCTCTAATATTGTTACTTTGCAGGTAAAAATTCTTTTTTGTGCCCATCCCTTGTCCTCCACCCCAACCCTTGACTATTTTTATGCTTTTCTGTCTTTTTCAGCAGTTGCGACTTTTGTTGATGTTGTTGTTTTGTTTTCAAATCTGGTGTTCTTTTCATTCCTTACTTAGTATTTATTGTATTTATTTTATCTTTAGCTTTATATTATTTTCAGTTTTTGATAATTTTCAGGCATGCCCTCTTTTAATTATTACTTCTTTTTTTTTTTTCTTATTTTAAGGCCGCACCTGTGGCATATGGAGGTTCCCAGGGTAAGGGTCGAATGAATCTGAGCTACAGATGCATGCCCTATCCTTAGCCCACTGGTCAAGGCCAGGGTTCGAACCTGCAACCTCATGGTTCCTAGTTGGATTCATTTCCACTGTGCCACGATGAAAATTCCAATTACTGCTTCTTAATAATACTTTCTTACCTCTTCAAATAAATATATTTTAGAAAATTTCATTCTATTACGTGTTTCATTCTATTATGTGTTTTTTCACTCTATTCTACATTTTCCTCCCTTTATCTCTTGAGTTTTTCTTTAGATATTTAGCTCTGACATACCTTTCTGTTCACTAACTTTCTCTTCACCTGTGTTTAACCTGCTGCTAAGTACATACACTGGGTTTTCATGTAGAATTTCTTTTTTGGTTCTTGAATAAGTATTGCTATATTATTTTAGAAACTTTTTTTTCAAAACCTATACTTAATATTTCTTTTAAGTCTGTGTTTCCTAATGATTTGCACATTTTCTGACCTTTTGATATGTGTGATCATTCCAGATCCAGTACTCAATTGTATGTAAAAATTACAGAGAAATTGAGACTGAAAATAATGTTTTTTTTTAATCAAGAAATATATACTTTTGTTACAATGAAACAATAAGGTTAAAGACATTAATGATATCACATCTGCCTTAATTCAATCAGGGGTTGAGCTCTTCCCAAGGGAGACTTTAGTCTATGAGGAAATTGGTCTTTATCACATTCACATTTGTTTGTAACGTGCATGGGTCAGAATCTCAGCTGATATTCTGTAGTTTACAAAAAAAAAAAAAAACACATATCCTTGTTGTGTCTTTAACTCCATTATTTTTTGTCTTCAGTATATACATATATATATATATCGGAGTTCGCTTCGTGGCACAGTGGTTAACGAATCCGACTAAGAACCATGAGGTTGCGGGTTCGATCCCTGGCCCTGCTCAGTGGGTTAAGGATCCGGCGTTGCCGTGAGCTGTGGTGTAGGTTGCGGATGCGGCTCAGATCCTGCGTTGCTGTGGCTGTGGTGAAGGCCGGCAGCTACAGCTCCGATTAGACCCCTAGCCTGGGAACCTCCATATGCCATGGGTGCGGCTCTACATAACGGCAAAAAGACAAAAAAAAAAAAATATATGTATATATATATATATATATATATATATATATATATATATCAACTCAAAGCTCTGCTTAGCTTCTCAACATTTGTCATCACTTGTAATTAACAAGTTTCTTGAGAAGTAGCCCCAAATTCTAGTCCCAGTTCTGTAGAATTTTCCTTGCTCCTGTATCCTGGCTTTAGAAATCCTCTTAGCCTAGATAGTGACTTAATGTCTCAGTCTCTAGATCTATTTATTTCAAAAACATCAAAAAAAATAAATAAAAAATATTTTATGATTGTTCAGTCACACACACATACAATGATTTTTGAACATGTGCTGGTATCCATGAATCAAAAGAGGTGTAAGATATCTGCATTGCTGCTGACAGGTTTTCATCAGAATAGACACATAACATGGAGACACACATTACACACACATCTGTAATATACATTAGTGTGTAATAACCTATAATATGTGTATCTCAATTTTCATATGGTCAATATAATATTTTGTGAGCCACATGACTATATGTGTGCCTTCAACATTTTTCTGTTTCTTCAATTTTACTCTTTTTCTTAAATATGACATTTATAGCTAGGCAATGTAACTTTGCTACCCTGAATAATTCTGTCAATGAAATATTTACTAGCATATATTATATAAAATAAAATAGTAGATTAAACTGCTATAAATAAATATTCTAGCATGTCTTGGACATAGGTTTTAGACATCTTTTCAAGATCCTCATCAAGTTTTACTTTCTCAGTAATGAATTTTTCCAGTTTTGAATATTTTGCATTTGTTTTAGTTCTTTTGGTGCTAATTATCACAATTGTTTTTTTCTATAATTTGCTTTATTATCAGTTGTTTTATTTTAGATACATCAAGAAACTTGTGAGTCCATAGACTATGAATTAATGTTATAATCATCCCTCAGAACCTAGAACAGCATTGGCTAATACTAGGAGGAGTTTAATAACTACCTATTGGTTGTTGATGGATAATATTATAATACAGCTTCATAATAATCTGTCAAGAATTTTGCCTCATTTTAATATCTACATATAATAGTTTTTTACTAAGCCTTTGTAAAAAAAATCTGCCTTGATCTGTTAGTTTTTATATATACATACAAATAATATCTTATGCTCATTTTCAAACTTACAGTATTAAGTTCATAAGTGAATGTGACATTCTATATTGCCAAGGTTAAAAATCTTACCATGTTCTGCATTTATACAGAAACCTGGAATAGCCTGCTACATTGCATTAATTAATTCATTTATTTAACAAACCTTGAGGACTAACCTTGTGAAAAGTGCCTTATTCAAAGAGCTTACTATACATCTGTGAATGGAACAAGAGACCCTACATTTGTGGAGCCTAAATTCTAGTTGAAAAAATAAACATTAAACAATTAACATGAAAACAGTAAATTATTTTGAACTTTATAGAAAAGTAGAATAGGGTTACGTAGGGTCAGTATGGGTGTGCGGATGTATGATACATTTTAAAATAGAAAGGTCAGGATAAAACACATTGAAAACATGTACTGGTTTCCAAGGTTTGCTATAACCGAGTACCAGAAACTAAGTGACTTAAATAACAGAAGTTTATTGCCTCACTCTTCTGGACGCTAGATGTCTGAGATTTAGGTGTTGGCAGGGTTTATTTCTTCTCAGAGCTGTAAAGGGGGTTCAGTTCAATGCCTTTTCCTGGGCTTATGATGGTGGATGGGTGATGGTATTCCTTGGCTTGTAGAGGCATCACTCTGTTCTCTACCTTTGTGCGCTAGTCTCCCTGTATCTCCTCACATTGTCTTCCCTCTGGCATGTCTGTCTCTAAATTTCCCCTTTTGTAAGGATACTAGTCATAAAGGATTAGGGGATCTCATCTTAACTAATTATATCTGTCTTGACTCTCTTTTTAAATATGGTAGCATTCTGAGGTATTGAAAATTAGGACTTAATGTAAATTTGGGATGGGACACAATTCAAACCATAATTGAAACTGACCTTTCTTTTTTTTTTTTGCTTTTTTTTTTTTTTTTGCTTTTTTTAGGGGCACATTCATGGCACAAAGAGGTTCCCCAGGCTAGGGGTCAAATCAGAGCTGCAGCTGTGGGCCTACACCACAGGCACAGTAATGCAGGATCTGAGCCATGTCTGTGACCTACACCACTGCTCATGAGCAAAACTGGATCCTTAACTCACTGAGCAAAGCCAGGGATCAAACTCTCATCTTCATGGATCCTAGTTGGGTTCATTTCCACTAAGCCATAGCTCCAGAAGCTGACTTTTGAACAATGACTCAAATGAAGGAAATAGTCATGTTGATAAATAGGAAAAGATCTTTCTTTCCAGGTAAAAACATCCATGTAGTGACTCTATGGTGGAACTGTACCTGGTGTGCTCTAGAAGCACCATGGAAGCCAGCGTGTAGAGTTAGCGAATGGGGGCCTGCAGGGAGGTCAGCTTAGGGGAGAGACCCAGAGCCAGGTGTGTAGGACCTGACAAGCCATGGGAGAGTGGTTGTGTTTTCTCTCAGTGAAACAGGGAACAACTGCAGGTTCTCAGCTGAAGAGTAACAGGATCTGACCTAGATTTAGCAACATCACCCTTCATTACCACTATTTGGGAGAGCAAGATAGGAGACAAGGAAACCAGCTAAGAGGCTAGTAGTAATCTAGGTGAGAGATAGTGGTGACTTGGGACGGAGGTATAGTGCAGAAGGGTGGCTCCATTTTGGTTATATTTTGAAATCAACAAGATATGCTGTTCAATGGTATGTTCATGTGTGACTGAACCACACTGACTCCATAATGTCAGCCTTATCTTAGGGCCATAGTCCCTTTCTTCATGACTGAGCTTTAGCTTACTCACAAGGAATGTCATCAAGCCAGATAAGTTTCCTACCCACTTTTACCCTTGATTACATCTGATATGAAAACTGAAAGAATGCCTTTTCTGACACAGATAGTGTCATGTGGGGAATAATGGTCTTGAGACGCATGTGGGGAGAGGAAAAATACACCCTGATTCCCATCAGTGTGGACCTGCTTCTCCCTTAGAAGTCAAATTCCACTTTTAGCTTTGGCCTTTTTAAACTACTCTTTATCCCTTTGGGCAGCTGGATCGAGTAGCAGATACCTTGTCCTCCACCTGCTCCTGCTTACATATAAGTTAGCCACAATAAACTTCAAATTGTACTTTATGGAGTTGTCTGCCCCATTTTTGTGTCTCCAAGTTTCTTCCCAGGTCAGAGGATATTATTCTATATCTTTATCATCCAAAAATTCAACTGTATGTATGTGGGGCTTGAAATAAAAAGAAGAAGCAAGAATGAGTCCTCAAATTTTGGAATAAAATTTCTCTCTCAGGGAATATTTTTTAAACTTTTCTCTAATGTTAAAAAATTATTGGTTACAAATACAAATGCTTTCACTTTTTACCCCTAAATACCCTCTCTGAAAATGAAGTATGCAAGGACATTTATTTAAATTAGAAGCATTCTTCAATACTAATTTTCTTTTATTACATGTCAATTTATCTGCAGATAGGATCTTCTCGCCGTTCATGTAAGACTTTGCATTCAATAAAATGAAGTAGTTCTCACTGCTTTACTTCTCTGTTAGATATTATAGGATACTTTGTATAAAGCTCTCAATATAAAAATAAATTGAATTGAGTTGGTTATAGCCTTTATCACAGAAGATAATTGTGACTGAAAAGACAGTCAGCAGGTAATTATATTTGCATTCCTATTTTCAAAATGTCATGCATGGGATTTTGTATATTATGAGTATACAAACCAGCATGATAGTTCAGACCTCTGTTATTGGATTTACTTTTTATTACTTTTACTTTGTGTTTATATAAAATTATCCTTTGCCATGTATTAATAAAGTGTGAGATTTATTTTTAAAAAAATAATCTATTACTTATAAATAGTTCTCTAATCTTGTTTCATCAGTATAGAAAAATGTTGGGTATAAAATTTGAAAAGTATTAAATGGATAATTATTAAAATAATCACTTTCCATTTGGAAAGTGTTTAGCTCCCTAGGGCTGTCACAATAAAATACTAAAAAGTGGGTGGATTAAAATGATGAAACATACTGTCTCACAGTTCTGAAGTCTGGAAGTCCAAAATATAGGTGTCAGCAGGGTCATGCTGCCCTGAAATCTATAGAGAAGAATCTCTCCTTGCCTCTTCCTAGCTTCTGTTGGTTTGCTGGTGATCCTTAGCATTACTTTGTTTACAGCTACATCACTCCATCTCTGCAAATGCTGTCACATGGCAACTCCTCTTGTGTGTTTGTCTTTAAATCTTCTTCCATCTTCTTATAAGGACCCCAGTCATATGCAGTATGAATTCATATTAGCTTATCTAATTTTATCTGTAATGACCTTATTTCCAAGTAAGGTCACATTCTGAAATACTAGTCATTATACAGCTTCAATCTATTGTCTGGGTGGACACCACTCAACCCATAACAGGCAGCATGTGAATTTTTTCCTGCTGATTGTAAATCCATCTCTTCTAATACAAATTTTTATTAGCTATACTGTGGTTTAATTAACAATTAAAAATGATTCTAACCATTGTTGAAAAAAATCAACAAAAATTTGTTATTAAAAATACTTAGCCCAGTATTTTTAATATTTTTTTTCAACTAAACTTTGCAGACGTGGTTTTAAGCAAACGTGCACATTGAGAAGTAGAATTTTTGTATTAGTCAGGATTCTCCAGAAAACCAGAATGAATAGAATATACATATAGTAAGAAAGAGATTTATTACAAGAAATTAGCTTACATGATAGGGAAGCTGAAAAGTCCCAACGTATACAGGGAAAATTGTCAAGAAGAAAAGCATAACCCAGAAGACCTTATGACGTAGTTCTAGTCAGAATCTGAAAGCTTGAAAACCAGGAGAACTGATGGTATAGTTCCAGTCTGAAAGCTGGTATGCTTGAGACTAAGGAAGAGCTGATGTTTCAAGCAAAAGTTGATATCTCAGTTAGAAGAGAATCAGACAAATAATTCTGTCTTATGGAAAAATCAGCCTTTTTGTTCTATTTGAGGTTCACGTACTTGAGGGAGGACAATTTGCTTTACTCAGTCTGCAAACGTTAATGCTAATCTCATCCAAAAACATCCTCAGAGAAACACACAGACTAATGTCCGGCCAAATATCTGGGAACACCATAGCCAGGTAGATAAAGTTAACCATTACAGGTTTTATTAATTTTAAAATTAGAATGAATTAAATTAGCATTGCCATGGAAAGATATTGGTGTCTGCTCTTTGGCACTCCATTTGAAAGCTAAGCTTAAAACTGATAAAGAACATAATCCCCAGCTATTGAATATTTACTTATTTTCCAGTAATCTCTTCATTTTCAGAGAGTAAAAGTCAACTAAACATTATTTATAACTATGTAAAAATCATGTTTAAAAATTAATAAAATTTTTCATTGACTGTTTCATACAGTAGGGCAAGGCTACCTTCATACATGATTAAAATAATTCTTGGTCTTACAGCTCAAATTGATTGTCTTCTCTGGATTGGCTTCATTCTCAGAAACACTCCCAGAGTGGTAACAAATACAGCCATCCTACCAGTTAGGCTCCACCATAATATACAGAATAACTCTTCTGATAGTTCCAGCAGAAGTCCCAGGGATCACGTTCATTGAGGTAGCAACCTAGACATGTATTACTTCAGGGCATTGTTTCAGATCTTAAGTCCAACATACTTCAGCCATATAAACAAAAAAGAGAGGGCAATGTTGTTTCTTAAATAAAAACTAATACTGTTACTAGAAAAAAGGGGCAATGGTAGTTTGAAAAGTAGAAACACCAAATACTATATGATAAGCACTGAGTCACTTGCTCTATATATTTTTACTCATTTATGTTTCAGAAAGATTACAAACACCGTGGGGTTTTTTTGTTTGCTTTGTTTTGTTTTTTTAGTCTTCATCCTGCTAGGAAACTCAGCCAAGATAAACTACTTGTCCAAATTTAGATAAATTTGGATAGTCAAAACTTGGTTTGCTTAACTCCAAATCTGATTTGCTTTTCAGTGTACCACAGTAACTCTATTGAAAAATAAGAGTCAAGTTAATGGATGGGCCAGCTGGGAAGCTTATTTGGTACCAAAGTAGAGGCAACATTATAATAACATTGGCCTTGATTTGAATTATGAGGAAGACTTATTATAGCCAAGATGTCAGTTCTTCCCAGCCTGAACTATAGAGCCAAAGCAATTTTGATTAGGATTCCAGCAAGTTACTTTATGGATATTAACAAACTGACAGAAAAGTAAAAGATCCAGAATAGCCAATTTTGAGCACAATATTTAAAGGAAAGAACAAATTTGAAGGACACAAAACTTCAAGACTTACATTAAACTTTGGGGGTATATGTACCTTTTCAAATTAGTGTTTTCATTTTCTTTGGATGTATACTCAGGAGTGGAATCACTGGATAATATGGTGGTTCTGTTTTACTTTTTGAGGAATTTTATAATGTTTTCCATTGTGACTGTATCAATTTATATTTCCATCAACAGTGTAGGAGGGTTCCCTTTTCTTTACATTCTCACCAACATTTGTAATTTGTGATATTTTGGATGATAACCCTTCTGACGGGTGTGAGATACTATCTCATTGTAGTTTTGATTTGCATTCTTCTGATAATTAGAGATGTTGAGTATATTTTCATGTGTCTGTTAGTAATCTGTACATCTTTGGAAAATGTCTATTCAGATTTTCTGTCACTAGTTGTTTACCATAAATTGTTTGTTTTTTGATATTGGATTGTATGACCTGAGTTGACTGACCTCTAAGCACTTTTGTGATATTTACATGTTAAGTAGTGATGGGCTTCTATGGTTCAGAACATCAAACACAAATTGTTAGAGAAAACTTTTACTCAAGTATTAATAAAATAAAATATCTATTATTAAAATGGTGTCATATATTGCCCTATATGTTCTAACTTCTTCAATTCCTACAATAATTTGTGAGATGACAATGATCATCACTTCCTTTTCACACATGATATAAAAAGGGCAAATTGTTAAGGAGTATGATAAAGGTTATTGAGTTAGTAACTGGCAAGGTGAGTGTTATCTAAATGGAAAAGAGTGATTGTTTTTATTATCAAAAATGTGATGCGCTTACAATGTAAATGTGTGGTTGTAAAAAAAAAAAAAAAACTCAGGAGTCCCCTTCGGGGCTCAGGGGTTAACGAATCCGACTAAGAACCATGAGGTTGTGGGTTTGATCCCTGGCCTTGCTCAGTGGGTTAAGGATCCTGCGTTGCCGTGAGCTGTAGTGTAGGTTGCAGACGCGGCTTGGATCCCACGTTGCTGTGGCTGTGGTGAAGGCCGGCAGCTACAGCTCCTGTTAGACCCCTAGCCTGGGAACCTCCATATGCCATGGGTGCGGCTCTCGATAAAGGCAAAAAGACAAAAAAAAAAAAAAGAAAACTCAAAACAAAACAGAACCTGTTAAGTTAGACTATAGTATCTATTCCCTATTGGCTACTAATCTGTTTTAAATAAATGTAATATGAGCATTTATAGAAGGAAGTTGTCTTTGACCAAGTATCTATTCTTGAATTTTTGTTTTAAATGAGGACATAATTACTAGCCTGCCAAAGTTACCTGGGTATCTCTGTCCAGCCCTAACATAAACCTTTAATGATGGGCAGCCTGCCCCATACCTGGTAATGAAGCAAGACAGAACCCTTCCCACAAACACACTTTACATTTATAGACTATCAACAGAGCGAGGAAAATACATATTGCATACATATCTCTGTGTATGTGCATATAAGGCTAAATGTAAGCCTGGGATATACTTATCCTTAGACACAAGCTTGCTATGTAAGTATTTTCTGTTTGCTCAGAGGGCTATATCCAAGCTTATATATACTTATCCTTAGACACAAGCTTGCTCTGTAAGTATTTTCTGTTTGCTCAGAGGGCTATATCCAAGCTTATATATGCATAGCCCTCTGAGCAAACAGAAAGTACTTACATAGCAAGCTTGTGTCTAAGGATAAGTATATCCCAGGCTTACGTTTAGCCCTATATGCACACACACAGAGATATGTATGCAATATGTATTTTCCTCGCTCTGTTGATAGTCTATAAATGTAAAGTGTGTTTGTGGGAAGGGTTCTGTCTTGCTTCATTACTAGGTATGGGGCAGGCTGACTGCTCTCTCTCAGCCCCAGTGTTTCTGCCATGAGGACCCTCTGATCCGAGTATTCAGTCAGGGAAACACGTCAAATCATAGGTTTTCGAGCACAGTGAGGTTGGCGTAAAAAAGAAGAAATGCCACCTGCCATTATTTTAAGAAATAAAAAAAATTTCTTCATGAAAAATACACATTTAAAAGTCAGCAACTTCAAAAAAATAGAAATGTGTTTTTTACTTGAGAATAATATTTGGAGGAGTTTATTTATTTATTCTTTTTTTAAATGGAGGATGTTTAAATTGAAAAAGAGATTATAAACCGTGAATGGTATGTAAGAGACATCTTTAAAAGCCAGTGTCAGGGTGTCACTCAGATGTGACTGCATGATGTCAGGTACAGACGCATGCTCAGAGCTAGAGAGGGGAAGTAGTCCCTAACTATGTCTGTCAATATCCTATGCATAAGATAATTAGATAATATTAACCTGCAAAATCTACATAAAGCAGGATAATACCAGGGTGCAAACACACATGGATATATATATACAAACACACACATTCATACATACATACTGCAGGATAGAAGGCTTTGCTTGAGATTAAATAAATAGGAAATTCATTATTGTTTCTGTATTGTGGTATCATCATACTTCTCAAGATCATATACAATAAGTTTAGCATCCAAGAAAGAGAAATCAGAATCAAGACACGAAAATGGTTGCTTTCTGGAGAATTTGACCTCAGGATCCCTGGAATTAGGAAAACATAAAGATGAAGACTTTTCCTCCCTCCTCGGAAAACTGTTTAATGGAAACTTAGGTCTGCTCGTTACCATCAGGTTGGAACACTTTTATGTTTTACTCTAATATTTTGATATATAAACAAAAATTGAATTTAAAAATAATTTTCATTACCAGGGTTGCCTGATGATAAACATATTTGACTCACCGTCTTATGTAGTTCACCTCGGTGCTACTCATTGAATAATTAATAACATTGATTTTGTCACAATTTCAGCCTGCCTCATGTGAAAATTAATTATTTTTATGAGGAAGGTGACATAGGATAGCAAAGCTGTCATCAAAGTTTTAGGCTGTGCTGTTGGCCAGTATGTTTTATTCAGGGCCTCTTTAATCCAGGCCGGCTTTATTTGGGGTCACCGCTCTTGTCTGCTGCTCTGCCGTGTGATAGTCTTGATGAGAGGATTTCAGACTGGAGGGCTGGGGTTCGTTCTGCTGATAAGTTGAATAATTGCTCCAGGAACGTTTTTAATGAACTACTCAAGGTGTTCATCTTAATTCTTTCTCCAGTAGTCGTATGATTTTGTCCGTGCCTTTGATTATATATTTCTCCATGGCTAAAATGAAAGTAGGGAGAAAAACATGCCACTTTATTGTTCAATCTGTCAGTTTTCCACCTGTACTTTTTTCTCCTATGGTATTTAAACTTAAAACACCTTTTAATATCTCAGAATAAGAGACATATTTTATATTTTCATACAAATCCAATGCTTTGATTTATTTTTATTTTAGGATTAACTCATTACATGAAATTAATTGTCTTGTGGAGTATAAGATTAGAATATAAATTGCTATTGTTCTTAAGAGTTGGAGTTCCCATTGTGGCTCAGTGGGTTAAGAACCCCACATACTGTTCATGAGGATGCAGGTTCAATCCCTGGCCTTGCTCAGTGGGTTAAGGATCCGGCATTGCAGCAGGCTGCAGTGAAGGTCGCAGATATGGCTCAGGTCCAGTGTTGCTAGGGCTGTGGAGTAGGCCTGCAACTGCAGCTTTGATTGGACCCTTAGCCCGGGATCTTCCATATACCACAGGTATGGCCATGAAAAGAAAAAAGAAAATAGTTACTATGGATCTTCCACTAGTTGGTAAAATGTAGTCTGCTCTGGCAGACATCCCTAGAGAACATGGGGGCCTCTCGCATCCACTTACATTGCTTTTGATTAAATTAGCATGCAACCTCGAGATTGAATTTTATAGTAAATGTGAGTGCATAGGAGCACATTTAACTTTCTGTTCTGGGAGCTCCCATTGTGGCTCAGTGGAAATGAATTCAGCTAGTAACCATGGGGATGCAGGTTCAATCTCTGGCCTTTCTCAGTGGGTTAAGGAGTTGTTGCCATGAGCTGTGGTGTAGGTCAAGGGCTCAGCTTGGATCTAGAGTTTCTGTGGCTGTGGTGTAGGCCAGCAGCTGTAGCTCTGATTCAATCCCTAGTCTGGGAAATTTTTTAAGTGTGGCCCTAGGGAAAAAAAAAAAAAAAAAAAGAACTTGCTATTTTGGTCAAATGCTAGGTATACCAGCTTTCTGTTTTCCTCCTGGATGTGGAAATATGGCAATGGGTGACCTCTTTCCTCAGGCCCGGTATCTCACTTCTTATCTGGAGTAAATAACCACAGTTGTGATCCATAGACTGACAGATGGTCAGCTTGACAATCTGCCATGTTATGAAGTCCTACCTTTCCCTTAAAACTATGAATACAGGATACAGTTTTGCATTCACAGATTCTATCAGTCTGAGAGCAATTTTTTTCAAAAGATGTTTGGTCAGAAACTCTGAATTCTCTGAGATGTCTGCAATGATCTCTGCCAGGATCATTTGGCTGATGATAAGGCTTCTCTATCATTTGCTGTACAAGGCGTTCATTCCTACACCAATTAGGAGGGGTTACTCTGCTGTCAGCTCAAATTTGCCCTGATTCTATGGAGACAAACCTTACTGATATGACCAAATGAATTAAATTCTATTAAAAGTTTAGATTAAAGAGACTCTCCCCTGTGATATGCATATGTAAAACAAAAGATTATAGAATTGGCATCAAGTAATATAAAGAGTTTCTTATGTGATGTGATGAAAGAAATGTTCATATACTGAGGTAGGGTGAAGTCATTCTGGCTTATACATAAGTTAACTTGAATTTTATGCTAACTAAAGTAGCCCACGTGTCATCTATTAAACATACATTGTAAATCTAATTTTGTTATTAAGGAAAAAGGAACATTGACCAGAAGTAAAGACTGTTCAAGTTAAAAGTAAAGATTAAATTCCTCTCTTCCTGGGACACCAATGCTTGTGCTCCTTTGCTGGTAAGATTCTCTTCCCAGGTGCTAAGGCTACACTCACTTACTGTGTACATGACAATTGCAGTTTTTTGTTTGTTTCATTTTGTTTTTTAACTTGAAAAAATATATTCCCACTTGTTTGATGTTTTTTGTTCTCATAAGATATAAAACTGTGCTGAAAACCATGCTTCTTCAGAGCAGTTCATCAGCATTATCCTAGAGGCTGTCCTCTGGGCTATAGCCCTCAGTTTGGCTCAAATGAGTCTTTTCTATTCCTATTGTTTATTGGTTATTTTTGTAGACATATATTACTTTCGATTCCATTGTGGATTTGAATGATGGCGTATTTACAGTCAAATGAGATTATTTTAAAGTATATGGAATTCTCCTTGTGGCTCAGCCATAATGAACCCGACTAGTATCCATGATGAGACGGGTTGAATCCCTAGCCTCTTTCAGTGGGTTAAGGATCAGGCACTGCCATAAGCTGTGGTGTAGGTCAGAGACACAGCTCAGACCTGGAGTTGCTGTGGCTGTGTCATGGGCCAGCATTTGCAGCTCTGATTCAACTCCTGGCCCAAGAACTTCCATATGCTGTGGATGCAGCCCTAAAAAAATGTAATAAATAAATAAATAAATAAATAAAAATAAATACAAAAAATTTAAATATATAGTTTATGTGTTTGTACAGGCATCCTAAAACCTCCAAGCAGAGAAGTCTGATACAAGGTAGTTTGGAAAATGTATTTGAGATTATATTGTCTCCCATTTAAAAACCTGAGAATTTCAACTCTGACACATCAAGGAGAAAGGAAGTAAAAGAGAGGGCTAGAGGGAGCAACTGCTTGCCAAGCTGGCCATCAGGATATTTATCCAACCAGCAGCATGATGGAGGACATCTGCTTCAGCCTCTCAGTCACCAGAAGGAACAGAGAAAGTTCTCAGGTCATCAAGGACAGAGAGAGTCAGGAGGAAGGCACAGGGAAAAAAAAAAAAAGCTTTTTCAGAATTGCTTATTCTGTGGGAGTCGTTTATGTTCAGAGTTCCTGTCATGACCCCGGGGAAATGAATCTGACTAGTATCCATGAGGATGCAGGTTCTATCCCTGGCCTTGCTCAGTGGGTTAAGGATCCAGCATTGCCATGAGCTGTGGTGTAGGCTGCAGATGTGGCTTGGATCTGGTGTTGCTGTGGCTGTGGTGTAGGCCAGTGGCTGTGGTTCCTATTCAACCCCTAGCCTGGGAATATCCACGTGCCATGGATGTGGCCCTATCAAGACGAAAAAAAAAAAAAAAAAAAAGGAAGAGGTGTTTATGTTCTTGGAAGCAGGAGCTGAGAGTGCATGAGTACAGAGTCACACTCTGTGTTCAGGCCTCTGTAAGGCTGTCCGGTGTTTAGTGTCTCCCAACAACATTCCAATAGCCAACTATGGTTAGCCTCATCTCTCACCTTGGGGAAACCCAGGTAAGGGGGTAGGTGTAGATGTGGCATTAGCTTCCTTATTATTCTCTCACCTGAGAAACAGAAATCTCTTCTGTGAACTTAATTGACTCCCTAAGAAGACCGTCAAGACATCTCTTCATTATACCACATAAACACATAGACAACAAGGAAGAAAAATCCAATCTAATATATGGCACAAATGAACCTATCAACAGAAAAAACAAATAAACAAAAAAAAACTCATGGACATGGAGAACAGACTTGTGGTTGCCAAGGGGGAGGGGGAGGGAGTAGGATGGACTAGGAATTTGGGGTTAGTAGATGCAAACTAGTGCATTTGGAGTGGTTAAACAATGAGATCCTACTGTATAGCACAGGGAGCTGTATCTAGTTACTTGTGATTGCACACGATAGAGGATAGTGTGAGAAAAAGAATGTATGTGTATGACTGGGTCACTTTGCTGTACATCAGAAATTGACAGAACATTGTAAATCAATTATAATTAAATTTTTCTTTTTTTTTTGGCTTTTTGCCTTTATGTGGAGCCACACCCGCGGCATATGGAGGTTCCCAGGCTAGGGGTCTAACGGGAGATGTAGCCGCTGGCCTTCACCACAGCCACAGCAACGCCGGATCCGAGCCGCGTCTGCAACCTTCACCACAGCTCACGGCAATGCCGGATCCTTAACCCACTGAGCAAGGCCAGGGATCGAACCCGCAACCTCATGGTTCTTAGTCGGATTCATTAACCACTGAGCCACGAAGGGAATTCCCTAAAATTTTTTTTTTAAAGAAAAAACATCAAACATGTAGACTTAGATTCAGTCATCAGCACACCTCTGAGAAAAAGAAAAATCCAATGTGAAGCCTTAGTCTAAATCACCTGGTGCTCTTCAGTGTCTGCTCTGTAGCCACTACATCCAAGCACAAGTATTTTAAAAGCACACTCATATTTAAGATGACCCTTGGGAAACTTTTGGGGTTCCATCTCCAATACTAAATCAGTCTTTTCTACAGACTCTAGTGGAATTTTCACTGTAGGTGAAGTCCTTAATGTTGTTGCATATTACTTCCTTTCCCTCATCCATGTTCTTAATATTTTATATTGTTACCCAATTCTTGAGATAACACTAAACAAGATATATACCAAAGCTTAACCTTTATCTATAGTTCAAGCAAAATGATGTTTATACACACTCTTATACTTTAGCCCTGACTTCAGGTTGCTTTCAGGAAAGTTGAAAGAGTGAGCCTATGACTGACACAGATAAAATATGTCAAAGGAAATATATTGCTTAATTAAGTCAAGTGAACAATGAAAATATATTTGACTAAAAAACACAGAAGATTTGATTATATAGTTTTGAAAAAGGAAACTCTGGTTTCCTGTTATTTAAGATGATGAAATTTTTTTCTTTAAATACTGAAATAGAATGATCTAATCTAGAAGTTATATTATTTAGGCTTTTTTGTTTTCAGATAAATTCTAAAACTGAATTATGTGAAAAGGGAAATTTATATTAGAATAAAGAATTCAAGGATGGGAGTTCCCACTGTGGCATAACGGGTTAACAATTTGGCATTGCTGCAGCTCTGGTATAGGCCGTAGCTATGGTTTGGATGTAATCCCTGGCCTGAGAACTTCCATATGCCATGGATACAGTTGAAAAAGACAAAAATAAAGAATTCAGGGATGGATTGGTCTACAAAATTACAGGAAAGGGGGCGATGCAGCTGAGTAGTAAGGAAAACACCAACTGGGTACTGACAGGATGAGGATAAAGAAAGCTCACATTAAGTAATTGGTAGGTGAATAACTAAATAAACGAAGATGCAGTAATTTGCCAAAAAATGAGTCATAAATCTTTCACTGTCTGGCCAGGTTTTCCCCTCAGAAACTTTGCTTCCTTTCGTCCCACAGACAATGGCTTACTCTACATGGTGGGCAACACGGGAGCATGACTGATCATCTACAGTTCCCATGTTTTGAAATTCACAATTTATTACATTAAAGAAAGATTATCATAATGGTTTCTGTGTTGCCAAATTCAAAAATTCCATGGAAAGGACAGATTAACTCTGCATGGGCTGGATATTTATTTTTAGACATAGTCACTGGGCAAATGAGGCAGTGGTCTAATTTGAGTTCAGTACACGCTATCAAAAAAAATGCTGGAATTCCCATCGTGGCTCAGTGGTTAACAAATCCCACTAGGAACCATGAGGTTGCAGGTTCGATCCCTGGCCTCGCTCAGTGGGTTAAGGATCTGGCGTTGCCGTGAGCTGTGGTGCAGGTTGCAGACGTGGTTCAGATCCCACGTTGCTGTAGCTGTGGTGTTGGCCAGTGGCTACAGCTCCAATTAGACCCCTAGCCTGGGAACCTCCATATGCCACGGTGGGGGGGGGGTGGCTAGAAAAGGCAAAAAGACAAAAAAAAAGGAAAAAGCTATGTTCATTCATTTAAGAATTTGTCAGCTGCCACGGTGATGCTGGGGTTGCAGGACGGAGTAGAAACAGGGAGGCAGTTCTCATATCAAACGGATATTGGTCTTGGAAGATATTCTTAAAAGATGGTCAGTACAGCTGGATTATAGATGTTAAACAAAGACCACATATTATTGTACAAAGAATAATGCCCATTTAGGAAGTTAACTCACGCGTCAGCACTGATCCTGCTTTTGTTCTCCCACTTTATCAGCAACATGGATCCTATAAGCCCCTCTCATGGTTCTTCTGGGATTGTGGAAATAATCGAGGTAAATACCAGGTATTAGAAAATAAATTTTTCTCCCTGTTTTGGAGTCATGAACAACCATTGACTTCAATAGAGTTTCCAAAGTTTTCGAGATACAGTACATTCCAGCCAGAAAATCTAAATTTGTCTTGTATTTAATTAGAATGTGAGGATGGCCAGAGCATCCCATCGACTTAAATGGTTCATATTAAAAGTACCATTTTAGCCTCAAGGCTTCCCAAGATGGACCTAGACGTTTTCTAAATTTGGACAGTGGACCTTAGGAGTTCTTTTTAGGATGTCACTGCATTCTCTCTGTTGCTTAAAGAGCATATGCCAAGATAGTGTCCTTCATTAACCGAGAATCACAATATTATTAAACTTCTTTTTCTTTTTTTAAATTTTGTTTTACGGCCACATGTGCAGTATATGGAAGTTCCCAGGTTAGGGGTCAAATAAGAGCTGCAGCTGGGGCCTATACCACATCCACAGCAATACCAGATCTGAGCCACATCTGAAACCTACTTCATAGCACGTGGAAATACTGGATACCTAACCCAGTGAACAAGGCCCAAGATCAAACCTGGATCTTCAGAGAGACAACATCAGGTCTTTAAGCCCTGAAGCACAAAGGGAACTCTGTCTTAAGCTTGGACATTTGTCCTGTATTCAGTCATTAAGAACTCGTTCATCTTCTACTTAATGTGAGCTTTCTTCATCATGAAACACTTATTATCTAATATAGATCAAATTAAATATTCGATGTAAAGACTCGGGCGCCATAGCATTTGTGATAGCATTAATTGTTATAAAATTATCTTCAAGATGTATGCTTACACAAATGATTCAAATATAGTTTAAAACTGTTTATAATTTTATGTCTGTTCTTTAATATTATGTAGATAACTAGGTAGTATAACCAGAATTTAAAACTTAGACTTTTGAAAATTGGTTTTCTAAATAAATGAACTTTTAAAATCTTGTACCAGATAATGTTCTTTCATGAACAATTGGACGGCAGGAGCACATTTTATTTCCTAAGTTCTGACTTGACCTCCACAGTCTCAGAGACAAGAGTTGTTCTTTACAGGCAGTGGCACTAAGCCCTCTCACTCAACAGCATCTCAGCTCCACAGGATGTACCTGCTCTTTGTTTATGGTGGAAAAGTAGTGAGTAGTTTAGGACTCATAAAACACAGGCTACAGAGATTTACATGTTTTTTTTTTTTTTTACCAGTCGAATAAGGACTTAAGAATATTGATGTATGGCCTGTTGCAGTATTAAGTAGCTAGTTATTACCAATGCTATTCATTGTCACAATGCAGAAACAAGGGTTTGATTAAAAACCAATGCTTAAAAAAGCTCCTGGAACGACTTGAAGCTGCTGAGTCAATCTTGGAAGGTTATAAAATCACAATGCTCCTAAAGCACTCTCACTCTAATCAATTTTAAATTTAAAATCAGGTTGTTAAAAGTGTGAACTTCTCCTGATATACTCCTCAAGTATTTGATTTGCATTCTTATGTTAATATTAATTTTATTCTTCCCTTGCTGTGCAGTGATACTCTTAACATAAGTTTTTTTTTTTTTTTTTGATTTCTTTCCTATTCTGGTGAGAAAGTTTCCAGATGGCTTCTTCAGTCATTCTTAGCTCATTAGGGAACTAACCTTTTAGTCATAGCAACTGTTGCCCTCCATGAATAATTGGAAGCGTGTGTGAATGTCACTAATGAATGATTCTAGGTATTTCAGATGACTGGGAAATAGAGTTTATTTAATCACCCATTTTGTGTTACCAAGATTGAAAAGGAATATTATCTGGAGCCCAGAGGTGGGCTTCAGGTCTACAGTGTTTTAAACAAGGGTTTGTCACTTTCAGTGCTACTGACAGATCAACTCTTCATTTCTGAGGGATGTATTATATATTACATGTTTAATGGCATCCTTGGTCTCTACCTTCTAGATGCCGGTGACACACCCTTGCCTCAGTTGTGACAGCTAAAGAGTTTCCGTACATTACCCAATATCTCCTGGAGCAGCAAAGTCATCCCTTTTTAAAACCATTAGTTTAAACCAAGTTTCATTCAAGGCACTTGGTAGTGATTTGTGGTTTGGTGGATGGCCACATGGGACACAGAACAATCAGAGCACCAGAATTTGTGTTTCAGCAAACATTCTGACAGTCTAAGTGCTGAGAGAACAGCATCAATCTCCCTTAAATAGTCACAGTGACCAGGCATCTAGACCAGCCATAGACCAGTTGTCAGAATCTGCAGAATATGGCAAAGAGAAGTTACTGATCAAACTCCAGAGTCTGTGTCACAGGAGCCTGGGGGTCAGCCTCAGTGTCATCCTGTGGAGGCTGCTTTTCAGAGGTTATTAGAAAAGATGCAGAGAGAGTATTTTTAATTAAAATAAGTGGATGATTTGGTATTCTGAATTTACCGATCTATTTTATTCCAGTTATACTTACTATACTATCTTAAGAACTATGGCTCTTTATGCAGCATTTTAAAGCTATTGTCTAAAAATTAATTAGTCTGTGGCTATAACCTTGGTGGATGGTATCACAAATGACTGCTTTGAATACCTAACTAAATTCCAGAATATTTCAACTTCAATAGCTTGTAAAAGGAACAGTTAAATTCAGCCATACAATAACATCATAGAGATATGTGCAGGTATAAAATTTCATGACAATTCAAATCTCACTCTCAATGCATTTAAAATCACTTTCCAAGGGATGAAACAGAGGATAGTGGGACCCTGAAAATGGTTAGGTCACAAATTTCATAAGAGAGAACTTAGTTCAGGTCATCCAAATAGGACTCTACTCAGCCCTAAGAAGGTATTTGCTGACCTGTTTCACCTACTCTTCTCTCAAGATCCAAATTATAAACAGTTTTACATTATATTTGAATCATTTATGTAAGCATAAAGCTCCACTTTTCAACTGTAGCTCAGAGGTAAGAAGGGTTTCACATCAATTCATTTGGATTAAAATGATAGGTAGATAGATGCCTAATTACACGTGAATAGAATGAAAATAAGTAAAAAATTATGGGAAAAAAAACATTAAAAACCCTACAAAGTTTCTTTTTTTTAGTTAAAGGATAACAAGTAACAACCTGAGTAATATTCGAGGTAAGGCAGATGGAAATCAAAGAATACTTTTTATTTAAAATGAACTACTGGACTAAAGGGCTTGATTTAGATATTTCCACAACGAGCTGTGTAACAGGGCAGCTCAATATTAGGATGGGCCCCTTCCCAGATCAGACAACCATAGGCCTACGCTACAGGGACAGAACATTTACCATAAATCTTGTATTACAGCCAAAAGCAATCAAAAGCACATATCATTTTTGATTAGACAAATGTCAATGGACAATATAAGAAAAAGGAGTTGACTGCATATAACTGTTCCATATATATACACATACACACTCACGTATATATACACGTGCATGTGTAGATATAGATATGATATGTATTAGAAAGAAGGATCATTGATAGACCCTTCTTCTGGAGAGAGACAACAAAGGAGGAAGAAAAGATTGAGAACACCAAGCTAATGGACACACTTCCACGAAGATGGGAACCTTAGAAGCAGTTAATATGTAAACCCTTCTTAGTCTTTCAACCCTCCAACCCTAACCCCAAATACTGGAAGTCCGGGGGAGAAGCTCTCCTGGACGAGCAACTTACTTGGAAGGGGAAAATTATCTCACCATTAACAGCTCTGAGAGATCTAAGCAGGGAACAAGAACACAGAAAACATGTATTCTGTATCAGACTATGTAAAACCAGTTTCAACAGTGATGTCATGTAAAGTGAGATGCCTAAACTAACTCAACTTACATGAGCTGGGATGTGTAATTTTTAATAAACTGATTCTGGTTACTCGGGTTTATAAATTACTTAAATCCAGCATATTAAAACATTTACGTTCTGCAAAGTTTCTCTTTCAGTAATAAATTCCAATGCACAGTCTTTTAAAACTTAATTTTAAATAAAATTAAAATGTATTTTTAATCATATGTGGGTCAAGTAATATCTTTTATACATTTGTCAGAGATAAGTACATGTACCTGAATTACATATTAAATTTAAAATCCTTTTAAAATAGAGTCTATAGACTTTATGTTGCTAATTTTTTGTATCCCCTATACATAAGACAAACATTTTGAATGTTTTGTATATAGAGACTATACAGCTTGCTGGAGGGTTATGCTAATAGATAGTCAACCAGTCTGGCTCATCAAAGATACATATTATATTTGATGCTTGAAAAATATATATGTATGTACACAAGTGTATGTGTTTGGCATCAGCTCAGAAGTACTTACCCTCTTTCGGTCCTTAAAGTCTCCAGATGATTTGTTAACAATCACTTGTGCAACTCCAGCTGATAGACACAGTGAGTCAGTGACCTTGTGATTAGGATGCTGCCTCTGCAAATAAACCACTTTTCTACTTATTACTTGGGCAAGTTTTGTAACTTCTCTGTTTCTGAGTTTCCCTGTGAAATTGTAGCTGTATCATAACCACCACTCACATTACAAGACTTATAAGATAATACATGTACAATGTTTGTAACAGTGCCTGACATATCGTGAATACTCAATAAGTGTCAGCTATCGGGTTAAGGGTGAATCAAATACTATGATTAGAGAAGAACAGAAAAAGGATGAAGGTCTTATCTTTAATAATTCTCTTAAAGTGAGAAATGTGGACACTGTTCTAATCATGATGGAATTTGCAGCTATGGATCGATAGCAACCTGTCAGTTTCTGGTAACTCCATTTGAAACAAAAAATGATTTACTGCTTTGGGGTGAAGCAGTAATTCAAAGAAATGGGTTGTTGAATACTTTGTAGGCCCTTTTGGTCACATATAAGGGTGACCTCTGTCATGAGAAAAGTGGCCCGTTTTTACCTAAATAAATGTTGTCTCAGGTTCTGAGAATTTCTGGCATACACCGAAAAATGTCTTTCAAAACTGGGCTCAGAAGGAGAGATGCAGATTTAAGTATTCTTTGCACCCGATTAATAGAGTCGGGAGATAAATGTAGATATAGATATATCACATATAAATTATATATAATTTCTCTCTATATAGAACATATAAGGGAGAATTATATACATAATATATTCATATTATAAATATGTTGTATATGTAATTATATATTTCTATATATACATAGAATCCAGATATAAGGAAGAGTAATGTGTGTGTATATATACATATATATGTATATATATATAATTTCTCCATTGTAGAATTGTATCTTGGATTTGTCGAATGCATTTGATCATTGAAAAAATTGTGCATGTTGATGAGGCTATTTTAAGGACAAAGAAAGAGCACATTATATATCCTTTAACTTTTCTATGGGAGTGGTGGGAGAACTTATAACTCTAAAAGCTTAGTATACACTAACAAACGGAAATGATTAATTTTGCATTAATTGTGCATTACCCTTCTATAGTTACTGTACAAAATTATCACAAACTGGGTATCTTAAAACAACAGAAATGTATTATTTTATGGTTCTGGCAGCCAGAAGTCTGAAATGAGGGTTACAGTACCCAAATCAAGCTGTTGGCAAGGCTGTCCTTCCTCTGGAGGTTCTGGGAAAAATCTGGGTCTTGTCTTTTCCAGCATGTAGAGCTACACTCCTTAGCCCACAGGTCCCTCCTCCATCTTCAAAGTCAGAGGCATAGCATCTCTTCTCTGAGTCTGGTTTCCTCTGTTCCTATCTCAGGACCTTCTCCTCCATTTGCAGTAAAATTGCCTTCTGCCTCCTTTTTATAAAAATATGTGTGGGAGTTCCCACTGTGGATCAGCTGTAACAAACCTGACTAGTATCCCTGAGGATGCCGGTTTGATCCCTGGCCTCACTCAGTGGGTTAAGGATCAGGTACTGCCATGAGCTGTGGTGTAGGTTGCAGATGTCGTTGGATCTGGTGTTGCTGTGGCTGTGGCATAGGCCAGCAGCTATGGCGTGAGCTGGCAGCTGCATCCCTGATGCAATCCCTAGCCTGGGAACTTCCATAGGCAGTGGGTGCAGCCCTAAAAAGACACACACAAAAAAATACTTGTGGTGACATTTAGGACTGAGAACTCCATCTCAGTATTCTTAATTTAATCACATCTGTAAAGACCCTTTGTGCACATAGACTCACAGATTCTAGGATTAGGCATTATTTTGTGGGGGGCGGGTAGGAGTGCTTACCACTAGTATGAAATTGTTATTGGAAAAAATTAATCTTTCAGACATCAAAGTAAAATTGTTAATCTGATTGGCATAAACTATTATTAATAAAGCTGGGATTTTGAAGGAAAGCCACTATAAAGCTTTAAGTTTGCTATATAAATCAACAGCAAAAAATCAAAAACAAAAACATGATCTCTAATCTTTTAAAAATATCGTTAAAACAGCCAATCAGTATACATTGGTATAATAAAGTCTGCCTTTTAAATTTCTGTTTAAAAGTTTATTTATTTTTACATTTGCTTCCATTTTACAATCTGAAAGGACAATTACAGCAATAAAATATTGTCAGATTTGGAGTTCCCATCATGGTGCAGCAGTTAACCAATCCAATAGGAGCCATGAGGTTGAGGGTTCGATCCCTGGCCTCGCTCATTGGGTTAAGGATCCGGCGTTCCCGTGAGCTGTGGTGTAGTTTGCAGACACAGCTTGGATCTGGCGTTGCTGTGACTGTGGCACAGGCCAGCAGCTATAGCTCCGATTAGACCCCCTAGCCTGGAAATCTCCATATGCCGTGGGTGCGGCCTTAAAATGACCCAAAAAAAAAAATCAAATTTGTTATCATATCACATCTATGCTTCGACTCTTAGGAAATGTCATTTTATATTTGGGAACATTCATCTGTTTAAACCTACTTTTGGGTGTTTGAGATGTTCCTACCTGTAAAATCGATTCTAAGTAATCAAGAATGAGAGCATCAGGCAATCAAGGGGAACAACAGTTTGCAAATTAGCCTGGAATAGAATGTTTATAAATGAGTATTTTATTGGTCAGTTCTGGTATCCTGCTATAACAGAATACCATAGAATGGCTGGTTTAAACAACAAGCATTCATTTATCACAGTTCTGGAGGCTGGCTACCTGAGGTCAGCCTCGTGGTCAGCATGCTCAGATGCCAGTGTGGTCAGATTCACACTGAGGGCCATTTTCCTGTGTTACAGCTCACTGCCTTCTTGCTGATTCTTCACATTGAGAGAGAGGGAGAGAGAACTTGGTTTCTTCATCTTATAAACGTACTAACCCTGAAATGAGAGCTCCACCCAAAGGACCTCATTTAAATCTAATTCATTCCCAAAGACCCCATCTCCATATATCATCACATTAAGGATAAGGGCTTCAATATACAGATTTTGGAAAAACCCAAATATTTAGTCCATGGTAACTAGCAAGCAATTACTCCTAAAAAGTATTAGATTTCAGAAACTGTATTTTTCTACAGATCACTTAGAATATGTTGATAGTGTCTAAAATACTTGGGATCTATTCTCTAAATTTTCAATATTTGCATCCAGTTTATATCCTCTCTTGCATAACAATACAAGGGTAGACTGCTTTTTTTCAATTGTGATTAAGGAGTCATAAAGAATGACACGATTAATGGTAACTATATTCTTGAATTTATGAGAATTAAAATATTCAATTTTTTTTTCCACCATAGGGGAGATCATGTTTATTAATTATCAAAGGAAAATTGAAATGGTATACTAGTTTACCCTCAAAATGTAATATTACTCAAGTGGTAAGAGCTTAGTAAATGTACTTTGAGTGTACTACTTAAAAATTTGAAAAAAATGTTCTCCTCCCTACGATGAGGGGCCTTTGATTTAGCTGGCTCTTACTGGTGGTTTTTCTAAGGTCAATAGCTGTGTTATATAAAGTAATTATAGAGTATAACAGAGTGGGTGACTGTTATACTACCTGTGATTTCTCAATTGAATCTGTTGATTTAATAAGGGAAAAATGTCTAGTTCTTAATAATTACCTTAAAGTAGGTAATAATAATGGTCTTCTCCATAATACTTCATAAATACCCAGCCAGAACTTGTCAATTAACTCGGTTTGCTTAGTGGAATTTAGATGGCTTTCATAAAATATTCTGTATATTTATCTAGCCACATTTTAAATAAAAAGCTTAAGTTTTCATACAAAGGAAAATTAGTTCCCTTCTATAGAATTTCTTTTTTTTATTTTTTTTATCTTTTTGCCTTTTCTAGGGCCACACTCGTGGCATATGGAGGTTCCCAGACTAGGGGTCTAATCGTAGCTGTAGCTGCCGACCTACACCACAGCCACAGCAACGCGGGATCCGAGCCACATCTGCAGCCTACACCACAGCTCACAGCAATGCCAGATCCTTAACCTACTGAGCGAGGCCTGTGATCAAACCTGCAACCTCATGGTTCCTAGTCGGATTCGTTAACCGCTGAGCCACGATGGGAACCCCTAGAATTTCATTTTAGAAAAGGTAAATGAAGTCTATAAGATGTATAGAGACGTATTAAAACACCTCTATGTCTATAAATAAATGTACATGTAAGTAAACCATAGAGTTTTCACTGTAGATGATTCTGAAGTTTTATACTTACCTAGCAAAAATGGCATGCATGTATCCATACATATATGTGTATGCATATACCTATATAATCTATATGTAATGATAAAGTGTAGTATATGCATACATATATATATATCACCTTCAAAATTTAAATAAATTTAACAGTTGATTTAGTTTCTTGTGAAGGAACTTTGTAAGACAGATTAAAGACAGGAAGATTAGAAACTGAAATGCAGTGTCTCTCTAATATCTTTCATCTCCAAAACATAAGCTATATTCAGTCCTTAGGGGATAAAGACCTACATCAATGACTGAGAATTATAATGAAAATGAACTTTTGGATATTTTAGAATTAACAATGGGATGAGGATGACAGTGTGATAGTCACGCATGAGGAAGAAAAATATCTGGTTATTACAACAATGATTTTATCACATTATCACAAAAATAACCTGACATCATCCACTTGATTACTTGCTATTGATATGTTCAACTTTTCTATTCTTGGTTTCGTATCAGAAGATTGTACTTGTCTAAGAATTTGTCAGTTTCTTCCAGGTTGTCACTTTTTCTTTTCCCCGTTTGATTTTTAGGGCTGTACCTGCAGCATACGGAAATTCCCAGGCTAGGAGTTGAATTGAAGTTGCAGCTGCTGGCCTAGGCCACAGACACAGCAATGTGAGATCTGAGCTGTGTCTGTGGCCTAAAGGCCATGTCCTTAACTCACTGATTCAGGCCAGGGATTGAACCCGATCCTCATAGATACTAGTCAGGTTTGTTACCACTGAACCACAACAGGAACTCCCTAGACTGTCTATTCTATTGGCATGTAGTTGTCAAACATATTTAGAAATCTTAGAAGACATAATATATATTATCAAAATCCTTCATAAGATATTGCCTTTATTTTCTTAAGGCTGCGGTGTTATAATAAATTTGAGCTATTTATATTATTATTAAAATCCAAATAATTGTTACCGTTTTTTTTTTTTCCCATTGGATTGCTGATTATTTACCATGCAAAAAAAAATCCCCTCACTCTTCAAAATGATTTATGCCAAAGAAGGTACTGGAAAGACAAAATAACATTTGAAAATACCTACAATGTTTTTATGTACACACATCAGAAATTCTGCAGGATGGTGAATTTGCAACAGAAATTCAAACACCAGTTTTCTTCAAAAAAGCTGTATATAAAACAAATTGATTTCATTTGGAATTGTTTAATTTTCTCCCACAAGGTGTTTATAGTAAATGAATAGTCATTTATTTTGTTTTTACAGTTGAAATAAAATTTTAATGCTAATGCATAGAAATACACAATCTGGTATGCTAGTTGATATTTCTGAACTGTTAAACATTCCTGTTAAAAATGTAGAAAATGATATAATGATTATTAGCATTTTGATTTCTTTTCTCAGCCTTAAGCTTTTGTCCAAAAGCAGAAAGGGCTTCTGGGAACTAATACACTCTTCTCCATATGTTGATATCTAATAATTTTTTCAGCTGAGCTTTTCTACAATCAATCCTGTAACTCTATATATCACAGTTTAGATGTACAGTGACTTCCTAACTCTTGATCCTGCACCTTTATGTGTGTTTATAGAAGTATTAACCTCCTGTAAACCATGACTTCTTAATTTTTAGCTTAGAGTTATGACTGAACTGGCATTTGCTAGAGAGCCTGACAGATTATTTCTAGAATGAGGTAGATAAATGGAATAGAAATTCCACTAACATCCTCTACCAGAGATCCAAGTTTTCCCCTCTTCTGTAGTCATCATCATACACATAAAATAGCAATTCATAACACACACATATGGGCTTGTTAATAAACTTGAACCTCTCTCTAGGCAAGGGCAATAATGGTCTCTTGCACCGTTAGTTTTGTCAATGTGATTCGGGAACTTTATCCTTGGATAATTTTTCTAAAGTTCTAAAGGAATTGTTATAGGCATGAGTGATCAAGGTTAATTACTGTGGTCACCTGGAACCGGGGACTCACTGTATTTCCTGTTTGTCAGAGAAAACTCATTGCCAGTAGAGAAAGGTGAATGGCACCTTTAAGCACTGGGTCATAATGAGTTGGCGAAAATTGATGTTTCTAGGCAAATCTAGTGTTTTTGTCTTATTGGGCATATTTTTAAAGGAAGTCAAAAAAGACAATGGTTGTGTATTTTCTCTGACTTTTTATTAATTCTCAACATTAATAAATTGCTTCATCATTAATATGCAATATTTTGGTCCACATTTTATTTATTTATTTTTTCATGTTTTTCTCTTTGTCGCTACACCTATAGCATATGAAAGTTCCTGGGCCAGGAGTCAAATCAGAACTGCAGCTGCTGTTCCTGTCACAGCCACAGCAACACTAGATCCAAGCCACACCTGCAACCTGTGCCACGGCTTGTGACAATGCCGGATCCTAGCCCACTGAGTGAGGCCAGGGATCAAATTTGCATGGTCACAATGTTGGATCCTTAAACTACTGAGCCATAGTGGGGATTCCCCTGATCCCATATTTTAAAATCAAAATCCTCAGCTAAACATCTTATTTGTACAAAAAGTAAATTCTTTATGGAAATTCGTAGGCTAAGTTGTTAAAAGTTGCCTGACTGGGCACATAAGAGCCCAATAAATGTTCTAGTTGAATATCATTAGAATATTTGAGACAAATTGAGTACTCTTGGAAACAACAAATGTTTCAGGTCGGAAAAATAGAAGTTCATTAATCAGATTTTCTGTTTTTCAGAAAATACTATTTTTACAAAACAGAGCTTTTCAAAAACATTTTTAATGAGTGTGAAAACTGTAATGTAAGCTTTTTTCTGTCCATGCCAAGTTATTACCAGCCCTAGTCTTCTCTGTGTCGAGGTTTGTGCTATGTTGAATATATATTGGTAAATGAGTTTCTTTTGCTTGCTTGTACCATGCACTTGCATATTAAAATACATTTGTATAGATGTGTTAATGATTTTATTTACTATCAGTTTTGAGAGGTTATTTTTTGCTTCTATATATTTAATTTTTCTTTGCTGTACTAGTCATTTTATAGCAAAGCATGTGGCCCTAGAAAGTTGTTTTTGTAACAAATGTTCATAAACTATACCGTAATCAAATAAAATTCACTTATGAAAGTTCAAAGTCTATAAAAAATAAACCCCTAAAATTTAACTGAGTTTAATAAAATCAAATAACACTTTCTATGTCATGCATAAGATGTGGCCTTGCTTGGAAACATTTTTAAGTGGGAAGAACCCTTGAGGAGAGTAGGAGAGAAAATCCTCCATAACAGATGCTGTTAGTTATCTGCCTAAGCTTTTTGAGTTCCACTCTATGTATGTAAACCAGTAGTTTCTTTCTGAGAGAGAAGCCAGTGTTCTCTGGACATAAGAACAAGCTCCATGTGCAAAAAGGACAGGTTTGGTGAAGAGCTGAAGCCCCTCCAGCCATTCTTGCTCTTCTTAACAGCAAGAAGAGTTGGTGAATAAATAACTATATTCCCTTTCTCTCACGTGGATGACTCATGAGCAGTCTCCACGTAGCCTCCCGTCCATGCCCAGTCAGATCATGTCCCAGTCGCTCACCCTGGTAACTTGCTTCCTAACGTGCCCTGTTTTGCCTTCCTTTCCTTCCCTACCACATTTTCCTACTCCCCAATTAACACTTCCTAGGATTATACCCTAAATGACTCAGTCTGGTGTAATCAAAGCAAATATTCTCAAAATAGTCGTTTTAAAAATCAGAATCTGGAGAGCTTTACATAATTACTCTTGAAGTTTGAAGTAAAACAACTAATCAGATTCTTTTTCTCTGCTCAAGTCATGAGCCAAATGACGATAGCGATCAAAAGATGAAGGGAGAAATATATCATCATAATCGATGCAGATGATCTTGTAGAATATAGGTTATATACCTAAAGCAATAAAGCTTCCTAAGATCCAAACCCAACATCATCTAAATTAGTCACCCAGTCACAGACATAGCTCCGCCTCTGCAGCCACCCCACTCATTCCTCCCTGGTTTATTCCCTTGCCTCTCTTACTCTCAGGGGCAGGGATTATTTAAAGCCAATTGAAAGCAGGTAATATTTCATGAGGAAGAAGAAACAACTGAATTGGACATGCTCAGTTTATTCTTTCTAAATTTACCAGTGAAAATTACCGCTCACTTTTGTAAGCAGGAATGAGTGAAGAGGAAGAAGGAGCACCCTCCCGTTAATTATTATTAAGCAGGAATTATTCAAATTTAATAATGTAGCAATGAAATCTTCAAACATAACTTTCAAAGACTGTGCTATACAAGTCTGTGCTGTGAGAGTCACACTTAATTGCACTAACTGTAGAATGATAGAAGAAAAAAAGGAGACATGGCTGCTTGTGTGCAAAATAAGTAGCCTGTAAAAATTTATATTTTATTTATCCTCTTAGAGGAATGGAAGGAATGATAATACTTGTTTCTAAGTATTTTATTTTGCTTAAATTAATAATCATAAGATCTCTTTATGATTTTTCATTGTTAGTATAACAATGAAATCTAAACTATGACACAGATGATCTTATCTACAAAACAGAAACGGATCATGGATATGGAGAGCAGAGATCATTTTGCAGGGGAAAGGGGAGGCAGTGAGATGGACAGGGG
The DNA here is from genome assembly GCA_004024745.2 of Catagonus wagneri. Lineage (NCBI taxonomy): Eukaryota > Metazoa > Chordata > Mammalia > Artiodactyla > Tayassuidae > Catagonus > Catagonus wagneri. The sequence goes on along the minus strand of PVHT021183696.1, from coordinate 34,713,898 downwards.
TTTGGGGGTTTGGGGGTTGGTAGATGCAAACTATTACATTTAGAATGGATAGGCAATGAGGTCCTACTGTATAGCATGGGGTACTATATACAATCTCTTGGGAAAGAACATGATAGAAGATAATATGAGAAACAGAATGTGTACATATATATATGACTAGGTCATATATATGACTGGGTCACTATCCTGTACAGCAGAAATTGACACAACACTGTAAATCAACTATATTCTAATAAAACTAAAACTTAAAATAATCTTAATAATTCGTTGCATATTCACTGAAATTTTCCACTGGGGATGAATTTCACCTTACTTAAACCATGCTTATGTAATCAATACAAATGACTGTATGTCATAAAATGTCTGAAGATTTTGTTGCAATTGTGTAAGATCTTTATATTTCAAGAAATTTGATTTATTTAAAATTTAAAATTAATATTGACACTATTATTATTGTAGTTACCTAATCTGGCTTATTTCCTAGCCAATCCTTTCTCGTTACACCTGTTAAATGTCTCACAGCTTATTTTTTTTTTTTTTGCCTTAATACTGTGAAGCTTCAGGATAAGTATTCCAAAAATATCTCATCCAAACTGTGACTCAATTTTATCATCTATTCTTATGTTTTTATCCACATTTACAAATTTCTGTGAATAAAATGTGTGCTTTGACTCGAGGTAAATTCTTCTTACAATTTTTTTCTTTCTTGACATTCTAGAGGGGCTGAATGTGTACACGCTTGCAAAGAAGTCTGGTGGGAAATGTGCTCACACTTAAATAAATATCTTTAAAAGCTTCCAAGGAGATATACTGTTATACTAAGTCTAGATTATTCAAAAGGAGTAGATAAGATGATATCAAATAGACAAATTTGCTTGCTCATGAACAGTATGTTTATAAAGAGAACACATTTATTCAATTTTTTGAACTTCCTTTCTGCCAAACGATTACTTATTTCCTTTGTATTTTTCATCTAACACTTGAACAATACTCAAAGTAACCCAATAAGCAAGTGGCAAAATAAAGCAAATCATCCTTATTCTATACTTCAGTTGGCTCTGTAGTTTTATTCAGATTTATTTCACGGTGAATTGTTACAGAAATTGATGGTATGCTCTTCAGCGTAACTTGTGTTCGTGAATATAAACAGCAATGGAATATAACTATATTTCCTAATCACACTGGCAGTGACAGCTAACACCTTATGATGGAAAATAAATTTAATGCAATGAATACTGGGCACAAAGTAAAAACACTAAGACACTGGTAAAAATGCTAACAAGCCAAGAGGAATCAGATGTGGGATTACAAAATTAATTCTGCTGGTCCACTGTAGATAATCTAGATGTCGTAGGAGCGGAAGAAATTAGGTATCTGTATCCTGACTCCTATGACTTTTCTATGAAAATTAACTCCAGTAGAACCAAGTGCATTGATTTTTACTAGTAAAGTTGTTCTTGCCTGCCCTTAGGGGGAAAAAATGAAATCTATCATAACCGATAATAAGCTTTCTGTTCATGATATCTATTTTACAAATGGTTTAAACTTTAAAATAAAAACATATAATGTCCTGTTTTATAATGTTTCATGGAATAAAACAATTTAAAAATAAAGTCATCCAAACTCTGTTCAGTTCATCAACTGTTTACAATGCCATGACCTGGCAATTTTTATATTATATACAATGCTTTAATTAAAAATACCATGGTGAAGTTCCCATTGTGGCTCTGTGGTTAACGAACCCGACTAGCATCCATAAGGTTGCAGGTTAGTTCCCTGGCCTCACATCAGGGGATCTGGCATTGCCGTGAGTTGTGGTGTAGGTCACAGATGGAGCTGGGATCCCGCATTGCTGTGGCTGTGGCGTCAGCGAGCAGCTACAGCTCTGATTGGACCCCTAGCCTGGGAACCTCCATGCGCCACAGGTGCGGCCCTAAAAAGACCAATAATAATAATAATAATAATAATAATAATAATAATAATAATACCTCTGAATAATCACATAAGTTATACCATAAGGATGCTTAGTATCATCTTTCATTGTCTCTCTAGAGAATTATCTCTTCAATCTTGTAAATGAAGAGTTTTTTTGTTCCTATTGACATGCTACAGATTATACAACCTGAGTGTGAAATGGTATATTCAAATATGATTGCATTCTTTTTTCTTTTCTTTTCTTTCTTTCTTTCTTTCTTTCTTTCTTTTTTTTTTTTTTTTTTTCAGGCTGAGCCTGTGGCATATGGAAGTTTCTGGGCCAGGGATCAAACTGTAGCTGCAGCTTCCACTTACAGTGCCACAGCCATGGCAATGCTGAGATCCAATCCCTATCTGCCACCCAACTACACTTCAGATTTGCTACAATGCAAGATCCTTAATCCACTGACCCAAGCCAGGAATTGAACCCATATCCTTGAACACACTGTGTCAGGTTCTTAACCCACTGACTCATGATGGGAACTTTGACTGTGTGCATTCTTTAGTAAGGATCTATTCTTCACCTATGAAGCTAACCCCTATTAAAAAAAAAATTGTATTTTAGTATCATTTTATAATCTTGCCATGTTGATTTTATTTACTTTTGAGTTATTTAAAAACTTGTAATTCTATATATGAGCACCTGCAAAAGAGGTAGAAAGGTAAAATAAACACAGGAAATGGCTAAATTGCTTAGGTTTGGATTGATTAATGGGAGAAAAAGCTAACTGAATACTGATATTTGGCAGAAGATTATAAAAGGAAAAAGATCCAGTTTAGTAGTTGGTAATTGGATCAGAATATTTTCATAATCTGTTAAATTTGTTACATTAATTTATTTTTTCAATTCAAAAACACATAAAACTGGGTAATAAATAATAAGCATACATTTTGATTTTGAAAGGAAATAGGGAATCGTTGTCTCCAGATGATGGATTAATTTTAATTAACTGTTTAATTCTGTGGGACAATTAATTAGGGTCATTTGGAGGATTCAGAGTCATTATCTGAATTTGCATCCTTATCTGAACAGCAGATTTAGAGATATGTAGTTTCAGAACTCTATGAATATTCTCTGAGGATTTATCCTCTTTGGAGAAGGGAAAGAAGTGATGTAAAAACTTATCCTGATTCAATATCACATATAAATACTGATTGTTTCTCAGAGCTGTTCTACACATATGTGCAGAAGTCTGTAATTCTTTTTGATTTCCTTCCTGTAAATAAGCAGACTAATACAGAGACCAAGAATACTTTGGGAACATTCATATATTTCAATATACATAAAGGTTTCTACTCATACCTACAAGCATTTTTAGTAACACATCCAATAATTTAAGGCTAAAAGTGTAAGTTTAAAAAATAATTAGGAAAAGAGATATTTAAATACTTTCAAGTCAAATATGAAGTGATCTGAACTCCAGTATTTCAGAACAGCATCTATTTTCTACATTATAAGAATAAATAATTAGTGGAGTTTGAGTCAAAAATACCAAGTCATGTTTATGCAAATGACATTATTATTCGTTTTTATGACTGAGTAGTATTCCATTGTATATATATACCACAACCTCTTAATCCAATCATTTGTTGATGGACATTTAGGTTGTTTCTATGTCTTGACTATTGCGAATAGTCCTGCAATGAACATGTGTGTGCATGTGTCTTTTTCAAGGAAAGTTTTGTCCAGATATATGCCCAAGAGTGGGGTTGCTGGGTATTAGGGTAGTTCTATGTATAGTTTTCTAAGGTACCTCCACACTGTTTTCCATAGTGATTGTACCAATTTACATTCCCACCAATAGTGCAGGATGGTCCCCTTTTCTCCACACGCTCTCTAGCATTTGTTATTTGTGGACTTATTAATGATGGCCATTCAGATGGTGCGAGGTGGTACTTCATAGCAGTTTTGATTTGCATGGATGGAAGTAGAGACTCTCATACTAAGTGAAGTAAGTCAGAAAGAGAAAGACAAATACCATATGATATCACTTATATCTGGAATGTAATATGTGGCACAAATGAACCTTTCCACAGAAAAGAAAATCATGTACATGAGGACAGACTTGTGGGTACCAAGGGGGAGGGGGAGGGAGTGGGATGGATTCGGAATCTGGGATTAATAGATGCAAACTATTGCCTTTGGAATGGATAAGCAATGAGATACTGCTGTATAGCACTAGGAACTATATCTAGTCAGTTATGATGGAGCATGATAATGTGAGCAAAAAAAGAATGTATACATGTATGTGTGACTGGGTCACCTTGCTATACAGTAAAAAATTGAGAGAAAACTGTAAACCAGCTATAATGGAAAAAATAAAAATCATTATAAAAAAAATACCAAGTCATTTCTCTGAGGTTAAAAACCGAAAAAATAAGTAAAATGTGAAAAAAAATCAGTTAATGTACATTGGAAAATAGACAACTCTTTAGCAAATGTGACTTTTTTTATCTGCAGTTCTATATTTTGAAAGTTCACAAAAAAGATTAACATTTTTGCTACTCATAGCATGCATTATTACTATCTGGTGGATTTCTCTCTTTTTTAAAGTCAATTATTTTATTGAGGGAGATGAGTTTCTCCAATGTTGACTGGTTGTAGGCACATTAATCTCTTGATGTTCTAAAATTTCTGCAAATAAAATCAATTTAGAGTCATGCTCCAAACCAGCCTTGACAAAGTTATGCTTTATTATGCTTCATTGGTCAGTCTACTTTTCTTTCACACATAAGCATCTAATGAAGTAATCGATGTACCCTTGAGATGAATAGTTCCATGTTTTTTTGCACCCAAGGGCATTTAAGTTTCATAAAAGCAAAAGTGTTACTTCTTCACTACTATTTTATCTTTGGCGATTAGCTTATTTCCTTTTAAAGGATAGGCCCTTAAGATATATTAGTAGAATAGATTAATATAAGAATAAAAATGTGAAATTTATTAGGTCTACACAGTGTAGACAAAGAAATGTGGAAATATTTACCCAATAGTTGCCTAGTAGACTGCTGTAGCAGTCTTCCTTCTATTTGAGTTTTCTCTTTCAATTCACTCTTTCCTGAAACATTAGAGTGTACCTTTGAGTGATAATCTAATTAGTCTGAAAACCTATTTGTTTGGATTCCATATTAAAGACCAAGATATAAAACGAAGAGTAGGTCTCCATAGTCATTCTGGAGAGTTTTAGATGTATCAAAAAAAAGAGTGTGTTGTGATTTTATAATTAATTTTTATTACTGTTTTTTAATCTATGTGACCAAAAGGTCTATGTCTTTTGCGTCCAGAGGAATTTAAGCTTCACGAAGGCATAGAGGACTGTATCTGTTTTGATTACTGCTTTATTGCCAAGAGTTAGCTCAACTCCTCTTAAGGGCTGGCTTCCCCAGGGCTCTTCATTACCCTCAAGCTAATGTCCCAACCCTTAGGAATTCTGACAAGGCATTTCAGGACACTGTTCCTAAGTGCCTCTCCTGCTTATCTACTACTCTCTCACTTCATTTTAGGCTCCAAATCATGCTATTCACACACAGATGCCTTCTAGACTACCTCATAGCCTCAGCTCTTTCTGACCTACATCTAAACTAATTCCAGTGGTAACTTAGATATCTTTTTTTTCTCAATATTATTCTGACACATGAAATTAGGGTAATGTCCCTTTCTATTCACTCTCACCTCATCTTATCCATCACATATAAATGTTCCTATTTATATTATCATTATTATTACCCTTTTACATATATCACCCATATGTCACCAATCTGCCAAGAATAGCCTCTATTTGTGTTGCATGTTAAACTTGAAGTCACGCTTAACTTTTTGCACCACTGTCTTCCCCACCAACATTGCATCCCCAATACTCATCAGAAGGGTTGGGGAAATCCACAAGCTTTTAGGAAGAAATGTAGATTTTACTGAAGATTTTGGACAGAAGGTTAAAGAGATAACATCTATATTCCAAGGGTTTCATTCCAGCATTTTCAAGTAGATCTCTATTTCAAGCTTATCTTCTGGGCTATAGGTCACAGATCTTCTCTTTCTCTCTGAAACTTTCTCCATTGGTTAAGCATTAAATTTGTTTGGTAAATCATTGTAGCTATGAAAACAAAGGAAGCATATAAACTTTATTTTCTCCTTTTGAGAAAATTTAATTAAAAAAAATAAAAATAATAATTCAGTGAAAGTACCCAACCTTTCCTTTTTTTTTCAGGTGATCTAAAGAAAATGCTGAGAATGATAATGGGGATAAATCTTTATTTACCTCATAATTCCGTCTGTAAAGTAGCATTTCAAGAAGTAGGTTTTTATAGTGTTTTAAACCTAAAATTATAGAAATAAAAAGAAGTAGATTTTATATTTTAAGACAGAACCTTGGGTTAAATGAGAACAGTTATATTGTTTAATTATGAACATATACAAAATTAGCATATTCTTTGAAATGAATAATTTATATCTTGAGTGTCCTTCACTTTCTTTTTTCACTTTGCCATAATGCTGAATTCAACACAAGTTTCCCCAACACCCAATATAAATGTTTGCATGAATAATTATATGAATAAAGATTAATTTTTTTTCTTTTTTGGAAAGAATTAATTTACCTTAGCATTGCCGCATAATATATGTAGGAACAGGAATATTGGCTCCAAAGTCCTCTTAAATAGAGAGACATCAAGTTGGTGTACAAACTAAATATACCACTGCATTAAAATTTTTCTTAAGAAAACCTGTTAATGTTGTAACAAAGAAATGGAAGAATTTATTCATGAATATTTCTGTTTCCAGTCTGGACCATATCAATCAATCTCCAGTTGATATGTGCAAACGTCATCAAAACAACCACAACAAAACATTTGCCCTTCCAAATACTCTTCCTTCAGTCTTCCTAGTCTGAGTTGGGGCAGCACAATCACTTTTTCAGTCTAAAAACTTTTTGAAATAATTCTTACCTTCTCTCTTCCTTACTATATCAAGTCCAAATGCATCAGCAAATTGCATTAGCTCCACCTTCAAAATGTCTTTAAAGATGAGCTATATTTTCACCGCTTCCAACAGTACCATTTTTGTTCCAACCAGTCATATAGATGGGCTAGATTTTTTTTTTTTTTTTTTCTTCTTACAGCTGCACCTGCAGCATATGGAAGTTCCTGAGCTAGGTGTTGCAGCTGGGTCCTATGCCACAGTCACAGGCAATACCAGATCCAAGAGGCATCTACAACTTATGGCATGGATTGTGGCATCTCTGGATCCTTAAGCCACTGAGCGAGGCCAGGGTGGAACCTGCCTCCTCACAGAGACAACATTGGGTCCTTAACCCACAGAGAAACAACAAGAACTCCAGTGGCCTGGGTTTTTGCAACATACTTTTACCTTCTCCATACCACTCCAGATTTTATCTTAATGCAACTAGCCACAAGCTGTACAAATTTAACTCCATTCATGTTACTTTTATGCTTAAAACCCCCAAAGATATCTTTTCTCTGTCAGCATAAACCTAAACCGTAGATTAAGACAAAGAAGGCTCATAGTAATCTGTTTCACCCAACTACAGTCCTTTATCATTCTGCACTCACCTGCTACTCAATGTCTTTCTTTCCATGTTTCAGTCATATATGCTGGCCTCCCAACATCCAGGCATATGTCAATTTCAGGGCCATCGAATAGCCTGGCTCACTTCCCATCAGATAAGGACAAGATTCACTCTCTCTCACCTCATCAGGTCCTGACCCAAATAGCCTATCACCCAGAGTTTCCAGAACCACTTTAAACTGTAACTCTCCCTTTGTTATACCCATTTTTCTCTCCAGAGTGCTGGTCTTCATCAGATATACTACCCTTTCTACTGATTCGCATTTTATCTGCTTTCCCACCATTGGAATATATATTTCATTGGCATGGGAATTTTAGAATAGTTGTTAAATGCTATATCCCCAGTGTCAAGGACATATAGGTGGGACTCAATAAATACTTGTTGAGTGAATGCACTATGGAAGCAAGCTATTTAAGCTAGACAACAAATAATACATTCTTTAAATTATTAGTGTTATTTCTATATGATATTGTGAGATAGGTCAAATTGGCACTACAATACCCATTTTGCAGTGAGGAAAAAGAGTATTAAAAGATTCATAAAATTTTCTGAATCAGAACCTAGTCTTTTCAAATCCTTTAAACTTGTCAGATAGATTCTTATTACTTCATTGCACATTACTACAAACTTAGTGGTGGAAAACAACACAAATTTATACTTTTAGAAGTCCAGCATGGGTCCCATTAAGTTAGAATCAGATGTCATCAGGGCTGGACTTCTTTTTGCAGCTTTAGAGATGAATCTATGTCTTTAAACTTTCCAGCCTCTAGAGTCCATTGGTTTATGTCATCTGTGTCTGTGTCTCTCCAACCTCTTGTTTCCACAGTCACAATCTTTATGTGACTCTCCTGTCTCTCTTTTGAAACGTGATTATATTGGGCCCACATAGATAATTCAGAATAATTTCTCCAGGTCGCTCTCCTTAACTTAATCATTTCTACAAAGTCCTTCCTGACAGGTGAGCTATTATTTCTACTTTTGGGGATTAGGAAGTGACCTTCCTTAGAGGACTATTATTCTGCCTACTAACCAGAGGGATAGCAAATAGCCTATATCATAGCATAACTGTAATTTTGTAAATTACATATTTATTTTTCCCAGAGTTTTTTTAATTCTGTTACTTTATTCCTAAGTTCATTTCTGAATTTATAAATTAATGACTCATAATTTTATTTCATAAGTTGTGAATATGCATCCTGTACTACAAGATTATTTCCTGTTATAAGCATCTTCCTTTGAGATGTATAATATATACAATGGCTCGTGTCTTTTCTTGGGTTCTAATTATTTAAAGGAATTATACAAAGTAAACATTAATCCAAGTAACAGTTTTAGTCAGCTGCTTTCTTTCATAGCATTTCTCTTCAAACTCATTTAAACAGGCTTTTTTATGTAAAGCATCTGAATCCTTCAATATATTTGATTTTCTTCAATGCCTAATACAAACACTATTTAAATTTAAAAATATAAATGGAGACCTGATTTATTCAAGACAGTTTTAGTACCTGGAATTGTCGTCATTAAAATTTGGTCATTAATAGATGAATCCTTACTATATATATATATAAAAAAATCACTTATTTAAAGTGATCATGATCATGAGCTTTGGTAAGTCAAAAAACATTTTTTTTTTTCTTTTTAGGGCCACACCTGTGGCATGTGGAAGTTCCCAGGCTAGGGGTCAAATCAGAGCTACATCTGCCAGCCTATTCCACAGCCACAGCGATGTGGGATCCAAGTCACATCTGCAACCTACACCACAGCTTGGGGCAATACTGGATCCTTAACTCACTGAGCGAGGCCAGAGATTTTGAACCTGCATCCTCATGGAAACTAGTTTGGCTCTTAACCCGCTGAGTTTAGGGAACTCCAGTAAGTCAAAAATTTTATATTCCAAGTTTTACATTTCATTTTCCTTAAAATTGTGATGGATAAATAAAAGCATATATATATTAACATATACTATATACATGTGAGATTTAAATAGAACAGTAAGTAAATTAATACTTTTTGATACTTATAAACAGAAATGCTATCATCTCAGAGAGTAAGCTAGGCCTCAGCATTTGTGCTCTTAGTGATTCTGTGCTACTCTGATCCTCACAAATAAAGACGACCTTTAAAAAATTGAATTACAAAATTTTAACAGACATAACTAAATCAAAAATTACTATTGTGGTTGAATAAGTATGTAAGGGAAAGTAAAAGACACCCATAGTGATTGATGTAGACTAGAAATAGAAGATTTTACTCCTCACAATGACTAAACAATAAATTTTGTAAGGCAAATTATAAGCAATTAATTGAAAATGATTTCAGAAGTAATTCATGGCAAAAAAGACAAAATACAGATGGATGCTCTGTTTATATGAAGTATATAGTATATGAAGCTTTCTAATTATATTTCCCATTCATAGAAAAACTTTCATGAGTAAGATACACAGAGAGGCTAACTTTTATTGAATGTTTTCTAAATTCCAGACATTAGTCTAAATTTTCTATATTAACTCAGTAATATTACACTGAACACTGAAAGTTGAATGTTTAGACCAAAAATTGTGATAACCTATCAGTTATAAAAGAAAGGGATGGTTAAATATTCACAATAAATTCAATGTTATTGTCCACCCCACTTCACTCCCAGTGCATACCTGTTTCATGATATTATCAACCTCCAAATATTTGAAAGTTGACCTTGAATTCCAAATTTTTCTTTTCTTTTCTCTTCATGTCTCTTCTCTTCTTTACTTTCTTTCTTTCTTCTTTTTTTTTTTTTTTTTTTCTTTTTACCACAACTGCAGCATGCAGAAGTTCTTATGCCAGGGACTGAACCTGGGCCACAACAGTGATTCAAGCCACAGTATTGACAATGCCAGGATATTTAACCTACTGAGCCACCAGGGAACTCCCGTATTTTTCTTATTAGACAGGGAAGAAACTAATCTTCCGTCCTCTGTGAAATATTTGTTGGATTTGCTGATTGTAACAAATAAAAATAATCAGTTTGAAGATCTGATCAGTATGGACATCTACAATTTGCTTTGGTTTAATGAAGCAGAAGCTATACTTCTTTGAAGATAAAGTACATCATCTATTATAAGTTGAAACAAAAAAATTATTATGACAACATTTTTCTAAACATATATTCAACTAGAGCAGAAGATGATGTATTAATAATTCATGGAATATAGTTTTGCTTATATATTTTTCTTGCCAGGATCCACATCATTCATAATAACAACTTTGAATTTAGAGGGTATTAATCAGAAAAATCAGTTGTGGAGGGAGTGCTACAAAAGGGGCCGTGATTAAAAAGAATTGCAGAGTAGTTTGCTTGTAGATACGCACTTACAGACATACCCTCTCATCTATTTTCATTCGTCTTAGCATAATAGTTTATTGAATTCATGCATTTTTCACATACCTGTATTCTAACTTGATCTCCCAGATGGCATTTGTTTTTTATTCTCTGAATTTGATTTGCAAATGTGTAAAGAAATAAATGTTATTAGCAATTTATACCTTTTTATCGGACTAGAACTTGGTTAAACTAATCACCTTAAAATATGCTACAGTTTTGCTTCCTCAGTTATGCTCATAAATATTCAAAATAAACATTCAAATCTATATCCATATGTTGAAAGAGGCTGCCAATGTCTCCACCAACATCTATCCTTCTCCTTTTTAGTATGGGTATTTTTAACAGGATACACAAATGCCCACTACAGACTAAAATTTCTAGCTTTCTTGCATAAGAAATGTATATAACCTCTGAGAATAGCCTTTAGCATGAAAGAATGTACCTTCCTTTCTCTTTCCCCACCTATGTACTGTAACACAGTTATAGTGTTGAGTTAACCTCCACCAAGCAAACCCTTAACTCACTCAACAGATGATTCATCTTCACAACCTCATCGAGTTTCCATGCCTGCCTTTTTCTACTGTATGGCAAGGTGACCCAGTTATACATACATGTATACATTCTTTTTTCTCACATTATCATGCTCCATCATAGGAGACTAGACATAGTTCCTAGTATTATACAGCAGGATCTCATTGCATATCCATTTCAAAGGCAATAGTTTGAATCTCTTAACCCCAGACTCCTCTCAGTTTTGAAACCTGCTTGAAAGTAATTGTTACTATCAACAAAAAAGGAAGGCAGAATTCTGAGGCCAGTAAAAAATTTCCAATTAAAAAGAAAAAGAATTTTAGAGTTTAAAATGGACACACAACAAAATACACCAACTATTTAAAGACAATCTTTGGTGTAACTCCTTAATGTGGAAATTATTAGAAGGGTAAAGTGGAATTCTACTGTGCATTTTTTGGAGACCAACAAACCATAATTATCTTGATTGAAAAAGCCTGAGAATGTGTGACTCAGGACTCCAAGCATATTCCACAGAAATCAGAAGAAAATGGGAAGATCTCAAGGATATAATTTCCCTTTTCCATCACTATCACAAATGTGGCCACAGAGTAAAATGAACGAAGACTCTCCAAAGAGAACAGAACCCAGAACTGCTAAGTAAACTCATCATAGGACATCCTTGACCACCAGGGCAAGTATTTCTCACATTCACATCTCAGATGTATTAGCAATTGCTATGTTTTATACGGTTCCATTTTCCACATGGGAATATTATGGTAATTATCATGCCCTATTCTATTTTACATTTCAAATGGGAAAAGATTTAATTTTGCATTTGGGTTAAAAACCTGCAGGAGATGAATATTTAACATAGAGACGTTATGGAATTTTACCTTGCAGTAGTAAGTGAAGTGTCCTTTACTGACATTATTGGGTTAAAGACAAGTGTATTTTATTTGTGAGAAGAAGCCCTTATATGATCCTCCAGCTAACTACTATGTGTTCTGCCTTCATGAGGCGTGGAACCTAACTTTCTCTTTAGGGTAATGAGAGATGAACAGAAAAGATGTAATCCAATTTAGGTCATTTCTTTTAAATGATATGAGTTACCCTCCGTTTTTATCTTTTCTTTTTTCTCACTGGCTGGAAATCTTTTTCATCTTGTGGACAAAGGCTGATGGTGATAGGAAAGTAAAAGATTAAAAAAGTCTGATTTCCTAATATGATCCAATACACCATAGAAGCCTTGGAACACCTGTCTGATGTGTTAGGTGAGAGATTAATATTTTTTCAGGCATTGTATTTTGAGGCCTTATAATACACAAGGTTAGATAAATCAGTAATAAATTGTATTGAAATTTCACTTAATTTGAAACCTTGCATGGAGACAAAATAGACATTTGAATAACAAAATATTTCATTTTTTAAAAATTTTATATATATTTTATTAAAATATAGTTGATTTACAATGTTGTGCCAATTTCTGTTGTGCCAATTGTAAATATGTATACATTCTGTTTTTTACATTATTTTTCATCATGATCCATTTCCTGTTAATCATTTTTGCATTTTGGATCACTTACAGTAGGATAGATGGTTTATTCTTAGCATGTGTCTGGCACACAACATTCACTCGGTAAATGCTTGTTTAGTGAATTCATTAAAACCATTTATCATTCATCGTTCATTCTTTCTAAAGATAAGAACTGTGCCTCCAGAAAGTTTTGTAATTTCCATAGAGTTACGAGAATTTTAACTATTCTAATACCTGAATCAAAGCACAAACACATGAGCCAAATCGGCCTCACAAAGCCAAAATGAAATCAGCATTTGACAGAGCAATTCCAAAATAAATGACCTCAAACAGGATCTTTTCTCCTTTGTAGGGCCCTGCTGTTGAGCAAATAGCCTTCTGAGTTGGATAATGAAATCTATGTGATATGCTTCTCCTTTGGCTTTAACCATCATTTCACTCAGAGCAAGGTTTGGAGCTCAGTCTTAGTAACATCTCATTAACGACATTCACTTTGTAGTTTTCCACATACAGTGCATCTCCGAAGCAGAAGTGAAGGTGTGCAGGAGCAAGAAGATGTCCTAGCACAGGGATGAACTATGTGCTAACGAGTCATCAGAGTAGGAAGAGGTTTCATACACCAAGTATCCATTATTTAACTCTTGCTATCTTTCCATATTTTATAGTATATTACGTGACCTTCTACGAATTCTAAATTATATTTTAAGCCATTCCTAAAATATTATAGAGTAGGTAGAAGTGAAATATTTAATAAATATTATTCTAATTTTTTAAATTTATATTTTAATTTGATTAGTATGGAAAATAATTCATTGAGATATATTGTTAGTCATTTCAATGTGAACTATAAATCTATTGGCAAGAAAAAAGAAGATAAGATAATCTATAACAGCAAAACTGAAGGATAAAAACATATGAAAGATGATAAATGTGAAAATACAGATGTTCCTCCATGTATGCTGTCATTATGTTCCGGTTAGACCTTATGTGACAGTATTCTAAATGGGTTATATTACAGATCTCTCTTTCTCTCTCTCTTTTTTTTTTCCCACTAATTTTCCCCTCAGTCCTTCACTGAAGATAATTTGCATTGAACTCTTTCACTTCATGGATCCTTTTTTGTGCTGGGTCCATTCTTTACTCCCTGTGAATGTTTGTCCATTCCTCTATTAACAGAAAGAAGGTATGTGAGGCCACTTCAATCTCACTCTAAAATGGCTATTTAAGGGGTTGGTGGCAGGTTATTTAGTTCACCTTTGCAAACACCCTCGAACTGTTGCTTGATGTGTCAATGTTTCAGGTCCCTCCATACAGCGGGATGCTGCCTTCTAAGTACATATAACGGATAGATTTCACATTGCCTTTGGAATCCAGCACTTCCCCTCCTCAATTCTTGTTCAGTAGGTATAGCCCTCTCAAGACCTGGCAGATCTTTATCACTGCTTCCTGGAAGATCTACCTTTTGGAGATTTAGTTCATTAAATTTTAAGCACATTCAATCTCATAACCTGGAAAATGTCTGGAGTCAACATACGGGGGTTTCTCTCTAGTCTTTGTCACTACTGTTCTACCCACCGGTAGGGGGAAGCACTGAGGCCATTCCTCAGTTGAACTCCCAAAAGAGTAGATCTGAATGAATTCACATTTTCGGGATAAACAGGTTACCACTTGGACCACGGGGATCTACTTTCTAAATAGGGGTATGAAATAGCTTCCCCAAAATTGTTGGGGTTTTTTCTTTCTGATGTGAAATTTAGATGAGGGCTGTAAACAGGTTGAATTGTAGATTCCATTTCTGCAGATGGTCTTCAGGTTGCACCTGGTACTCATCCTCCCTAGCCTGATCTGTTCATTCTAAATTCCCCCAACCCAACTATTACTTCAGCTATCACTTGGTAGTTTTTACTGACTTAATCAGCAGTAGGACCCAGTCCATCAGTACAGAAGAATCTGAGTCTTTGACAATTTACTCTTTTCAGGACAGGGGTCATTTTTCCTGCCCATTCACAATTAGAAAAAATTAATGAAGAATTCAGGGGAGTTCCCATACTGGCGCAGTAGAAATGAATCCAACAAGTAACCATGAGGTTGCGGATTCAAACCCTGCCCTCGCTCAGTGGGTTAAGGATCCAGCATTTCTGTGAGCTGTGGTGTAGGTCACAGACGCTGCTCAGATCTTGCATTGCTGTGGATGTGGCTCCAGTTAGACCCCTAGCCTGGGGACCTCCACATGCTGCAAGTGTGGCCCTAAAAAGAAAATAAATAAATAAATAAAATTAAGAACTCAGGGGTGCCAGTGGTCACAGGGGTTTCATACATATTCCTCCTTGACCTCGGTGTATAACAATGACTCAATCACTGTCCGTTGAACAGGGTTAATGATCCCTAACTGCATGGCAGTTCCTAATCAAGCTGGCCACAAGTTCAAATTACCCTGGAAATAGTCAGAGTTTATTGAGATCCTTCCCATATTCATTGATGAGAATCTATCTCCCTATGGCAACCAAAAGCTCCAATCCTGCACAGCCCATATTGCAGGGACAGGAAGCACAAGATCTCCAGCAATTATAATGAGTGGCTCCTGTGTTTACGCTCCTGGATCCCAGACACAAATACCTAGTCTTGTAGTTAGAGACACAGTACAAAGTTTCTGATTTAATGCGTATATTGTATCCTAAAGGGATTTTTCTTCTCTGGAATTAAAATTCATATAGTGTTCCTTGCTTCTACAAATATCTGATTATCTGATATTTCTAACTGTATATGTATATATATATATATATATATATATATATATATATATATATATATACACACACACATACATATATATTTGTTTGCTTTCTAGGGCCGCACCTGTGGCATATGGAAGTTCCCAGGCTATGGGTCGAATCGGAGCTGCAGCCGCTGGCCTATGTCACAGCAACAGCAACACAGGATCCAGGCCGCTTCTGCGACCTACACCACAGCTCACAGCAATGAGGATCCTTAACCCACTGAGTGGGGCCAGGGAATTGAACCTGCATCCTTGTGGATACTAGTCGGGTTCGTTTCTGCTGAGCCACAATGGGAACTCCTAAACTATACTTTTTAATACTTTAATTTTTTCCTGTAATCGTTGCTATGACTTTTGTTTACCTTCCACATCCAGAAACAGAAATTGTTCCAGGTATAGCCATTCATATAATAGAGTCTGGAAATAATAAACCAAGTCCTTAATATGTAAATCTTTGGCTAGAGCTAAAAATGGAGGAACTGATGCTTATATCATACTTAAAAAATGTTTATGGGGTTTCCATTGTGACACAGTGGAAATGAATCCAACAAGGAACCATGAGGCTGCAGGTATGATCCCTGGCCTAGCTCAGTGGGTTAAGAATCTGATTTTGCCATGAGCTGTGGTGTAGGTCGCAGATGTGTCTTGGATCTGATGTTGCTGTGGCTGTGGCGTAGGAGGGCAACTGTAGCTCCAACTGGACCCTAGCCTGGGAACCTTTATATGCCATTGTGCGGCCTTCAAAAGCAAAAAAAAAAAAGTTTATATTATTGGGAAGTTTTATATATATCATGCACTCCTGTACTTTATTTTCTTTAAATTTAAAGCAAACCCAAAATTTACAAAAAGAATATTTTTCTATAGTTTCCTACATTTCTTCCAATTTTTATTTTTTTATTCTTTAAAGAAATGACAGTTCACTAGCTGTCCATGCTATTTCCTCAGCCCAACTTTTAGAGAGATTGCAAGGTCAGAAATAAATAAATAGTTTGAGAGCCATAAGGCATTAACCATTCTATAAAAAGTGAATTTGGGTATATCATTTCAGGTACACAGAAAGTCATATGTGAAGGCATGAAGATGAGAGAGAGTTTAATGCTTTTCAAGAACTAAAAAAGAAAAAAATGCTTTTTCAAATAAAACAAAGAAAGCAAAAAAGTGCATTCAATGAGAACATCGAAAAATGGGTTGCGGTTAGTTTGTGGAAGGCACTTCACTACGTATTAATTCTTTTGGTATTTTTCTTTAGTTATTAGAGAGTTGTGGTAGTGAATGAAAAATCAGAGCTTTCAGAATCCACTGTGTCCCAGATTATTAACTGTTATGAAACTTTCATTGCAAGCTATAGCCATGGTATATATTAGCATATGATGTAGACCCATGTAATGCCTTCATGTCTAAAAGCCTTATACTGCACTTTGCTCTTATTTTGAAGAAGGGAAAAGGACATTTGTCTGAATATGGATTCTAAGTTTTATATATTTCTTGTCATCTAAAAAAGTGAGTCTGTGAAATAAAATTTTGCAAAATGTTAAACTTTAAAAAATATACAAGATTATTAAAATATTCCCACTAACTAGTTCATGGATTTTAAAATAAAATATGTTCAGAATTCTTGCTGTGGCACAGAGGATTAAGATCCAGTGTCGTCTCTGCAGCAGCTTGGGTCACTGCTGAGGCAAGGGTTTAATCCCCGGACTGGCACAGTGGGTTAAGGATCCAGCATTTCCACTGCTGTGGCGTAGATTACAGTTGTGACTTTGATTTGATCCTTGGTCTGGGAATTTCCATATGCCATGGGTGTGGGAAAAAACAAAAAGAAAAAAAGTAAAATATGTACAACTGCTAAAAGTATATGAAGAAAATTTAATTTTTGTGTAAACGGAATTAAATTAACAATAAATCTTAAAATAATACAATGAAAATAAAATCATACTTTTACAGGGCTTAGTTATATAACGCTAAAATATATATAAATCAAATTACTAAATAAAGCAATTCAGGAATTTAAGTAGAACTAAAAAAATATATATATATATGTACATATATGTCTCTCTCTCTATATATGTGTGTGTGTGTGTGTGTGTGTGTATATATATATATATATATATATATATATATATATATATCCATCCCTGCCCTCTCCAAAACCTGTGAATATATTACCTACATGGCAATAGAGACTTTACAGTTGGCTAAATTAAGAATCTTGGGATGGGTAGATCATTCTAGATATTCTGGGTGGGTATAGTGTAATCACAAATCTCTTTAAGAAATAGATGAAAGCATAGAAGTTAGAGAGGATGTGTGTAATAAAGAAAGTACAATGGGAGTGATATATTTCTAATGGAGAAGAGGCCGTGAATAAAGGAGTGCAGGTGCCCTCTAGATGCTGGACACCTCAAGGAAACATATTCTTTCCCTGAGCCTCCAGAAGGAACTCCTGTCTATCAAAATGTTGATTTTGGTTCAGTGAGACCCATTTTAGATTTCTGACCTCCAGAACTAGAATAGAATACATTTTCATTATTGTGGTTATTATAAGACAAAATCTGTGACATATTGTTTCAGCTGCTGTAGGAAATTCAAACAGTATTACTTTTGCTTATTCATTCTTAGATACATGTTGACTTGCTGACTTCTGAAATTTCAGATGGTTCTGCCCTCTACTGGGAAGGGAATGATGGAATAGTGAGAGATGAAGTAGCCTGGCCAGCTGCTTCACAGAAAGGTCAAGTTTGCCATGTGGTTAATAAATCCCTGAGTTTTGAGTTGGAAAAGATTGCAGTAGGTATGTCTAGATAGTTGTCTCTTTGCCATATTATTCTGATCACTAATCAATTTCCCAGATTATATTGACAGAAACTGTACTTCTCCTTTGGGTGTTCTTGACCCAAGTATCGACACCTTTCAACAAGCATCGACACCTTTCAGGTTCTTAACACAGTAACTAGCAGTCTTATCTCTTTCATGAGCTTACATAAATTATGTAACCAAATTTAATGATACCAAAGCTACCTAAACTTTGATTGAAGCATGCAAAATTTGAACACAAGTAACCATATTTCAAGAATGATGTAGTACAATGTTTTTCCTTAGTGAAGTTACTGTCTAGTGAAAAAATCTATGTTAGTCTAGTCTATCAGACAGAATCAACACAACCTGCCTAGGGGTGGGGCAAACCAATCTGACCCACAGATTCAGGCTTTAAAAAAAAACCAAAAACAGTCCTGGTACCCTATGCACTCTCAATAACATAAAAACTAAAATAACAAAAGAGCATTTACCTTTGAATAGAAATGTAAATAATAAAATTTAGCTTGAAAATTCTGAATATAGATAGAAGCCCAGTTCTTGCATAATTTATTCTAAGATAAAAATTAAACAAAACAAAACAAATAAAAAGACCTGCTGAATTTAAAAATGAAACTCTACTAGTAACCATGAGCATGTGGGTTCAATCCCTCGCTTCACTCAGTGGGTCTGGGATCTGGTGTTGCTGTGAGCCCTGGTGTCTGGTGGAGGTTGCAGATAAGTCTTGGATCCCACGTTGCTGTGGCTGTAGCTCGGATTGGACCCCAAGCCTGGGAACTTTCATATGTACTCTTTCTTTCTTTTTTCTTTTTCTTTTTGTCTTTTTAGGGCTGCACCCTCAGCATATGGAGTTCCCAGGCCAAGGGTCAAATCGGAGCTGTAGCCACCAGCCAATGCCACAGCCATAGCAATGCCATGTCCCAGCTCTGTCTGTAACCAATACCGTAGTTCATGGCAATTCCAGATCCTTAATCCACTGAGCGAGGCCAGGGATCAAACCTGCATCCTCATGGTTGCTAGTCAGATTTGTTTACACTGAGCCACAGCGGGAACTCCTGTATTATTTCTTTATAAGCTCTATTATTCCGTTATTCCAGGAGCTAATCAACGTGATGAGATTTGATTCCAGCTCTCCAGAAGGAGGCTCTGAGCAAACCCTAAAGTCCTGAAATCCACATTTGTTTTTCATACATTCAACTCATAATTGTAGGTTTTAACATAAGGCTGAGTTTAGCTCAGGGTCAAGGAAAGAACACAGGAAGAAATTGGACTGTTGACAAACATTTTTGTGTCTCCTTGTGACAGGAAAATAATTTGAAATCTTTTCTTTGTCTTTCTTCTTCTTTAAGTAGAACTTCATTAATACTGAAATATATAGAATGGTGTTGTAAATATAATACTAATTCTAAACATTATAAGCAGTCTTAATTATAGTATTATCATGTAAATAAATATGCATTTTTTTTTAAAGTTTTTCTCTCTAGCCCTAAACTCCACTTACATTTTTATTCATAAGTTGTTCACCAAGCATGGCCCTCCACTCACACTTGGAAAAAATTTAGAACAATGCCTTAAAAAGCAAAATACAGTTTGGTATCTACTGAATGACAATCACATTTGTTATACTACATGTATATATAGCCTCATTTAAGAAATTATTTTTATTCAAATATTCTGTTATATACATCTATATATGTAAAATTACTTAAAACAAAACCAGCACCTAAGTCACATATTCTTATTTTAAACCATAAAATGTACTCTGTGATATCTAACATGGACAAATATTTGAAGCGATAGATGGCAGTATTGCTGCATATATTTTTATGAATGTTATAAAGCTTTTGCTAGCTTTTACTCCTCACCCAACTGTCTTTATCACCTTTTAAAGTTTTATAGCATGTATGAAGATATTAGAAATGTTAATTTGAAGAATTTATTTTTAACTGATGAATTTTGATTTGCATTTCCTCTCTGTATAAAGGACAGTACTCACAGAACAACAGAAGTCGGAATTAAAGGTTTTCTGTTCTTTTACATCTGGTTTGCACAGCTAACCAACCCACAAGGCCAGTGAGTTTTGAAACTGGCACAGTGAGCAGCTGTAGACTTGTCCATCCTATCCATCTTCAGTTTATTGAGTTCAAAACACATTTTATACTACCTGTTGGGCTTTAAGATGTCTTTAATTTGAACATATTTTTTTGATATTGAGGCTAAATGAGTCAACTGTTTTCACATAACTTATTTGCTTTCCTCTAGGTATTTTTAAGGTACATTTTTCAATGAATAACTAGATCTTCTAAGGGAGAGAAATGTAAACTGTTCATGTTTTAAACATCACTAAGGAGATGTATAAGGAAGAGCTGTGATTGTGAAGTCAGCTATAAATTTGGAAGATGGGGGACCAAAGAAAAGATGAATAAAGTGTCATTGAGAGAAAATTGTTTTTCCTGAATTTCAGCCTTTAAATAGAACTACAGGACCAAACATGTTGCATGTAAGCTTTTGCTGCACCAGGAGCGGTGTTTGATATCCAAGGAGGGAAAAAATATTCCCTGCTGCATCCACAGAATTTAGTTGTGTTTGATATTTCTTTCAAGGGAACTGGTTCTCAGCAAAACAAAGCACAAATTTGGGATAAATTAGGAGGCTGAGATTAACATATACACCCTACAATATATAAAATAGATGAACGAAAGGGGCCTACTATATAGCACAGGGACTATGCTCAGTATTTTGTAATAACCTCTAAGGGAAAAGAATCTACAAGAGTTTTATATATATACATATGTGTGTGTATATATATATATATACACACACATATATATAAAACATATGTGCATGTATCTATATATATACATGCATACACATATGTGTGTATATATTTATATATTTATGTGTAACTAAATGTACATATATAACTAAATCATTTTGCTGTATACTTGAAACTGAAAAGATATTGTAAATCAACTAGACTCCAGTTTACAAAGAAAGCAAAAAAAAATCTTTAAATGTTGTATTCTATTTCCGTTTTTTTTTCCTAAAAAGATCTGGTATCAGTTGAAGTTAATAGCTAAAGTAAGAAGGTACCGATTTAATCTTATCAATTTTTGGTGGAGGCCTTCAGCTCTAAGAATGCAATATTAAAGTGTCACACTTAAGTGATGTGTTATCAATGCTCTTTTTTTGTATTTTTAAAATAAGTTGGGAGTTCCTGTCGTGGCTCAGTGGTTAACGAATCTGATTAGGAACCATGAGGTTGCGGGATCGATCCCTGGCCTTGCTCAGTGGGTTAAGGATCTGGCATTGCTGTGAGCTGTGGTGTAGGTTGCAGACGCGGCTCGGATCCTGCGTTGCTGTGGCTGTGGTGAAGGCCGGCAGCTTCAGCTCCTGTTAGACCCCTAGCCTGGGAACCTCCATATGCCGCGGATGCAGCCCTAGATAAGGCAAAAAGACAAAAAAAAAATAAAATAAATAAAACTTGGCAGTACTCTGTTGTGTGCCACAGCAGCAAGTAAAGTGAGAGCAAGCAAGCTGAGCTTCTTTAGGCACTTTATAATAATAAACACAACACTGTAAATAATCTTTCTTTTGAAAGATCTAAAAGTGACCTGGTGAAAGATCTAAAAGTGACTCCATGATCAAAAATTTGTTTAGTTTTAACATTGCCTCTAATTTTTTGTCTTTAATTTTAATATGCAACCTAAGCAAATATCAACGGTTCATTTTCCTTAATCTCAATTTTAAAACTTTTTCTTTTTTTTTCTTTTTTTGGACCACACCTGAGGCAAATGGAAGTTCTCAGGCTAAGGGTTGAATCAGAGCTGCAGTGGCCAGCCTACGCCACAGCCACAGAAAAGCCAGATCTGAACCATATCTTTTAATCCATTGAGCAAGGCCACATCCTTATGGATACTAGGAGAATTCTTAACCCCCGAGCCACAATGGGAACTCCCTCATTCATGATTTTTAATAAGCCGTTAAACGCACTACATGATTCTATCCTAGAAACTGCCCTTTAAGAGAGTTGGCTCACTTACTGCAATTCCAGTTGTCATTTGTGAAAAACTGGACACAGTTTGAACAAATCAAAGACACTCAGCAAATAATGAACAAATGGCCAAGACAACAAATGACAGTTCTGAAAATCTGACTCTGAGATTTCTGCTACCCTGGGCAGTTTACAATTAGAAAATTAGTGTGGAGTTCCCATCGTGGTGCAGCAGAAACAAATCCAACTAGTATCCATGAAGACGTGGGTTTGATTCCTGGCCTTACTCAGTGGATAGGGGATCCAGCATTTCCATGAGCTGTGGTATAGGTCTCAGGTGTGGCTCTGATCTGGCATTGCTGTGGCTGTGGTGTAGGCTGGCAGCTGTAGCTCTGGATTCAACCCCTAGCCTGGAAACTTCCATATGCCACAGGCCTAAAAAGAAAAAAATAGATAAAATAAAAATCTCAGAAAGAATGGGTGTGGATAGATGTATAACTGAATCACTTTGTTGTACTACAGAAATTATCACAAAATTGTTAATCTATACTTCAATAAAACTTTAAAAAATAAAAATAATAACCTAGGAGATAATGCTCACCCTTAAGACAGTGAAGATTTCTGTCTAAATACATATAGAAATAAATAAATTGCATCTATTTTCAAACTTTATGGTGTGGATTCTTGAATCATTTATTTTTAGCACTGTGTATTTTCTGGTACAGCATAAGATGTGATGAATATTCCTAAAGCACTGTTGAAATGCATCCCACAAATTTTGATTTACTCTATTTTATTATAATTTAGCTGAAGGTATTTTTTTTTAGATTTCTTTGTAATTATTTCTCCATTCTAGATTATTTAAAGTTCTATTACTTAACTTCTAAATATTTGTAACTTACATCTGCTCTTGTCAGAAAACATAAACAAATAAATACTGACCTTTAAAATGAGCTTGTCTCATGTTAAAATCAATTAATCATTATTTACCAATTTTGATATATATTTCATGTCAGAATAAAATAATGTATAATTAGTTTTTCTTGGGTGTAGTTTTCTATAAAATTAATTTTAGTCTGTTTTGTTAACTGTGTCAAGCAGATTTACTATATCCTTTGCTGAATTCTTGTCTGATCTGGTAACCCACTCAAAACAGCAAAAAGTTTGCTTTATCTTTTCATAAATAAGTCCACATATTAATCAATTGCCTGAACCAAATTGTGACAGAAAAATTCCACCTTCCTCAATGCATTTTTTATTATATTTAATCATTTTCTTAGAAGTTCCCTTATAGTGCAGCAGGTTAAGAACCCAGCTGTGACATAGACAGTAGCTGCAGTGCAGGTTTGATCCCCGGCCTCAAATTTCCACATGTTGCAGGTGTGGCCAAAAATAATGTTTTTTCCTATGTTAATATTCTATTAAAAAATGCAAATGGTCACATTTTTCCTTCTTCTAATTTCACTTAAAATTTCCTACCATGTAATTGATATAAAATTTGAAATTTAACAATAAATTTCAAATCTATGTTCATAGATAAATAAATATATGAAAGAGGAAAGATTTTAAAGTTCCCATGGTTAAAAAATAGTTCTCAAATAATATATTTCTATTTTAATTTCTTCTGTGAATTTTGTGCAGCCTATATTACAACCATATAACACCATGATACCATAATGTATATCATTTTGTATGACAAATTATACGGTCTTTTACTATGAAACAAATGAAATAAAAAATGTCCTAATATGTGTATTATCTGGCTTATACTCAAAAATTTTTAAAAAAGTGTAATTTGGGAATGGAGGCTGGCAGAAATCATCAGACAACATTTATTTCCAGTTTAGACATAATTTTTTTCAGGTCAGTTTTTAAATATGTGGCTTGTCAGGCAAAGCAACTGACAGAAGCTCAAAAATCTGGAGTAATTTAAAATATGAGTAGCATATGAATAATATGAGTAAGCACATAAATTATATTTTCTGATATTGATCATTTTTAAGTGTTTAATCAGACCTTCACCAACAGCCTTTATTTATGTAATTTATTCAATATTGTTATAGAGGCCAGACTCCAGGATAGGTAAAAAGAATTAAGTACCCTAATAATATCATCTTGCTGCAAATTATCACTTTTTTTTTTCTATGGTCTTATTGTTTTATACTTCCTTGATTTAGTGATTATCAAGAGTCTCTTTTAGTGCCATTAATAGATTAACCAGGCATTAAATTTGCCCTAACAGTTCTTTGACCTAAATGAATCTTTTTAATTTTTCTTTGGCTTACTTCCATTAAAAAGTATATTTGGTTTCAGAATTACGTGTGTCTTCTTTTATGGAACCTATAGTACTCATTCATTTTCACAAATTCTTTAAAAGACCTTTTATTCACAATTGCTTTTCCTTCCTATAAAAGAAGTGATTCAATTGGTCTTGGAAATTAAGGGAGGCCAGACTGGAACTGATCCTGAGTCAACAAAAATTTAAAAATAGATAAGTCCTGAGAATAAGTATTCCAGATTTTACATAAGTAAATTTCAATTTAATTGCTGGCTGGAGAAATTTTCCAAGCCACAGCACAGGGACAGGGCATACAGGTGGAACACAACGGTCCTACCGAGTTATAGTGACAAAGCTGTCCTCTGGGAAGGCCAAGGCAGCTAGAATTCCAGGACAAGGTACCTGAGAGCAGATACAGCTCAGTAGTCAGATTCGTTTCCACTGAGCAAAAGTGGGCACTCCTTAGTGTCTCTTCTTAGTTCTAGCAGTAGGTGTAACACTCTAAGATTATTTATAGATTTCCACTCCTACTAGTATCTGTATCACCCCTATTCCTTTTTGGTTCTCTTAAATTCAATTATACCCCTCTATAGCTTTTCTTTACTCTTATATCTCTGTATAGTTTTCTCTTCCATTAAATTCATTTGAGTTGCAATCTGCCTCTTGTCTGATGCACTATAATATCTTTCTGTGCATGACTTGTTGACTTGACATTTTAATAGCTATTATCTTTCCAAATTTCCATATTGCATCATAGCCTATTAGTCTAGCTTCCTCCTTTTGTAGCATTTGTGCCTCAGTGGGAGGGGAATGGTACTAAAGAGGGTAATAAGCTGAGGTGCAAAATAAGACCTTCTGGTTATGAGACACCTTCAAAGTTGGGACCAAAAAGAAGACGTACTAGACATTTGCCAATGTAGTTTTTTATTATTATTCCCCCGACTTAAATAGAAGTACCAGTCATAATAAAATTACATTAGGGATTCCATGCCTGGAAGTTTATGACAGGCATGTTCAGAGCAGCTGGTCACCAAAAACATTCCTATCTAGTAATACTGTGTTGTCACGATTAGCACAAAATTAGTATGACAAAATTAAGTGAAATTTTGCATGCTGTTGTACTTCAAACATTTAAACACTCAAAAATTACGTGTTGGATACAAATTATATGAAAGACAACACTGAACATAGAGAGGGTGGGAATAACATATACACACTACTATATAAAAGACTTGATTAACAAGAACCCACCATATAGCACAGGGAAATGACTCACTAATTTGTAATAATCTATATGGGAAAAAAGAATGGATATATTTAAATGTTAAACTGATTCACTTTGCTGAACACCTGAAACTAATACAACATTGTAAGTCAGCTATACTCCAACAATTTTTTTTTAAATACTGGATATATCCAGATTTATTAATTTTTCATAAAATGTTTTAAAATCAATGTGAAGTAAATATAGATACACATTTGGAGTATACACAAACACTTATATAGTAGCTGTACTCTTTAATTGTATACTTATTCTTTTTATTAATATTTTGTAGGTGGGAAAACAGGAGTGATTGCTAACAATATAAGCAAGTGATTTGCGTAAGGTTACACAGCGGACTATTGCTTCTGGTAGAGATTTGAACCCAGGTAATCTGCCTTAAGTAGATCTTCTTCTTACATTACACTGCCTTTCAATATAATTGAAACATTTTTGCATTATATATATATTTATATACTTTTTTTTTTCTCTTTAGGACCACAGTTGTGGCATATGGAATTTCCCAAGCTAGAGGCTAAATCAGAGCTACAGCTGCCAGCATATATCACTGTCACAGCTACACCAGATCCAAGCTGCCTCTGTGAACTACACCACAGGTCATGGCAATGCCAGATCCTTAACCCACTGAGCAAGGTCAGGTATTGAACCCTTGTCCTCATGGACACTAGTCAGATTTGTTTCTGCTGTGCCAAAATGGGAACTGCTTGCGTTTAATAAATGTTATTAAAATATGTTTAAAACTCTTTGTCTCTTGTTATGCTTCCATGCAGAGTAACTATCATAATGATATTATTCTTTAAAAAGCTATCAAAAGGTAAAGAATAACCAAGTTAAAAACAGCTTTGTTTGGCGGTATTTAACTTTTTTATTTTCAGTCAGTCAGTACTGCACTGAAGGCTACAGGAGAATATATATAGTTCTGAATCACACAGAAGCTTTCATAAGGCAGTGGTTAAAAATGACAGACAGATGTTCCACACAACCAGTCAATCACAAGAGGAAAAATGGTACCAATTGTATTAGAAGTAGAAAGACTAATGCATTTTTGTCCTCAAGGGTTAGAAGACAAATAGATCTTTCAGCAGTGCAGGTGAGCACAACAAGCAATCCGAAAGCATTATTTGTGCAAGGTAGTTTGTAGGATCTATTTCATTTGTCACAAGAGCTAGTGATAGAGACTTGGAAAATTTAAGTTATGGTACAGGCCCAGGATCAGTGACCCAATGTCCAGAACAGTACCTTAGGTTTAAAGGTGATTAACATAGCCCAAACACTGAGCAGCAGCATTTACCCCAAATTGTCATGTTGTTGGAAGTTGTAGTAAGGTTTGAAAGGAGGAGTTAGGCGTGGTTAACTTGAAGAAATGAGAAAGAAATTGAGATTCTACAAAGTATTTTCCCCAAAGCAGATAACAAATAATATTATTGAAGACAAATGATATGAATCTCTGTGAAATTCCCTTTCATTTATACTTTAATCTGGAAGGTGAGGGAAGTCTTCACCTTTGATGCTATTCAGTTTCTGAGGAGAGACTTCCTCAGGATTTTTTTTTTTTTTATAGCAGCATATAGAAGTTCCCAGGCGAGGGACTGAATCAGAGCTGCAGCTGCAGGCCTATGCCACAGCCACAGCAACACCAAATCTGAGCCAAATCTGTGACCTACATCACAGCTAGTAGCAATGTTATATCCTTAACCCCACTGAATCCTCATGCTCAGAGAGACAGCATTGGCTTCTTAACTCACTGAGCCACAGTGCAACTCTACAGAAGGTATTTTTGACACCTAACCAAAAAAAAAAAAGGGATTATAACAAATTCCTATATGCATGAGCAATAGAAAAGCACGGAGTCCATGGGATTGATAGAAAATACAAGATATGTACTATGTGCATTTTTGCACATTCACAGCCTCTAAGCCTGTAGGCACAGAGCATGTTTGATGGTATCAATCCTTAAAACATCTACTATTATTAAAAAAAAATAACTACCTTCTGTATAGCATAGGGAATTATATCTAATCACTTGTGATGGAACATGGAGGAGGATAATGTGAAAAAAAGAATGTATATAAATGTATAACTGAGTCAGTTTTCTGCACAGAACATTGTAATGACAGGACATTGTAAATCAAATATAATAATTGTTTTAAAAATAAAAAAATATAGATAGCCTTAGTAGAACCAACATCTATGACATTAACATTGACACAATATGGACCAATCTGATTGCGAGCATTACCTACCAATATACATGTAAAATAGCTTCAACATTTGAACTATTTTCAAATCAAATCATCTTTTTTTCTGAATGAGAAGACAAATAAATTGAATTAATTGTGATGTCACAAATGTATGCCAACATAATAACCCGCAATAGGCACACTCCTAGACACCGGGAATATAACGTTCCTGATCTCATCACGTACCCTACATTTAAGTGGAAGAGACGGAGAATGAGTAAAGGCAGACTCTTAGGTAGTGTGTTGCAAGGAGGTTTCTCCGAGAAGGTGAGCATGGTTCTATGATGACAAGAAGCATTCTCCCAAATGGCTGTGTATAGGGCATTGCAAGGAGCATCAAGTCCCTGAAGACAAGGGGAAGGAAGGACATGCATTGGAGGAAGAATGAGGAAGTCTGCTTCAGGAAGCAGCATGAAACGTAGTGAAAATGGGGAAGGGGAATGGTAGGGATAACAAACAAGTAAAGTTAGAGAGGCAGTTAGCATTCAGATGATAAAAGATTGTTAGTCATGTATTTCTACATCATGGAATGTTTAAGCAGAATTTCCTAGAGCATTATAGTGACTTCTGAGGAACATTATGGAACTATTAACTATGAACAAATGATACTCTTGGAACCATAGTTTCATGAGTTGATTGAGGTCACGATGTATTAGCCTCCCATTTTTATTTACTAACAGTAGCTGGATTTATGATGTGTGCGTGGTTACACTGGAGCTATGAGGCTGTTGATATTTAAGGCTGTTCAGGTAGCTAGAATGTACCTCTGTGACCAGTTCACTGTGATAGATTTCCAACAGGAGTAGAGTTTGTGTTTGCTTTCCAGCACCTTGCACTGGGGTGCTTTACACAGTACCCCTGGTAGTTTGAAATCTGGACAGAGTATAGCCAGAAGGAACTAGTAGTGGAAGAACAAAGAAGCATATTCCATTTATGCTGTCAGTGCACTGCATCCTTTGCCTACAGTTGCTCTATGAGTATATACATTTTGTAACCTATGAGTCTTTTTGCAAACCAGCTAGATGATGTCCAATTAAGAGAGTTCCTTATGGTTAAAAAGTCAGTAAAAGAACTACCACTGTGATAGGGCAGGTTAAGGATCCAGCATTGCCACATCTGTAGCATAGGTCGAAGCCGCAACTCAGTTTCGGTCCTTGACCAAGGAACTTCCATATGCCACAGGTGCAGTCCTAGAAAAAGAGAAAAAAAAGTCAATCAAATATTTTATGTCTGATACTTTTGGGAGGTTATTGGTGATAGCTTATTCAATAGTTTGATCTTTGTTTATAAATTCAGATATTCTATCATTTTTAAGTAAACTATGGCCAGGACTAGAGAATATGTTATTTCAGCAGTAGTTTTAAATGATGTTTAAACCTTAAATCCTTTCTTCAGAAAGATCATTTGATAAGGTAAAAAGTGTAAAACACGTGAAGCAAATGTGTTTTGGGTAAAGGAGAATAGGAGGAACAGAACCCTATTCACTGTATTTGAATAATAGAAATTAATGACTCTTTTTCCCATCAATGATAATTACTATGAGTTTAGCTATTAATATTTGTGAAACATTTCAGAAATTTTAGAAACAGATATAAGCCCCATTCATACTGGCTCTGAATAATCCCTGAATGTTTAATTCCTAGCATTAAACAGTACACATAATAAAGTATCAACATTTTTTTGAACAATGAGGGGATGTTTTTAAGCACTGGCAATATTTTTGGAATAAAGAGCTTTTTCCCAAATACATGACTTATTTGATTATGCTGTGGACCTATTGTTTTTAAAAGACCCCCATGAGGGATAATATCACATATGTTGCACAGTGTGAGAATGTGAGTTGCATAGAATGTGAGTTAGTAAGAGACATTCTGCTGTAAAATTTTATTTGATCTTAATGTGCAAGTGATCAGCATTGTTGTATTAGACTGTTTGAGACTGGGTGGTTGAAACAAACAGAACTTTATTTTTTCACCACTGTGGAGACTGAAAGTCCAAGATCAAGGTGTTGGCAGATTTAGTTTCTCACAAGACATCACACAGCCATCTCCTCTCTCTATCCTCAAATAGCCACTCCTTAGTGTATCTTCCTTTTTTCCCAAAGCCAACAGTTGTATTGAATCAGAACCCATCCTGAAAACCTAATTTAACTTTAGTTTGCTTCCTTAAAATTTGTTCTCCGAATAAGGTCACTTGGGAACTACAGCCCATTACACATTGAAATTATAATGGAGTAAGCACAGCTCAAGATACAAATATGGTGCTAGGCATCCTCTAAAGGTCAGGTCTCAGACATATTCCTGCACCGCTGAGAACCTGGGTTTTCTCTGAACTGTACCAAACTCAAGGACACAACCAGATGCACTTAGAAAAAAATTGGCCAGTACAACCTTAGGGTCTCAAAGTTGTAATGTGTAACCATTTCAGACTAAAGCCAATCTTTGCTTAGCAAACACGCTTACTTCTTCCCAGCTCCAATTAAAATTCTTGATAAGTAACTTATGTTACTGAATCTTTGCAGTTTTGACTTTATATGCTTCCTCCATTTTTTAATTTGGTAAAACACAGTTTTAGTGTTCTTTGAATCTGTGTCTCCTGAGACGCCTTTCTAATAAAACTCAGGTAAACATCTCTTTATTTCAGTCAAGTCTCTATTTCTGAAATTTTGCTTTGACATGTAAATTTAGGAGGGAATAGAATACAGTCTACACAAGTCAGAGTGTAGGAGGGATCATCACCAAGATTTTGTCTTTGAAAAAGACAAAAGAGTAATTTTTGTTTTCAATATAAATCTCTAAAACTAAATTCATACTTCTTTGTTCAGTATTATTATGTAATTAGGAAGGTGAGAGGATGATTTTGTGATTATGGTCCTGAGTAATTGAAAGTAAACATCTTGAAATTTTATTTATTTATTTATTTATTTATTTATTTATTTATTTATTTATTTATTTATTGCTTTTTAGGGCTGTACACACGGCATGTGGAGGTTCCCAGCCTAGGGGTCCAATCAGTGTTATATCTCTGGCCTATGCCTCAGCTACAGCAATGTGGGATCCGAGCGATATCTGCAACCTACACCACATCTCGTGGCAATGCTTGATCATTAAGCCATTGAGTGAGGCCAGGGATTGAACCTGCAACCTCATGGTTCCTAGTCAGATTTGTTTCCACTGTGCCATGATGGGAATACCTGTTTTGCTCCATTTAAATATTTTAACCACTTTTCATGAAATGAAGATAATAGGTAATCTCAATTTTTTTAAGTTAACATTTTTGCTGTTATTGTGTATAAGAACTCTCATCATTTTGAAGGTTAATTACTTATCTTTTTTTGGTTGTTGTTGCTTTTTAGGGTGGCATATGCAGCATATGAAAGTTTCAGGCTAGGGGTTGAACTGGAGGGAGCTACAGCTGCCAGCCTATGCCACAGCCACAGCAATGTGGAATCTGAGTCACATCTGCAACCTACACCACAGCTCATGGAAATGCCGGAACCCTGACCCACTGAGCAAGGCCAGAGATTGAACCCACATCCTTATGGATACTAGTCAGATTTGCTTCCTTTGTGCCACAATGGGAACTCCACCTGTCCTGTTTTTAAAAGAATTCAAGTTAATATTTGATGACCTTTTATTATTTTGGTTCAGCAACTAATAATCCACTAATTATACAAGTAAAATGTTGTTCTCCACAGTCTTTTTGCAATGCTTGTCATAATGTGTTTGGACAGTTTGGCTCATTCCTTTTAAAACAGAGATTGATTCGCAATATATATCAAAGGAAAATTAAAAGTCAATATATATAGATTTTTTAAAAAGTACCTATATACTTCTAGAAATAGGCAAAACCTCTGTGTTTTGTTTAAACTTCTACTTGATTTCCAAATTCAAGTAAAATCTACACCCTTAAGGTAAATATCGTGATAAAATTTGAACATACAAAAGAAAAAACTTAAATATTACTATTTCTTTACGTTATAAAACATTTCACCTGCTTTGAAAAAATACCTCTACAAAATGTATTTAATATTGTCTTTAGGGAGTGTTCCTGTATCTCTGTTATTCACTACTCAAGGAATACTTCTGTATTCTCAATACTGCTTGACTTCAAGTAAGAAAATATGAGTATCCCACACATCAAGCAATGCTCCAACACCATCTAGATTTCCTGCAATTTAATTCAATTCTGACACCAGCTAGAGTCGGCACAGATCCCACAGTCTCTTCTGAAGACTATTGCCAGTAGCAGGTCCCAGTTTACTCCAAAATCCTTTCTGTCTTGTCTATAAAATGAAGGTTCCTGCATCCCTCTCCTTGAACCTGATCATTTATTAGAACAGCTCACAGAACTTGGTAAACCCTTACCTATGTTTACCAGTTTATTGTAAAACAAATGATGTGATAAAACATACAGGTGAACAATCAGATGCAGGGGTACATAGGGAGAATTCTGGAAGGATCTTAAGTGCAGGAACTTCTGTACCCATGGAATTGGAGTGCATCATTCTCCAGGTACACAGATGCGTTCACTGAACTATAAGCTTTCCAGATTCTGTACTATTGGGGTTTTTATGGAGGCCTCATTTTATAGGTATGATGAATTTTTAATTATATGTTTAACATCTTTCTCCTTTCTGGAAGATGAAGGTTGTGGCTGAAAGTTCCAAGCTTCTAATCATGACCTGGACTTTCTGGTGACCAGTCCCCATCCAGGAGCCTAATGATCGGCCTTAGTAGAACAAAAGATGTTCCTACCACTCAGGGAATTCCAAAGGATTTAGGAGATCTGTGTTAGACATTCTGATCTCTCAGGAAATTACAAAAAACTTAGGAGCTTGGTATCAGGCAGTGACCGGGGTCAAAAACTAAATATTAGAATGAAAGATCTCTTAGCACCTCCGTTTACAAGGGTTTTAGGATCGTTGTGTCATGAACTGGGGTCAGAGAGGTATATATATATATATATATATATACACACACATAGTACATATATATTAGTAATATTATTTCAAAAATATGAGTTTGAATTATTACCAATGTTTTTTTTTTTTTTTTTGTCTTTTGTCATTTTTAGGGCTGCCCCCACAGCATGTAGAGATTCCCAGGCTAGGGGTCTAATTCGAGCTACAGCTCCTGGCCTGCGCCACAGCCACAGCAACGCGGGATCTGAGCTTCAATCTACACCACAGTTCACGGCAATGTCAGATCCTTAGCCCACTGAGCAAGGCCAGGGATCGAACCCGCAACCTCATGGCTCCTAGTCAGATTCGTTTCCCCTGCGCCACCATGGGAACTCTTATTAACAATTTTATTTAAATGTAAGGACTATATCAAGCAAGTATTATCTAAAAAATTAATGCACTTAAAGCAAACAATCAAAAATATGGTAATTGTCATGAACCGTGAAGAAAGATAATTTGATTATTTGATTTTTTTGAGGATATTTTGAGTAATATTTGTCTGTCTATCTATCTATCTATCTATCTATCTATCTATCTATCATCTATCAGACTTTATAACTATAGGGCATACATAACAATATAGTTTGACAGTATCAACCATAACAATATAGTTGCTATTACCTGTGTATGTGATAGTTATCACAGCATTACTTTCATAGGTCTCTGCCATCCTCCCTGTATTGATTTTTCTATTTTTGCTGGAACAAACTAGTGTAAATGTACTGACTTAAAAACAAGCAAAATTTTATTCTTTTAGATTCTGAGGGTCAGAAACCCCACATGGGTCTCACTGATTCAGGAGGGCTGCATTCCTTTCTGGTGCTCTAGCGAATTATTTTATTTCCTTTTCCTGCTTTGAGAGAACTCCCTGTGCTCCTTGCCTGTACCTCCCTGGATGCTAGAACCAGCAGTGAGACATTTTTCATGGTGCTTTCTCTCTCTGACCACAGATGGGACGGTCTTCCACTTTTAAGGATTCCTGTGATTAGATGGTGCCCTCCCCTCAGGTAGTCCAGCATAATCTACCCATCATTTTCATCTTAATTTAATTGCTGTTCTGTCTGCTTACAGCTAATGATGATACATCCACGTATGAATGTCTGATTTGATTTGGATCAAGGAGTGCTTCCATAGGACTTCATTGTGGGACTGGGTTCAGATGACTCTTTTTCATGGCATCTGAAGCTATGACTTTTAAAATTATGGAACTGTTAGCTGACACGTTTTTTGTCATATGAAAGAAATATGCCAGTAAAGAGAATCAAGAACAGACAGAGATTGAGACCAAGGGTTTTTTCTTATACTTTACATAGGTTTTAGCCCAAGAAAACAGATATATCATATATTGGATAAACAGAAAACTTCACAGCTTTTGCAAAGCCATAAACTATAGCTGAGTGAAAAAACAGAAGCAGAAATCTCTTCCTCTTTCTGTTGGGGCCTCCCTTTTCTTTCATCTTAGCTTTTTTTTCTCTACATCTGCTTCTTGCTTTCTATGCAAAATATGTCCCTTTGTTCACTTGCAGATTCTCTTTCCCCAGGCTTTTGCTCACGTATAGATAATGACTAGTCAAGGAAACAGCTCTAGTATCATCTCTATACCATATTTAGTTCAAGTGGCTGCATCATCTGAGGTAGTGGCAGTGCCCCAGGGCACATTCCCAGGAATGACCCAGCTTGAATTACATGTCCTCCTCTAGTCCACTGGCTATGCTTCAGATTTAGATAAAAATAAGTCTTTCCTTTCCCTCTGTTTGAGGATAGAGTGTCTGATCTACAATTCTAGATGTATGCTTCATTATTTCTTTGCAGCATTACTACATTTTTTAAATAAATTATTTTTTTGTTTAATGATTTATCTTCTCTCTGTCAGCCACCTTGTCTCATATTTCCATGTAAACCCAAGAGCACACGGTGTGTCTCACACGTGGTAGGAGTTTTTTAAAATAAATTTCATGGGTCTTGTTACATCTTTTTATTTAAGTCTAAGTCTGGATCCACCCAATATAAACATGAGCCATGATGGGAACTCCTAAAATGATTTTAGGTAGCTACTAAAGAGAATATAAAGTATAACTTACAAAAGCAAAAGTAAAAGATCAGATAAACCAAAATCAGCAACAATGGTAGGTCATGGTTTTCTGTTGCTATGAGAGTGTCATATATTGATTTGTAATTTCATAGGCTCTGAAATCAAATGGATCTAAATTGCATATTATATATGCCATATAGAGGAAGTTAACTTCTTTCCTTACTTAAAAGATGGGGGAAATAGTACCTTTTATTCATAGAGTGCTTTGATATGTAAATGAGATGATAAATACAAAAATAAGATCTGTACCTTACATTTAACACGGACTTCCCAGCTGCTGGCTGTTTTTTATATAATTGTTAATTTCATAGGCTATTGTTATTGTTTTTATATTGTGTAACTTCCTTGACTGATTTGTTCATTCATTTATTCAGTAGCTTTTTATTGATATCTTGCTATTTGCCAGGATGTATAGGCTACAGGGGACTGACTATAAACTAGCTATATTCAGCTTGCCTCTATGGAGCTTATTTTTTATGAGGAGATATTTTGAAAAAAATCAATTAATAAACAAACTTTTCTCATCAAAATTCAACTTCCCTACAAATTTTCACTATGACTGTTAGAAGCTCATTCTACCATCAATATATCTCTTCTATTCATTCTTTAACTAAAACCTTTTAATGCTTTTCTATCTTAAAAAAAATAGTCTTCCATAGGTTTCTTATTCTCTCCATAATCATCAAACTTCTGGATATACCACTATATTTTTTTCTACAGTGCCTTGCCTCACATTTAGCTTTTAACACTGGCAGTCTAATTGTTTCCGTACCATTTCGTTTAACTTCTTTTCCCTCCCATAGATTGCAATTGCAACACCACCACCAGACCAAGGAATGCTAGGCAGTGAACCCCCATCCCCCAACAGTGGAGCAGAGCCTTTCAGCCCCACGCAACTGCAGTGTGTAGCTGCAGGCCGCCTCCTTTGATTAGAGAGCCTGACCAATTACTTCACTGAACATTAGAGCACAGACAATGGCCTGCTCATTCACAAAGCCCAGCCTGAGGCCCTACCCAATGTCGGGGCACAGTCTGTGGCCTTATATGATCACAGAGCAAAGCTATAGGGTCATTGTGACCAGGAGCAATTGTAGAGTGTGACTGGCAACTCTGCCTAAACAACAAAATCCAGCCAGTGTTTCTGCCCTGCCAGGAAGCACAGGTGTGACTCTGAATGAACAGAGATATTTGCAGAGTCCAGCTAGCGGCTCCAACTGCCCACGGAACCGAGCCAGCCACTGACCAGGAAGTCTACGTTCAGTCATGCTTGAATGAGAGCCCAGCCAGCAGGTTCACCCAACCACGGAGCCCAACTAGCAAAGTAATGCTTCAACCTCAGAGAACATAGGATTTTGAAGAAAACAATTCCATTGGGCCCAATGGAATAATTCTAGCCAGCTGTAGAGGTGATGTCAGCAATGGAGTAAGCAAGGCCAGTGCACCATCTTGGCGTATACCTTGCACCAGCAATATATTTATTGTTTCTTTTTTTAATTCTTTTTTTTTAAATTATGTTCTCTTGGGTTTATAAGCTTTTAATTTTTAATTACTAAAAACGTTATTCCTCTATTTTGTGTGTATTTTTAAAAAATATTTTGCTTTGGATTGATATATCCATCTTAATACTCTAACACTTCTCATTTAAAAAAATGTGTTTTTTGTATCTACTTGGCTCTTTATTTCATCATGCTTTTTAAGAATGTGAACATTAGACTAAATTTATTTTTGCAAATGGAAACCCATTCCCAAGGGCTTTTGAATAATCAATTATTTTTTATATTAGTGAGGTCAGTCATCTTACAGGTTATTTGATTATAGGGAGCAACAAAAACAAGTGAAAAGCAAAAGTGACACTCAGAGTGCTGTCTTGAAGTAAGACAGAATACTATGATATATGGTCATAGTGATTGTTGCTCTGAGTCATGTTGTCCAGCTAATTGTTTTATTGCATACATGCAAAATAGTCTAACATTGTTTTAAATCATTTGGGAATCTTTAAAAATCAGTCTTCTTAATTCCATGTATTCTATTTAGGTTTAGAATCAGAGGGCTTTTCTCATTCTGAAAGGCCCTAAATTTCATCAGTCTGAATCCCTTTATTTTTGCAACATACAGTTCTAAATCCTTTACATCCAGATTGTCTTGTTCTCATGTATGCCACAATTTTCTTATTGGTAATTCCTTCCACTACCCTTTTTGCCAACTCGATCTACATTTCATTGAAGTATTAATATCACTCAGTAAAGTTCTCTCTCACAGCCATATGCCTAGATTCTGCCTTGCAAGCTACTGCTTTCATCTCTAAGTCTGGAAAATATATTTTAGGCTTTGACCACCTCTTAGAACCCCCTCCTATATGCTTTCCTATGAACATTTTCAAGAGATTCCTCCTCTGCAAAGATAGATGTCGTAATGAAGCAGCTAATGTTGGAGTCACAATTTTATTTAATGTCTCCAAAATTAGGGAACATTCTTTATTTGGGATTGATTACACCTATGCTATCTATAATAGTTTCAGAGAAGAGAAATGCTAAATCATATTGTTTATCCTGAGATTTATTTTCCAGTGGACAAGTTTTAAAATACTTTAGTTGCAGAGTACTAACTTCAAATATGTTATATACTTGAAACCATAAAACTATACCAAAGAAAGAATGGAATAAGCCTTAAAACTGACATATAAAGTAGAGTAACATTCTCAGGCTCTGACTGAATCAAGATAAGAGGGCCCAGATTCTTTATATATTTTATCTCTCAATAACTTTCCCTGCTAGGAGTCTCCAAAATTCCAAATAAATCATTTTGAAAACCACTAGGATGGTGGATAAGACCCAAGTCCAAATTTAGAAAGGTAGCATTATCCTGATGCAACTTCAATATTGTTACTGTGTGACTCTGGTGTCTGTGACTTTCAGCTTTTGTAACCTCAGATATACTAGTGACAATAGGAAGGAAGTAGTGACTTGAATTCCATCCAAGTCAAAACTTTTATAACATTTTATCTACATTTAATTACTTACAAAAAGGGAAAGGCTTAAGAGTTTACAATGAATGTATTTCTGAAATCCAAAATAATAAAGTCCTCAGAGGAAATCTAGCCATAAATCATGGTTCATATGATTTGAAATAGCAAGCAATCTTTTTTTTCCTTTGTATTTCAGAGCAATTTAGAACTGCATACAGAACCCCTATGACTTTCTGTGATCATAAAAATGAATGACTAGAATGAAACAGATGAATAGCCAATGGCTATAATACATATTAATTGAATTATTTCCTAAGTACTTCACAAATATGCATTCACAATAGCCTACTGTAGGAAAAAAAAAGAAATTTCAGTCTTGTCTTTATAAGATGTAAAACTTGACAATCCATTTTAAGCACCTAGTGTTCTCTTTTTCCTAGATTTATTGTGTAGGGGATTAAAGAAACAAAGGAACAGAGGATTGCTAAGAACAAAAGGCAGTATTTTTCTCAGATTTTATTGTTATGTATCAGTATAGTGTTTGGCTTTTAGAACATGTGAAGTTCTGCTCATTATGAATATTCAGTCATTAATCTACCCTAGTGATACCTCAATCTAGTAGATCCTGATCTACAGAAAAAACAAAATATTTTTGAAACAACGTGAACATTAATATGTTCTATCATACAGGGAGTCTATCATACAGGGTCTCAATAAATAATTAATTGGAGTAAATACGTAATCAATTACTTTAGAGAAAAACAAATATTTTGCTCATGATTATGAATGCTCCGTTTTTATGATTTTGGTACCATGTTTCATCATCCATTCGATCTCTAAAGCTACTTTCTACTCAGCATAAGGAGATTAAATTTCAGGAAGTATTGAAATGATCTCTTGCCCTC
Organism: Catagonus wagneri; assembly: GCA_004024745.2. Classification (NCBI taxonomy): domain Eukaryota; kingdom Metazoa; phylum Chordata; class Mammalia; order Artiodactyla; family Tayassuidae; genus Catagonus; species Catagonus wagneri. The sequence continues at coordinate 34,674,625 of PVHT021183696.1, read as the reverse complement.
TGAATTCCAGGTGTATTTGGCCAAGTATGAGGATGGAGAATAAGATGAGTGCACATGTTTCCCTGGTTGCTCACCTAGGGCCCTAGTGTCCTTCAACTGAAGATTAGTTATTTCTTTCAGGTGGCTTTCCCTCCAAGGCTTTTCTCTAGGTCTTGATAATCACCTGCCCCTTTCATCTTATTTAAGGAATATAAGTAGCAATACTCTGATTGTTCTGTTTCCGGGTTGCTGCAGCTTACATGCAGTTTTTCCAAACCGTTCCTATATTTCATATACCGTCTATATGAAAGTCTCCAATAAGACTATATGCATATGTCATCTATGGTCAGTCATTAATATCGGCTATATCTTGTAGCAACACGTAATACAAAATGATGCTTTACAGAGTTCCTGTCGTGGTGCAGTGGAAAGAAATCAGACTATGAACCATGAGGTTGTAGGTTCAGTCCCTGGCCTTGCTCAGTGTGTTAAGGATCTGGTGTTGCCATGAGCTGTGGTGTAGGTTGCAGATGCTTCTCGGATCGCATGTTGGTGTGGCTGTGGTATAGGCTGGCAGCTACAGCTCTGATTCGACCCCTAGCCTGGGAACCTCCATATGCCACGGGTGTGGCCCCAGATAGAAAAAAAAAAAAATGATGCTTTAGACCTGAACTTTTCAAAATTGTATTTTGTCTTTAAGTAAATACTAAATGTGAGCTCACACCATGAACAAGGCACTCTGTTGGACAATGAATGAGAAAACAATAGAATATTAGTTTCTCAACCTGTTCTGTTGCTGATAATATCTCTAAATGGCTACCACCTATAAGGTTTCCTCAGACTCATTATTCCCTTTTATTTTCAGGACCACAGGTGTGGCATATGGAAGTTTCCAGGCTAGGGGTTGAATCTGAGCTAGAGCTGCTGGCCTGTGCCACAGCCACAGCAACGGGGGATCCAAGCTGATCTGCAGTTTACACCGCAGCTCACGGCAAGGCTGGATCCTTAACACACTGAGCAAGGGCAGGGATCGAGCTCATGTCGTCATGGACACTAGTCAAGTTCATTACTGCTGAGCTACAAGGGGAACTCCTAGAGTACATATCTGAATTATGAGCCAAGTTTTAGCTGCAGAATCTGTAAACATTCTATAGCCACAAAGCTCTCCAGATATAAATGACCTTTTACAACCAAACACTGCCTGCTTTCCAGAAACAGAATGCTTTTGAATGCATTGAAAGCAGTCTCCTGATTTCTTGCTGTATATGCAAGTTTCTAGTTGCTGTGTAAACATTATGCTTAATATAAAATCAAAATAAATATGGGTTTGAAGTTACTTTGTTTTCAGTTTTTCCACATAGTATGTAAACATTTACCAGTTGTTCTTCAAAGTTTCTTGTTTTCGATTTCAAGATGCTAATTATTGAGGTGTCTTTGAATTTAGCAGAAAGAGGAAGTAGTTCCACCAGGTTTCATATTGGTTACTGTATGGCTGAAATCCTTGGAGATTTCTGAATAGGAAACTGTGGATGAACCTCTCTGTGTGTCAGAATTACATTGTATGTACTTTACTGTTCTCTCTAATTCAAGGTATACATTTGCCTCTGAGTTTTGACTTTAGGATTGATCACAAAACATAATACTGGTATTATTAGACTGATCATTTTTTTTAGTGATTTCTACTAGAAAAAAACTCCAATATAAAATTGTGGAAGTAGTAGGAATAAAATCACTTTATTAAATTTACATGTACAAACAGGATAGAAATAAATATGCTTTTAGAATTCTATGGTTCCGTAGTCATTATATGTAATTAGGTTGTGAGCCCAAGCAAGGTTTATCCATTCTTAGAATTCTGTGTGCTTGCAGTTTCAACAGCAAAGTCTGTGATTAACCCAGGCAAATGGGGGAGAAGAGAAAATAACACAACTAAAAATCTTTCCCCAGCTTAAATCTGTTTTCAAAAAATTTTTTATTAGAGTATAGTTGATTTATAGCATTATGTCACTTTCTGTCATCAGCACAGAGACCCAGTCTATATATATGTGTGTGTATGTATATATATATATATACATACACACATGCACACATCATTTTTCTCATATTATCTTCAATCATTGTCTATCCCAAGAGACTGGATTTAGCTCCCTGTGCTACAGAGCAGGACCTTTTCACTGACCCATTCTAAATGTAATGGTTTACATCTAACAATTCCTAACAGCCCATCCATTCCACTTCCTCCCCCACCCCTTGGCAATCACAAGTCTGTTCTCTATGTCTATGAGTCTGTTTCTGTTTTGTAGATAGGTTCATCTGCGCCATGTTTTATATTCCACGTGTAAGTAGCATCATATGGTATTTGTCTTTCTCATTTTGACTTCACTCAAAATGAGATTCTCTAGTTGAATCCATGTTGCTACAAATGGCATTATTTTGTTCTTTTTATGGTTGAGTAGTATTCGTTGTATTCGGCACCACATCCTCTTAATCCATTCATCTGTCGATGGACATTTAGGTTATTTCCATGTCTTGGCTATTGTGAACAGTGCTGCCGTGAATGTAGGGGTGTATGTATTTTTGAATTGTGATTTTGTCCAAATATATGCCCAGAAGTAGGATGGCTAGATCATATGGTAGTTCTATATTTAGTTGTCTGATCCCCAGCTTGAATCTTCTTCACCAGGCTTCTGTCCCCAGCATATATCTCTTTCTGCATGTGTATTTCCTTCCTTCCTTCTTTCCTTCCTTCCTTCCTTCCTTCCTTCTTCCTTCCTTCCTTTCCTTCTATCTTTACAATGACCACACCCATGGCATAGGAAATGGAAGTTCCCAGGTCAGGGATTGAATCCAAGTGCAGGATCCTCTAGCCCCCAGAGCCTGGGTTCAAACCTGAACCTCTGCAGTGACCTGAGCCACTGTGCCATAACAGGAGTTCCTGTATGTATATTTCTCACACTGTATAAGGTATGTTTCTCAGATCCTTCAGCCTTCTTCTCATTTCTGTGACAAATCCAGACTAAATAGTCCTGTGTAACTGAAAAATTTCACCATTATAAATATTATC